>JAEQBA010002799.1:722613-1124691 GCA_019434445.1 Phalangium opilio
ATAATAGTTCTAGGCATGGGAGGAAATGGAATTAAAAACGACAAACTGAACTATTATTAACCTTTCTTCCTACACGTTGTCGTGTGTTTATGCATTGCAATGACGTTAACAAATCCCCATTATCATCGTTCAATTTACCAGCGCAAGAAATAACTTTATCAATATATTCCCTACTTCTTTAACATTCGACAAATCATCTTTGAGCTTAGGCGCATCTTTAATCCATATCAACCCATGTTGATGAGGAGAGCCTCTTTGCTGTATTTCAACCCTGAAGTAATAATCTTCAATAACACCAAGAGGGCCTAGCTTTTGCAGAGCTTTAAGAAGAGCCCGAAAACGGTGGTCAAAATATCTAGCACAAGTAACAGGATCATTCTGAATCAACTTGGCCTTTTCGAAAACTTAAATTGCCAATATCATCATTCGCTAAGCGATCCTGACCCGAAGTCACCCTCAGTATGTTCAAAAGCTCAGGCCATTTGCCTTCCGCAGCTGAAAACGTTATAAAAAAGGTAGCCGTACCAAGCTGCCTAATCATAGCCATCAACTCTTCTGCCTATGCTGCCAATATGAAGGCGAGGACTGCAAATTTTCTAATACTCTAAAACCATCATCCAGCTTAACAATTGAATCGAGTGCACCAGCAGACGATAAAAACCCAGCAGTGTAGTTTGAGCCATCTTTTCTCTTGGTTTTTCTCATACAACTTGTATGGAATCTCTAACTTTCATAGTTTCCAACTTAACAAAGTGTAAATAAATTTAGACGGATTTTTAGCACAACGCCTATCAATATTACGAAGCTCCCACTTAGCAATGTCCCCAAAACTACCTTTAACCTTAAGTCTCTCTTCTGAACCACATAAATACTGGGGAATGACAATTCCTCCGCGTCCTCGTCATAGAGTAAAGACATTGGCGTTTGACCTTCACCAGAGCAAACTTAACATGCATGGTATTAGTAGGTAGGAAATCAGACAATGACACTACAACGTGTCTTGATTCCCAACTGGGAATGAATTAACTTCGTGAGATTCATTCCAAATTTCATCGCTATCATTCTCATTCTCTATATTCATTGACCCTTTTGGGTTTTCACTTAATGTATCACCATGGTTTAACTGACGGTCATTTCGTCAAAAATAAATTCAAGTTCTTCTGGAATTGGATCTATATTATCGCTCCTAACGGTTATCCCATGCTTAATATACAACGTGTTTTCACCAAACCTTAAGAGCTTCGTGCATTTTTTTCGGCCTAACAGTTTCGTAAAAATAGGGTGTATTATATGCATTCTCCTCATAAACTCAATTTGAATAGTATCTGTTTCATGTGGTAACCGTGGTAACACTGACACTGTAGACTCTACATTTATAGGAACGTGACCACGTTTCCCTTAATCCCCCTTTGTTGATCACAACCTAACCTTCTTATTTGCATAAAAGGTATTCTTGGTGAAATCATTCTTTCCTCCAAATTAGACAAATTAACTAGTTCTACCGGAATTTCAGGAAACTCAAACCATTTTCCCTGGAAAACTTGGGGATTTCGTTTCTTTACAGCTTTATTACAAGCACTGCATAAAAATACTCTGTCACTTAGCTCACGACGGTGAATACCAGGAACAGCCAAAACACCGCAGACTTAACTAAGCTACCAGATGCTTTAAAAAAAAAAGATTTGAGCATCCTTCACATTTACACGTTGGACCTTCTTTAATGGTATCAAAATACTCTGCTCTATAACTAAAGGATTTGCCCTCCTTTCTGCCACAGACAATCTGTTTCTAGAACGTTCAGAGTTCCTAAACTCGACATTGCACTGTAGATAAGAACATCGCAATTGCGTGAACCTTGGCGGAAGACCCCACCAATGGAAGGCTAGACGTTTCTCGTAACCCTAGCCGATCGCCGCGTATTTCATAACCTTAAGGATGATGATGGAGTAGAAGCCAGGTGTACAGACTGGTGTCCATGAGGGATGGACAAAAACAAAGACCAGAAGATGGTGGTGTTAGAAGCCAGGTGTACAGACTGGTGTCCATGTGGGATGGACAAAAACAAAGACTAGAAGATGGTGGTGTAGAAGCCAGGTGTACAGACTGGTGTCCATGTGGGATGGACAAAGATCAGAGGCTTGTGGTGTTAGACAGGCTATGAAGTGGAATAAAATTCCGGGAACTGTAAATGCGGTCCGGAATTGAAAATACCTTGCTCCGTTTTGCAAACTGCGAACGCGGTCACGTGGGTGTAACAACAGACAGACACGTCGAAATTGGAACCTCTCCGTGACATAAGTCACTCGGAGAGTAAAAAATAGAACAGAGCGGGAAGTCCGAGGTTGTAACTCTTCCTTGAGATACGCCTATGCCAAATTCTACCGTTGGTGGCGTACGAGCGTTATTTTCGGGAATAATGACATCATCAACTACAAATCTGATTGGCTGATACCATTTTAACACCTCTCGCGCGCTTGAGCGTCTCGAAATGCAAGCCAAGCTGAGGCAAAGGCAGGAAAATATGGCAGTCCGACACTTTCCCCTATTTATTTTTGTTATTACTAGTAACATATATAACAAGACGGCCCATGGGCTCGTAATAGTGGCCACATCGTACGAGTGAATAGCCCCTCTATACCCTACCCTTATAAGTGGATAACCCCTCTATACCTTACCCTAATGAGTGAATAGTGCTATCTTATAAATGTTTTAATGATTTACCGTGTATAAATTCAAAGTGAATTGCCCCTCGATACCTTACCTTAGGCAGTGATAAAATTCTTACTCTATCAAGTCTTTATGGTACAATGAAGAGCATCTAGTACTCTGCAGCGATCCTTACTCAATTCCGGGCTGCAACCTTGAAAAATAATATAAATGTGAGCCTGCTAGAATACAGAGTACGTTATAAATGTAGAAACCAAAAATTTATTTGAATAGTTTTTTCCATATTTTCTTTTTCCGTTTTCTCTTATTTCTTCTCTTGCTCTGTTTATCTTTTTCCTTCTCTTCCTCTGATTTTTTTTCTCCTTCTCTTCCTCCATGCTTTGTTTCTCTTTCTCTTCCTCCGTATTTTCATTTCCTCTTGTTTCCTCCTTTTTCTGTTCTCTAGTGACTTTAAAATTCATATCTTAATAAATTTTGAACGAAATATTAGTGGAAGCACAATTACAAGTTGTGCTTCAACAATATCAATAGATCTTATTAAAATTTCATTCATGCCATTATCCATTTCGTCATCGTCTAGTATTATTATAGTAAGATGGACTGCAACGTTAGCCGAATGTAGTCAATTCTCGCGTCGTTCTCAAACTACTCTCTAAGTTTCTAGCATTACGAAGTATAGGTTGCGTCATACTGTTGTAGGGATAGGCGTTTATACGAGAAATTACACTTGTTTTGAGTTTTAAAGGTTTTAATCCAATTAAGTAAACAATAAATCCAGGTAAAGGCACACAATCTCTCTGCACTCTCGCTAACTCGCGCGCGCCAAAAACTCTCTCCACTCTCCCTTGTCCCCAAAACAAATCTCCTCTTTTTTACAACAAAAAACCCTCTCGTCCCCTGGTATTTTTCCACAACCGTACATTTTCGTGTAAACACCGTATTATTCGGATACGAGAGAACAGGTGGCCAGGCGAACTTCTCGCTGGGTTTTTGAACTTTCTTCACAATGGTCCCTCGAGCTACTATCTAAAAGGGGCCCACCATAAATAACTGTAACAATTCTAATGGAACATATCTGATAAACTTATGATCTATATATATTTGGGGGCCTGGTATAAACCGGAATAGAGAGCTGCATTTCAATTTCAAATGTTACCATTTCTATAGCACTTGTTAATAATTTTAAAAGTTAAGAAACGTTGTTCCATTTTCAACCATTACCGAAATCAACAATAGAAACAATAGAATTAAACCACTACCAAACTCAATATATAAATGATCTACGTAACTAGTTCTATCCAGAAAGGTAAAAATTAAAAATTACCAGATTCTGGAAATTTCTGGAAACTGGGGGGAAGTTGAGGCGTTATGTTAGAAAAAAATATAATCCTTGAGCGTCTTGGTTTGGCCCAAAATTACCACTGCAATACCTGTTTTTGAACGGGAATAGTAGTAAAAAACAGGATGCTCAACAACTGTAGAAAACCGGCCTGCAGCCTGGACTGAAGGACTCCTAGTAGCTCTCTGCCCCCTAGTAGCATGACCATGAGTCACTACCCAAAATATATTTTCTGAGAATTGGGCACGAAAACTTACAGTAGACTGATTCACAGCTATAATAGCCGTGAATCTAGTGTGCTAAAGTAAGAGGTATGGGCTATAGAACTGTTAGCTACCTAGGCAAGAACGAAATATGTGACATGAATAGTATTGGCACCGATGTTATCTTGCCATATAGAGTCAAGTACATTCAAAGGCAGAGAGCTGCCATTACTCTATGGGAAAACCCTTCAAATCAAAATTTTTTGGAATTTTAGGATCTTCCATAGAAAATAGGTTCTATCCTTTTACCAACCATTTCCAAACTAATATGTATCAATTTAACCACTTCCATTCCATATTAGTTTTTACTCCGTGTGGTCACGTAACAACCAACGGAGTAATGCGCTGTTACCCAGTTAGATAGTTCGTTAGTATAATGCATGCGAAAAGGCAGTGCACGCGACTCCGTGGATATTGCAATCGTTTGAAATCGTAAAGCGGACTGGTAAAAGTAACAGCTTTGATAGTTCATAAATCGTGGCACGAGGACGGTTTGAAGTTCAGTATGAAGCTCGGGTTCTAAATGGAATTATGAAACATGACTTTGTTTGTAAGAGTTTGTAGAAGTGTAGGATCATTTTTAAGCTCGTTATAGAGAAAAAAATAATTTCGCATTTTTGATAGTCCCGTATGAGTATATATTGTCCCTGTCATCCAACAATCGTACACCAGAGCCAGTTCGCGTATACATATACTATATAGACAGCCTTCCCTCTGGGAGACCATTCGTGACGGTGGGGTTACTATACAAATTACATAGACATCGGGAACATCTTCAATAGACCAGAAAGTTCATGGATTTGGTTTTTGGGCAAACGAAATTCTGAAATTAGTTACTGTAAGGGTTATTTCTGGCTGTGTTGATTTTCTACGATTTACGGAAAGAGGAAAAATGTTTGCTAAACTATAAATGGCACCTCATAGTGTCGTGGTCACTGTATTTCTCGTGTATTGAATTGGGCAGGGAATTCTCAAGTTTATGTGACACTCTTTGTAAATTTATAGTGTATACGATCCACTTTATAGCCTAAGCCTTAGATCGTTGTTGGGTGATGTACAACCTTAGCACATCGGAAACCACAAGGAGTAGTGCAAAATTATTTTTGCCCTTGTTTCTCCCATTCCCGATCCGAATATATATAGTAGGGAAACCATCCAATCTCATTCTGGATGGTTACCACGGTAAATGATATTTACCGGTTACATGCAGCTCTCTAGCCCGGAGGCATATAATGCTGTTAAGACGAGTATGCAGATGCAGTTAACGTCATGAACTATAGAATCAGATTGGTTTATATCACAACTGAATTTATTAAGGCTTACGACGCTGAATTCGATCAAGATGTGGACTTGACTAATCTGTCAAAAATCGAGGATAAAACTGATTTGTTAAAGTCATTCGAAAAAGAAACATGGTTTGAATTTTTGAGAAGATTAATCCCAGGGTCGAGTTTAAGAGCTAACTATTTTATAGACGCCATCAGAAGACAGCCCTTCAGCTGCTAAAAAAATTAGATCTGAAAATGATATTGATATAATGGTAAGAAGCCACTCTTCTTTTCAAAAGATATGCTCTCAAAAACTGGGAACTGATAGGCTTTTCCATACAGTGATTCACTTTCGACATTTAGGAACAATATATCATATTTTATTTTAGCGGTTTAAAAATTTAATACCTTTAAGAAATTACACGTTATGTTGAGGATATTCACTCAGCTATCCGTGAGGACTGCGCAGATTAGTAATGGGATATTCACGAAAACGAATTATACTATATATGTAATAGAACAACACTCGACTATTATACTTTAACATTGAGAATACTCGAGGGGCTACCCATTAGTGAAATCATGCAGCTGTACTAATTAGTGAAAATGAAACTAATTCTCAAGTACAAACTACAAAGGGAGTCACTCCTTGGAAAATACGAACCTTTAGAGCCCTATCCCTACTTCTATAAGGTTTTTAAAAGGGGTACAGCCTTAAATTGTATGGTCCATCAAATTTCCTGAAGTTCCGACAGCGTCATAAAATGGATTATTAAAGTTCATGGATTTCTTATAGGTTGAAACAGAAATGTCAGAAGTTACGGCTCTTCCTTTTACCGAAAAACAGGAGACAGGGTAAATCTTATCTCTAAATAATTTTGATTAATTAAACAGCTTTCGCAAGGCTTTTAAACTTCGATGTGGTGAAGAGCAATTATATTAATTACATAATGATGGTTTCACGAAAATTTAAAGAGAATGAAAAGATTGTTTTACTTGACAGTGTTGTGATGCATAATGAAATGTTCAACCTAGAGAACATTAATACTGTAAGCAGAACAAAATTTACGTTAGAATACAAGCTCCCCGCCATCCCTATGGTCTTAGTTCAGAAAGAGAATTATGTTTCCGCGACGGAAAAGGAGAAGCGACGTACTAATAGGGAAATTGTGAATATCCTTTACCATGATTTCATTAACAAGTATAACTCAGTGTAAGTACAAGACAGATAATATGGTTACAACGAAGTTGAAACGAGTATGTTTTATGTCTAGCTATCCACCATCTCACACTCACGTGGCAGCGAAGCTTGTTGATGAATTTTCATACTTAGGAAACGTGGTAAGGAGCTGACATAAAATTTAAAGTTTGAAACTTGGGTAATATGTTGTAAACTATTGAGTTGCACCAGAAATGTTTGAAACAATTCGAATGGAGGCATAACTGTAGTATTCTCTTACAAATAAATCTTGGGTTAATCAATCTTCCAAGTAGTGGGGATGAACAAAATTTATTATGCCCATGTGGGGTTCAATTGCGATGGATATAGTGTAGTAGAAACTTAACTTTACCTTGTACATAGGTTCCGTAGCACTTGAACCCCCATTGGCCATCAAATGTATTTTTTATTGCTCAAAAACAAGCTGGTGTATGTAATGTAAACTAGAATCCTTACAATGTATTTAAAGGGAGAATGAAATGGTTAGACAACCATTTTTAATCGATTTATAGTGATAAATAACCTCAAATATTGTTGACAAAGTTACCTAATAATTTCTTTATTAGGCTTGAACACTTTTGTAGATTTGATCGACTCTGGCTTTTAAATTACAATATTTAATTAATTAGTTTTATAATTATTTCATCGTTAGGGTACCTAGACTGCATTAATAAGAAATAAATTCAAAAATAGTAGAAAAACTATGCATGGAAATAAGAGTGTTCAAAAAGCCAAGGCACTTTACGGAAGAACGAGGGAGCAAATAGAATTGCAAAAATCTCAGCTTGAGAAAGATAAGGAAGCCAGAGAACAAGATGCAAAGAAGGGAGACACTAGCGAATCTGGTGATAAAACTCCTGATCCGTTTCTTCAAGATGAGCATGAAGATACTACTAATAACGAAGTGGAACTGGAAAATATTACCCAGAAGAGTCCGTCAAAGGAGATTGATGTAATCGAAGAGGAAATATCTGCTAGTACTTCAACTAGTGATAAGTTCCAGATAGTAAAAAAACCAGAGGCCAGACGTGTAACCCGTTTTAAGGTATTGTTCAGCAATGTTATTACAGGGGGCTCAAGGAGAATGTTGAAAATTAAATCGGCATTTCAAAAACTCGTTTAATGCCAACAATTGAACCATGACGTAATTAGATCATCCGTCCGTTTAACGCGTATTTAAGGAAAAACAATAACGACCCATGATGATGTAATGGTACTTTTTGTGAACACCTCTTTTGCTCTTTCTTTGATTAGAATTTTCTTCATACCAATGATAAGTTTTTATTCATTTATAACAGAAAGAATAGTAAGGGTAATGCGAAGTCACTCATCTCCCATTCCTGCCATCATTTGACTGTCGATTCTTCTAAGTCAAAGAATGTAGCAAAAATCAGAATTAGTTATGATTTATTATGTCACGATGAGTAAAAACATTCTCCTTTATATTTTATCATTACGTAATTGAAGTGAAAAGTAATGGAAAATCACTGTAATTAAAGTATTTTTTGAATGCAGGTAAATACATCATTTGAGGATGAAAAGAGCCTAGAGCAGCATAAAAAGCACATGAAAGAAAAACTTAACAAAAGAATTATTGACTCCCAACTAATTAAATCAAAAATGCCAAGAACATTCGAAGATCGTGCCTCAAAACTGCAACGGGGTATTCCGGTCATGGACATTATAGAAGAGTATCGTGCCTTATGCGACGTTAAACAAGTAATCGCACGTCATCATTAGGAATTAATTTATATCCCAAAGTTTAGACCCCTACCCTGATAAATTTATTTTTGTGCTCAAACTGGTTTAGATTTCATAAATACAATTTGCGAATTTTCAGTTTTTTCTGGAATTTCAACGAATTAAAAACATTGATGTTCGCAAAGAACTCCTTGAGTAGCACCAAAAGTATGGATAGATGATTTAGAGGCTGGCACCAACTTCAACGAAAGAGCTTAAAAACACTATCAAAAACCAAATTAGCGAAGAAAGTGACTTAAAAGAGAAAAAACGTAAGCAACATTAAAATATTTTCAAAGATGAAAAAATTAACTCATGTTCAATTTATTTAGAAAAAAGAATAAGTGGATCACTTTTACTGATTCCAAGCTTGTATAATGAAAAGTACAACCGCATGTTTTAGAAGGCGGAAAATTCCGACGAAATTGACGTCGACCCAGTATTGGTATACGAAAACTCAATTTTAGGTAGTGAGACGTACGAGTTGCACGTTGATAGAGTAAAAGTACTGGTGGCAAACGAGTTGTCATCAGCAATTTTAGCGTGGTTTTCCTCTTTCTGTATATTTAATTTGAAGTATTTGGACGGTCTTTTGAAAACCTCAACTGTGTATGAATACTTGATGCTTAATGTTACCAAGCCAAGAACAAACGCACTTAAGACAATTTTGTCATTTACCATGAAGTAAAATTTCAATAAAGAAAACGATTTATTAAGCGGATGCTAGAAGTTTCACGAGAAACATTATTTACAGTAACTTATCACATAGTCTCAAAAATGATAGTAGTCTTGGGCCCTGTATATGCTACAGTCTAATTTTTATCCCCCTGTTTTTCATGCCTTTTGAATTCAAATTTTAGCGGGAAACTGGAAGAAAACTATACCTGCTCCAATGAAACCACAATCTAGTACAGGTATGATTCATAACCAAGGGTATTAGTTCACCTATATCGTGAAATGCGTCTCATCGATCTGTGGATAGCATTACACCGCATGGGGAGTAAATTAACTCAAGATGGGAAATAAATTAACTCCGCATGGGGAGCACAGCGACTCCGCTTAGGGAATAATGCGACTCCGCTCGGGGAATAATGCGACTCCGCTCGGGGAATAACGCGACTCCGCTCGGGGAATAACGCGACTCCGCTCGGGGAATAACGCGACTCCGCTCGGGGAATAACGCGACTCCGCTCGGGGAATAACGCGACTCCGCTCGGGGAATAACGCGACTCCGCTCGGGGAATACAGATACTCCGTTTGGGGAATGCTGCGATTCCGATTGGGGAATACTACGACTCCGATTGGGGAATACTACGACTCCGATTCAGGAATACTGCGACTCCGCTTGGGGAGTAGTGCGACTCCGCTTGGGGAATACAGAGACTCCGCTCGGGGAATAATGCGACTCCGCTCGGGGAATAATGCGACTAGGTGTATTTGTGGCTTTTGCCAAGTAATGGCTACTGCCGAAGAATGAACTTGCTGCAGGGAATATGAGCAAGTGGACAAAGGGTAGCTGTATTACACAGCGCCGCTTATTTGAGAGACGATGTCTCGATGTGGAAGAACTTAAGCAGTGGTATTTGGAAT
Source organism: Phalangium opilio (assembly GCA_019434445.1). NCBI lineage: Eukaryota > Metazoa > Arthropoda > Arachnida > Opiliones > Phalangiidae > Phalangium > Phalangium opilio. Next base: position 732,700 of record JAEQBA010002799.1, read on the forward strand.
TTTGTAACCGGAGGCCTGGAAGAATCACTGAACCTCGACAAGGAGTAATTCACAGGTCAGATTTTAATTTCGATTCCCTTACAGTAAGACTAAATGAGTATGTGCAAAAATTAGAATAAAATTGCCACGTTTTATCATTGCCTTCAGTACTTAGTTCAGAAGAATTTACACCTAGTTGTTTCATTGCAGGAAATATAGGTATATTGCCTATAGAAGATTTATACGATGGATTCACCAATTCTTACCAAGTGGTTTACGTTACCCAATTCCTAGTTGCGTCTTATTAAAATTCGGGAAACATTCCCATCCGATGTTTATTGTGAATTTGTACGATTGCAATAAGAACTAATTTAAAAACCCCAATTATCCTCGTGTTAAGTCGAACTTGCGAAATAATTGCTAAACGTCTAATGGAAAAACATTTTAGTAAAACTTGACTTGGATATGGGGATGGATAATTTGAAGTGCCAAATGTTGTATCTAGGGAAATTCGTATTCCCCATACACAATTAATGGTGTCTAGCTTCATTCCACTCGCTGTATTCGGATCCTTGGAGTTTTTATTGATGACAGACTAGCTTTTGACAACCACACTACAAAATCTACCAACCGTGTAAACTAAACTCCTATTATAATTCTTTGACACTGCTAAATATTGACTTTACGTCGGTAATATGGCGCCCTACTATATTGTTTGGCACACAATCGCTCCACCATCACCAGGTTGGCAGTTACGTCTTTGGACATCTGTCACAAAGTGAACAAGTAAGTTCCCGCTAGTGATTTCTAGGATCACTGTTGTGTCAGTTGGACGCGGGGGTTTTATCTTTTGTACTTATCAGTTGTCTTTTTTCTTGATAATTTCACACACGGTAGGCTTTGAAGTAGCCTTTTTAAACTAAGTAGTCCTAGACCTCAAATGTGAAATAAATAAATTGACTTTTGTTTAAAATTTTTTTATTTTTGTCATGGTCATAAACAAAGAACTATTTTTCTTCCTCAAAACGCCGTCGTTTACTGTAAGATTCGATAGCAAAATCTTTATCGGGATGTTCATGTTTGTGGCACAAGGTTTGTGGTTGTGGGCCTAACACGTTCGCAGTCCGATCCGTTCCTGTAGCATAGGTTTCGGCTCCGCTATACTCAATCACTTGAGCCATTAATCTTTCTACATAATCTAAAAATTCTTACGTTAATGCATTAAGCTACTAAGCAGCCACAAGCATAGCTTACTGTAAGTTGATGCAGCCATAATAGGTCTAACTGAAAATTCACCGGCTTTCGCCTTGGTAATATAAATATTCTACCTACGAATACCGTCTTTAGTAGTGGCTTGTAGCTTCGAAGAATTTTCATTATAGTGAAGGGCCGCCAAAATTAACCTGAACAAAACCTTTTCAATTGAACTCTTATTAAAACCTAGTAGCTCTCATTATTTACCGCGCTTCCATTCCATGAAACGAATAATGCGTATGCTTAGGAGCAAAATGAATCACTACAGCGTGATAGGCTTCAACAGATGATGTCTGGCAAACTGATGACATTTGTTTTTCATCTTACTGCAGAGACTTCACAATTTTTTGCAAAATAAGGAAAGGTTTTTTCCCTGGAAAATACTGGTTATTAGCTAAGCGGTTTTCAAATGTAACGGGCGTAAGTAACACTAAGACTATAGTTATCTTCAAAGATCATAGAAATAGTTCTTAGTAAATATGTCACGCACTGCATAAACTCTGCCTTAATTGTTGTGTTTCATCGAAATAACAAACCTAATTCCAACCAATATTCGGGTCTTTTCTCGTCTAACTCTCCGTGGGCGCACTCATTGTAAGGCATTCCATGATCCTTATGTTGGTTAGTGACATGACGTAACACAGATAACCATTTAGCTTTCATGAGTTCACCATCTCTACCACTGGAATTGGCGTAACATAATTAACGCCTAATTTAAGGTAAATGATTAATATAAAATATTCTTACTGTCCAAGGTTCTGCCTGGAGTGCGCGGGACCGAGTCGCGTTCGTAGTCACTGGTAACTGGCCATTGAATTTCTTCTTCAAATTCTAAACGAAAAAAAACAGTTACTTTTTCATTACGGAATAATATTTATAATACCAACCATTAGGTGGGGATTTTGACTTGCTCGCGGTCGCGAGTTCTTCGTAATCTAAAAAAAATTAAAGTTATTATTGCCAGAAAATATAAGAGAAGCTTAAGCGCTTCCCCCGGCACTGTAAATTAGCGCGCGGTTGTCGGGAATGCTTAAACACTATAGAATTGGTAAATATGTCTAACCTGAATCATCGGGGCTTATAAGCCCTTTACTAGACGCTAACTGTCGAAGCGTTGTCAAAAGATCTCCTCCTGTCTTTTGCGTAATCTTTTCGACGATCGAAATGCATTTGTTAAACTCTGCTGGTGTCGAGTTGTTTGTGGCCAATCTCAGTCGCAACTGCTCCGCCTCTTTCTTTTCCACCATGAGTTTTTTCAAATTTTTAATTTTCTCCTTGTGGTCTTCGATCATTTTATCTGTGGCGCGGAGGTCCACCTCAAATTTCTCTCGATTATTTTCCAAAATAGATAACCCCTTTTCCTAAAGATTTATCATAGTTGGTAGAGTAGAATGGTCTTCCGAGCTTTCCGACGGAATAATTGGAACCTCTTCGATTTCTAAGAGGCGTCAAAATTGTACAAATAATTATATTTTATTACATCATCATGATATACTTTATAATGCAATAATTACCGGCAACCGGGAACCTTGCGTGAGGAACGTCCGCGTGGGGCTCTTCAAAACATCCGCTTTCTATTTGGAACGGTTTACGCCAATTCGGATCTTTTTCACATACCTTATGGTACACCAGCACAACCGCTTCCGGGAAAAGTTCCCTTAGATTCGTACCAGGGCCTAGTTTCGCCTCTACAATGAATGAGCAATATCAAATTTTAAAATGTCATATTTGTCAACCTTAACAATGTAAGACTTACGGACTAGTTTCACAACAAAACAAATTATTGTGTACACGAAATAGTGTCTTTGTATCTTTCCGTCCTTTATTAGGAAAAGTTCGGAGAACTTCACAGTGTTATCCGAAATAGCTTTAAATATTGTTCGCGAAGGCCTGTAAACGTAAAAGGATGAAGTTTGTTTCTCGCTTATTGGTTGTAAACACTCACTGTTCCGATTCTCCGCTTTCGAACAACTGCTTAAAAACTTGCTTCCAAGTAAAGGAATGAGTACTTTTGCGAAATGACTCCATTTGTTCCCGGCTAGTCGGAACAGTTGTATTGAGTCGGCATTGATAAACGTTTTTTGAAAAGTTAAAGCCATGGCGTCCACCAACTGGCTCGTGTTGAATAATTTGCTTATTGACCCCGGCATGGGCCTTTTGTGCCATTTTGCAAGTTCTTCTTTAACGTAGCCAATGGTAATAATGTTCATTTTGAAGACTAAACGATAAACGGATATCCAATGAATAAACGGAAGTAGGCACCTGTACTTAACAAAACTTATTACTTAAACGGCAATAAGTTTGCCGGTGTAATTATTATTAAAAGTCTTTGAATAAATCGGGGCTTTTAAAAGGTTAGGTATGGCTAAAACAATATTACGTACGCGTTATTTTTTCACCCGAATAACATTCTCGGCCAAAGTGGTTTCGGCTAATCAAGAATGTTACTTGAGTCGAGCTTGACCCTGGTAATGTATGGCTAATAGTGTTAGCTTTATATTACCTTTTCACCCATACGACTCTTTCCCCATTAAAATAAAAACGGCAACCATCTACGTAGCTATACTAGCGTTTCCCATTCCATACAGATAAGAGGAATCATTCTGTAGCCTCCCCGACTCCCTTTTATAAGTCGGCAAAGATTGAGTGAGTAGCCCCTCGACTACCATTAAAAACAGGCAATGATTAAGCGAGTAGCCCCTCGACTCCTTATTAAAATCTCCAAAGATAAAGTTAGTAGCCCCTCGACACCCACTAAAACCGGCAATGATTAAGTTAGTAGCCCCTCGACTCCCTATTAAAATCTCCAAAGATAAAGTGAGTAGCCCCTCGACACCCACTAAAACAGGCAATGAATAAGTTAGTAGCCCCTCGACTCCCTTTATAAATCGGCTATGAATAAGTAGGTTGCCTCTCGACTCTTTTGAAATCGAAAATGATTGAGTTAGTAGTCCCTCGAATCGCCAATCATTACTTATGAATTAGTGAATAGCTCCTCGATGCCCTTTAAATATTACCAATTATTAAGTATAGGTCACCATTGAATAAGTGAGTAGCAACTCGAGTGAGCTTAAAAATCGCCAATGATTTAGCGAATAGCCCCTAGACCCTCCTTTGAAATCGCCTATGGATAGCCCCCTATAGACTGCCTTTGACGCGTAAGCGTTTAAAAGAGAATTTTTCTTAGGGTTACGAATAGTAAATACGTAAGCGATTGAAATCAATTTGGTTTAGGGTTTCGTTTTCATTCTCTACTTAAGTCTGGCAAAATTTAAAATCAATTATAGCATTTCCCAACGTATGTCAGCGAAATGCTATAATTGATCGTGACATTTCCCAACGGATGTCATTTAAAACGTTTCTTCAAAAATATGTGGCATTGCGCATCCGCACCGCACTCTTATTTAAATCATGACCGCTTCTTTTCCGTTTTCACTCTCCCTTTAAAAAGGCGAACGATGCTTTTTCTTCAGACCAAGTGAAAATAATAGCCCATCGTTAGATGTTCATCAAACGATGTAGCGAAAAACCATGGATAAAGAATGCGCGTCACCTTGAAATTTTATTATCACGACGGTACAAGATCGGCAACTCCCTATCTCGAACGACAGCTTATTCCGTATATAATCTATTACAGGATCGGTTGTCAGCACGCGCAAACCTAGGTCGCAATGTAATTTAGCCTTGCGCGTGCTGACAAGAGGCTAAAACACTTCGGGATATTTTAAACGATTTTAAATCCTGAAGATCCTGACGTTTTTTGTATCTTGAGAGCACGTACATGGCTAGGTTACATCGAGATCTAGGTTTACGCGTGCTGACAACCGATGTTGTAACATGAATATATACAGAATAAGCTGTAGTTCGAGATAGCCTAGAGAGTTGCCTATCCTCTACAGTGAAAACAAATTTGAAGCTCTCGGGCATTCTTTATCCATGGAAAAACTATCGCGCTACCTTTAAGATTGCTAAATTATTATCCGTAAGCTGGAAAATGAAAAGCAAAAGCACGCGTCTTCTATTCATCGCATTCTATTCTAAATTCTGGGCACCCGACACCAGGCCTGTGCGAGTACTCGAATAAAGGCGAGTACTCGATCAAGTCTCGAAAATCTAAATTTTGGGACTACACACAGAATAAAAATGCTGTAAAATAAACACTGTGGTAATGGCAATAGCGTATGCCAGCAAGATGATGTTAATTTAGTTGTGCATCCTCCCTGTTTTTAATACCGTTGACAATACTGTTTTTCTAAACAGTGGAACTAACAGTTTTAAGAATAAACTGTTCGTGTATTCAGGGGCGTTTGTAGCTTGTAAAATAACCGCTTCAGAGGTTGTTTCAAAGACAGTCTTAACCGTTGATTATATTGTAGGGGTTAATGAAAAAACCAGCACTATATGCTCTTTTACTACCAATAAATCACAGTTACATAAAATGTCTGTTGCTGTAAAACTAACAGCAAAATATGTGGGTTTAAACTCACTTAGCACTGTGGATTAAAACGTGGTTTGCTGTGAAAATAAAAACACACCATGCTGTTTCAAACCGCTTAGAGTACACTAAAAAAATAGGGTTGCTGTAAAAATAACAGCTTTTAGAACAGTTTTAAATCCCGGAGCTTATTTTGATAAAGACGCTCTTTGCTGTTAAACTAAAAGCACTCAAACCTTTATTAAAAACATTAAGCTCTGTTGGTTAAGATGCAACTGGTCATTTATATAAGACGACTAGCTGACAGACTGTCCATTAGGGTAGATTTATACTGGTTGCTGTAATACACTCTAAGAAAATGCGGTGTGCTTTAACACCTTTAAAAGTAGTTTATAAGGGTCCAAATTTGACACCATTACAGGTGTTCATTTACACCCCAGAAAGGGTTTAATAACACTTATTTGAGCATTTAGTGTCAAAGATAAGAATAAAATGGTGTAACATAGGTTCAGTTTAACACCTTTTTAACTCTTATATCTTATTAAAAGTTAATTTTTACTCCCCTATGAGTGTTGTGCAATTCCTTAAAGGGTAACACCTTTCCGAGTTTAAATAACGCTTTCTGAGTGTCGCATGACACCTTCCTGAGTGGTTGATTTATCAGCAAATAGCGCTATATGCTTAGCAAGATTCAACCTTGAGAGAACTTAAGAGGACAGTTCTAACAAGCAAGGGTAGTTCTCGCATCAATGTGAAACTACATAAAAAGTTGGCCACTTGATCGACTTAAAATCCAGCGTCAAACTGCATGGTAAGTTGGTCAATTTCACCGACTTATTAACTTCTGAAAAAGGCAGAAAGTTATAAATTAGTATAAAAGCATCGGGTATTAAATTGGTTTTGGAGGCCCTAATATCCCAGCAGTAGATACAGTCGTATTCGTTAAATTTAATAATCTATTTCACGAAGAGTTGTTCGAGCACCAAAAACGCGTTTGACCTAATCTATTCTACCATATTTAAAAAAAGAAAATCCATGGAAGTGCGAGAACTTGGAACAGTTTGACACTAACGACGTTTTTGAAGCGGAAATTTCTCTAACTGTAACTAAAGTCGACGATTTAGAAGTTAGTGTACGGATTATTTTGAGGGGGCTAACTTTGAAATTTGGGGGCGCTATAGCCCCCATAAAAGGCCTAGCGACGCCACTCCAAGAGTGTCGCATAACGCTTTTAAGAATGTCGCATAACGCTTTTAAGAATGTCGCCTAACACGTTTCAGAGTGTCGCCAAACACGATTTGTACATTTTCGGTCAATTTTAGAAATAAGTAGGTTGAAATTATAATGAAGAAGAGAAATTGCAAGGATCAAAAATTGGTTTTAAAATTAGCAATTCACTGACTTTCCAAAATATTTTTATTTTCATATGGGTCCTTTCATAATAAACGCGGACCTTTTCCAAAAGGCTTAGCATGGTTAGGTAAGATTAGGTTATATTGCTTCAAGGTTTAAATTAAAGCGCTTCAAGGTTTAAATTGAAGCGCTTCAAGGTTTAAAATAAAGTGCTTCGCTTCAAGGTTTAAAGTAAAGTACTTAATGTTCAAATTATAGTATGCAAAACTTTAATTTATGGTGGATTATACAGTAAAATATACGTTAAATCTATACTTAATAGTGTAACTATCTTTTTTTTTTAATTTTACTCTACTGTATTCTTCACGGCAGCATACTTTTTTCCCGGAAAACAGCAACGTTCTATTAATAATAACATATCCTGCACTTCCGTTTGAGACATAAAAACTAGCTGTTTTTTCCAAAGTCGTTAACATAAAAAACAATGTTTTGCTGTATATTTAAAATTATGGTAATGTAATTTCAAAAAACAGCGACTACCTGTATATATTAAGGCTTGTTAGAGGTTTTTCTGGATAACAGCATTAATCAATCAAAAACATGGTGAAAACTATTGTTTATTTGACATTAGTTTCTCAGTGTGTAGAAAATTATTTCGAGTCCTTAAAAATCTTCACTATTGAACTCGAGGAGGACTCGAACCGAGATTTGACGCCTTATCAAGTCTAAAATATTTACTTTCTGACCCTGAATTTAAAGTAGAGCGCCGCATCTAGTAGGGTTTAATCGATTTAAAGTTAAGAATAGACCAGTGATTGGACAAAAATTTGACTTCAGCTAAAGGAGTCAAGCAAACCAAAACCAAAAGTTAAAATTATTGTTACTGCGCGTCATTTTCGTCGTGAGATTTATACTTTGTTAGTAAAATTTATCCTTATTAGAAATTAATTTATTATAATTCTTGTATTATTAATTATGTAAAATTAAACTGGACTCGCACAGGCCTACCCGACACCCTGGGAAATATACATCTTATCCCGCGTCTAACTGCCCCTCTTTCAATTTGAGAGATTCTACGCACTTTCCAAGAAGGACAATCGCGTTTAAAGATACTAGATTCCACGCATTTTCATAAACCAGCTCAATACATTCAAACAATTACCATTCAATTACTAATTTTAATTGGTTGAGAAAATTAATAAACGCGCGAGTGTGGCTAATCGTAATAAAAACTATATAAAAATGACGAAAATCGCCGAGTCTTAGTGTTGTACTTACGATGACGTTTCTTGGATGCGAAGTCCTTCTGATCTTTCTTCACGAAACTTTTATTAATTGTAACAACAAGTTAAATTTGAAGAAAGTTTTTCAAACCAACAAACAACGCAAAGTAATTTTTTCAATGGAGCAAATTTTTAAAGGAAAAAATTATATTTTGACGGACTATAGACGAAAAGATGACTTTCGAGCTGAACTTCTATAACTATAGTGTGATAGGTCCAATAGTCGCCTATGAGACGGAACTCGTAAGTCTATAATATGTATCGCATAAGTCTATAAGTTGTATCACGCTTCTAATAAGGAGTAATTTCAAAGGACTGTCAGATACTATTTCTCGGATCAGTTCCGCTCCACATAAACTTAGAAAACCAAGATTTTCAAACAATTTCCATTTTGAAATTTTAATTAATAACGAAATACTTCAAAGTAATACAGAATTGATTCTAACTTTAAAAGCGATACTTTCTCTTCGAATTCAGAATCAATTCTTTCATACGCTAACGCTATGAAAAACCCAAAATTTGAAGATGTAATGAAGCGCGGAACATTAATTCAAAAATGACTAGAAAGTTCCTTACTTATACTTACTTAGTATCCTTTTGTCCAGTTTACCGTCGTCATATTGGAATACCGGTGGCTAGAAGGCCCGCCAGCTTTACACGAGACCCGTCTTCAAAAGCTAGTAGCGAAAAAGCCCCATGCCCCTAGTTCCAACTTTGGATATTTTCCGCGCTACAAACCCTGACTCGTAATGCTTTTTCTACGATGATCAAATTTCAAAAGTGGACTCGCTGAATTTTACATGATTTGTCACGTATGTTTTAATTTCAATCTTGAGGCGTATTTTGTAATTTTACGTCCGTAAATTGGCGAAAAATCAACGTTCAAAGCTAATAGAAATGCTTTGAAACCGACACTAGCACTGCCGCGAAATTTATGTTGGAAGTAGGGGCGCTTTCGTTAAAAGTTTTTTTAACATGGGTCGCGAGTAAAGCTGGCAGGCTTCCAATCAAAAGTCATTGGGAACTCGGTATCTGCTTGGACTGGTATGTGGCTGGACTTTACCATCACCCCTTCAGTGGCGTCGCCACAGGTAGGGTGGGATAGGCTGAAGCCTATGTTGATATTTCGAAGGGGCCTCCAAATTCTCATAATTGGGCCTCAATTTGTGAAAATATTGTCGTTAATCTATAACTTATTTTTCAATGTCATTTACTTATGCCAAATCGCTTTTCTTTTTTGCAATTTCCAAAGAATGAAAGAAAGTAAGTAATCTTTTGAAGATCTAGTATTTTACCTCTCGCATCCCCAACCCTCCTTAATAAAGCGAAGGGGATAGCTATGGTATTGAACTACTGCTTGGCGACCCTGAGTCCCGGCCGTCGTCCGTCAACCGACTTGTTTTCCTATGGGTAAAGCCCTGGGTGGCTATAACTAACCCAACCGCTGGTTAATCTATAATCGGAACAAATAGTTCTACCTGTTTTCTCGTTTTCGTTATCTGTGCAACGTTCTCTCACTTACACTCGTTTCCGGTAGTTTTCTATAGGCCTAGTATATCGTAGAGCTTTAGGGTTTTGAATTTGTTCCCAAAAGTGCTTCAGAAATAGCTGAAACCGTTTTAATGACTATTCCTAATGTAAATAGTTTAACGTTAATACCTAGCAAGGTAAGGAAGCGAAAAATAACGCCAAACCAAATATTTAAGGCTAGCATAGTCCTTGAGACTACTGGAAATCGAATTACGGAAGCAAAAACAATAGGGGTGGAACTTTGGTCAGCATTTTATGAAATAATTGATAGATTTGTCTCAAAAATGGAAAAAAGACTTATTAAAAATGTAGATTTGATTCAAGGACTTCTAGCTGATGACCCAAGTTCCCCAAACTTTTTAAACGTGCAAGATATTCAAGATTTTGCTAATAAATATGATAGATTGACCATGATTCGCTTGTTGGACAAATTAAAATTGCTAAGAATCTATTAAAAGCGCAGTAATTGAAAAAATCGATGAATGTTTCAAATATTTAGCATCTTAAGAGGTTGGGTTTCTAGATTTGTTTAAGTATTTTCAAATCGTCATGACAAGTCCGGTTGCCAATACCACAGGTGAACGAAGTTTTAGCACTCTCAAAAGATTAAAAACGTACCTGCGCACTACGATGTCTTAGGACAGGTTATCAAATTTAGCTATGATTTCAGTGAATCAAACAAATTAAGGGATAATCCTGATTTAGTTATAAATGTATTCGGGAAAAGTAACAAAAGATGGTTGAAATTTTTCACGTAACCTTTCTTTATTATATGCTTAAGTGTATAATGTGATTAAAGAATCTTGCATAAATAAAAAAAATTAAAGACCGGGCCTGAACTGTTTTCAAAGGGGGATATAAAATTGGACGACCCTGGGGGCCTACAATTTTTCAGCCAGTGTGTGAAATAATCCTAGCGACGCCACTGCACCTTTTTACTGTTCACCCTTTTTTAGCAAACCTGATGTTAACTTTACGAAATAAAAATAAATAGAAGTTACCCATTCAGCGTAATTAGAAGAAGCCCACCTCAAGTTAACATAACCCAATAACCATAAACCCACCTGATGTTAACGCAACCCAATAACCGTGAGTATGAATTAAAAGTAACGCACCAGATATTAACATAACTCAATAACCATAACTATGTATATATTAAAAGTAACCCTTATAAATCGTAAGATTTAAAGACTTAATTATAAGTAACATTGCAACAACCTGATGCCCAACTGACTCCTATCGAGGTCCTTGATTGGAGTAATTAAGCGCGAAAGTGATATCATTATTGTTAATCTCGTCTGAAATTAAACCTGGTGTTACGACTATCAAGTGCATACTTGTTCTCCTAATTCGTCGAGAGATTTACGGCTCGCGGATCAGTGATAATTTTAAATTATTTGTGCCGTTAAATCAAGTCAAATGTGTCTTTAATTGCTTTAATTTACATGAAATCTGCGTTCAATTGCCATAAGCGACAAAGGTTGGTGTCGCTTTTCGTTGTATTAACGCAGCCTAACGTAGTATCAAATGGGATTAAAAATTAATTAATCTTAATTTAAATTTCGAAGGAAGTTGCAGTTGTTTTCAACAAAGGGTTTCTTCATTCTGAGCTTCCACTGTACAAATTGAATGGAAGATTAAGTTTCTTTCTTAAATTATTTGTATTTGATCAATAAATGGCGTTAAATCGAGTTAAACGTGTCTTTATTTGCTTTAATTTACATGAAATCTGCGTTCAATTGCAATAAGCGACAAAGGTTGGTGTCGCTTTTCGTTGTATTAACGCAGCCTAACGTAGTATCAAATGGGATTAAAAATTAATTAATCTTAATTTAAATTTCGAAGGAAGTTGGAGTGGTTTTCAACACAGGGTTTCTTCATTCTGAGCTTCCACTGTACAAATTGAATGGAAGATTAAGTTTCTTTCTTAAATTATATGTATTTGATCAATAAATGGCGTTAAATCGAGTTAAACGTGTCTTTATTTGCTTTAATTTACATGAAATGTGCGTTCGATTGCCCACTGTGTTAAGGTTTAAAGCTCCGCATTTCAAATTTGGCTCCCACGAAAACGATTGGGGGCTGTTTGGCGCATGCGCTCTGATTCCGTTGCCTGGTTACGGCGTCCTCTCTAATTATGGTTCTAAATCAAAATTAACGCCTTAAATTAAGTGCATTAAGTTGGAATATTACATATTACTTACTCCGTTCGGCTCTTCTAACGGCCAGCCATAAAAGAAAAGGTCTATAAAAGGTTAAACATCCATTCGCCCCATTTCAGCCTGTGTTGAAATACGAGTGGCGAAAAGTAAACAATGTTGATATCTCTAAATTTATTCGCGAAAATTAACTTGATTCGTCTTAAGTCGACAGTTTGTTCGCTTGGACGCTGGTTGGTTATGCTGGGATTGATCCTGGTTGCGTTTCAAAGTTACGTTACATTTACACTATTTCAGATTTGCAAGGCTTAATTTAATGGTTGATGATTTATTTAATTCAGCACTAATTACTCCAATCAAGAACCTCGAAAGGAGTTAATTGGGCATCGGGTAGAATTTTACTGGACTTAGTAACATTAAATTACTGTTTACAAAAGCGTATAGAAACCACAAAGTGTAGTTCATTACCGCCTGGGCTGAACGTGTAAAAGTAGAAGCCCCCTCTCTATCGCGTTGTTCCGACCCCCCTCCTCGCCAGAGCCGGTACGATGGCGCTTCGTCTTGGCGGAAGATTAAATTCGCGTAGTGTTGCACAAGGTACATGAGTGATTTGGCTAAAAAATATAGCTTCATTTAATTTCGTAGGAGTTGCGTCGGCTGCTTATATTAGGCCTAAAGACGAGTATGCCGTTCTGTTGCCATTCTGTGACATTCTTTGGTGACATTTTAACGTGACTAATAATGACTGAATGTTTAGAGTTAACAAAATTTTTACACGATTATGAAAAGGATGATATCTTCGGTACGGATAAAAATGGGAAATTGAAAGAGGCCATAGACTTCATGATCAAAAATGGAAGTTTGAAAGAGTTGTTTGAAGAAATGTGCGTTCAGCACGACTTATTATGGGATAAATTTTGTGAAGAAGTATGTGAGTATTCTTCATTCTTGTTCAACTGGAAAAACTGGCTCCAATACTTAATATTTAAGGATGCAAAACCAGAGCCGGTATTCGTTCTTGATGAAGTGCATTTGCCTCAAGTTGGAATATTGGTGCACTGGTTTGCATGAAAGGTTTTAAGACTCCAAGAGAAAAATTAACAGGGAGAAGAATTTTGAATTAAATGCAGTCTGTAAAAACCCAAGAAAACACGAGAGGCCTTACGATCTAAATATCCCCATGAGCGAGCAGTTAAATGTAAAACGAGACATTTACGGTCTTATAGACTATACACCAAAAATAGACTAATTGGTGGTGCTTTAGGAGAAATGTGGGTTGTGAACAAAGAGGGAAAAATGCTCAAGAGCAGAGGAAGACCTTTAACTAGAAAACAGAGGGATCGAGCACTTACATTTACAAAATTAGCCTTTCTCTCCGCAACAAAGGTCTTTTATAAAAGGACATACCACCAGCATTGGAAGCTATCAATAAAGGGGGTTTATTCGTTGCCGATGTTGGACTAATCCCGTATGTCAACAAAATATGTAAAATATTTATCGAAACGTACCGAAAATTTAGATTTTCTACTGTTCCGGGCAAAGCAATAAGTAGGTTAACTTTTTAACAATTACTTTACATTTTATCTTAAATGCATTGCTTTTATATAGAAGAAACAACAAATTTAGTGCGGAATGATCAGGGTTTGAAAAAGCAATTTCATCAAGCCGTGAAAAACATTTCTACCATTATTGATCATGGCTTTCATGAGGATAACTTGGAAAAATGCAGTTATTTTTTAAAGGAAAATAATGCATGCCAAAATAGCTGATTTGATCCGGTCAGCAACAAGGAGAATAAACGAAACAAAAGGACAAGGAGGTCAAAATCTTTGTTGCATGTTATACGGATTAAAGAAAAAAAGAAGTCAAATCTAAAACTGTGAAATTTTTTAAACGAAAAACCAAAGTTCCTAAGAATAAGAAACCCATAAAAACTACTAGTCATCCACTGAAGAAATTCAAAAAGGCAGAAAGTCTCGGCTCAGAGAATCTGTTGAAAGCCCATTGCAAGTTCCATTAGAAGAAAGCCAAAGATCTCCAAAGGCAAACAGTCCTGAAAAAACCCAAGTCATTAACACCGCAGTTACCTAAATGTTTAAGACTCTCAAAAAGAGGAAGAGTTCTTCGAAAGAAACTTTGTGAAGATTTTGAATACAATTGATTGTGATATTTTAAATTTAAACTTTTTTAATTGTTATGAAAAATAGTCAATAAAAAAGTAACTTCAACAATAAGCGACTTCAGTTTTAATTAATTACAGGGGAAGAAAGGTAATAATCTGAATTGTTAATCAAAGAATTTGTCTCGCAAATAATCGGTTTATATCGGTAAAAACAGGTCAATAACCGGCAAATAATCAGTATGTATCAGAAATTTATTGATGCTGGTCCGGTGGAGATTTTCATAATTCAAACATCCAATCCAACTTTACGATATGATATCTTGGCATTCTGCGCAGTTTAAGTACACCCTTCAATTAACAGAGTTATACCCTAGTTGTCCCAAACCGATTCTCTATATAACATCCCATCACTCCACCGGATACAGCCCTCATTTCATCCCTTCAGTGATGGAATGGCCGTCAACTTTCTCCCTTAAGCAGTAGAGCGGAACTCTGTGTCCATTGGCGCGGCACGCCGTTCACGGTTCTCTCCTTTATCCCACTCGACTCTCCCACATTGTCCTCTCCATGAACAATAGGTTTTGCCCGTTCTGTCCCGGATCGTTTTTCCAGATGTACTATTTTTGCCCTTTAGGTACCCCCATTTTGACTTTCATTAATAACTGCCTTTTACGATGGAAAGGCCACCGCCCTTCTCCCGAAGATTTTTGGTTCTTGATCACCTCCCCTGGGAGGGACCATATAATATGCAATTTCACTTTTGTCTTAACCCTGGTAGTCTTAACAGAGATTATGCAGATCTTTCTACCATCGCGCTGTCGTCCAGTCCTTTCCCCATTACCAGAAGTAAATAGAGTATAAACAAGAAGTTAATATCTCCCCGGCATGGGCGCGTTATGAAAGTTGAGATTCCTGCTCTTATTCCGCGGCAGCGCACAAATGGCGTAGCACCTAGCGAACCACTTGACATGTACCTAACGTATCTAGTGTCGCGCCGCTCAGACAAAGTAGTGCGGGTTTTTGAAGGTTTAATCGACGCGCATGCGTTCTAAAGGTAATTTCAATCAGCTGTCTGCTGTGAGACTGTGACAGTATAGCCTAGGCCTAGTACAAAATCTGTGAAGACTACATGTGATTGCCTATGAATGTGATAAAATAGTAATATGAAAAATCCATAAGGAATATGATTATGACGAATTCGTGAAACAAAAGGATGAACGTAAAACAATACTACAATGTTGGGAGAGCCAAGGACGTTTGAAAACTTTTGTTTGCAACATGATGGAAGAGTATGCGGTATTATTCGTAGGTTTCAGATAAAAATTGCACTGGGTCGATACCGAAGGCGAAACTAAAATCGTTTTTTACGCGGCATTATGAAACTAATTACAGTTTTAGACTTTAGTATTTTAATATATAATTTACCATAATTCAACAATTATCCGCACTACTACGGCGCCATTTTCCATCACGTAAGCGCGGCTACCAATGATATTGCCCTAAATTTACTGCCATGATGTTCAGTAATTTGTACTGCTTTCCAATATCTCTTGTCACTTCTATGACGTCATGCGAACATCCTATTGGTTACAAGCAAGCCACGTGATACTCGATACTCATTTTACATAGCATGCAGTCGGGAAGGTATGATTGACTTAAAGCTATTAACTTTTTGATATCTATTTACTTTTGACAATACGTTAACCGCACTACTTCGCTAATTCTTACCCGGATTGTTGCTAGTTTTAAGGTGGAAAGATCTCGTAATTTAAAGTTCGTTGGGGATTGGAGGAGGAACCACTTTGGTTTTGATCCCACTATTAAAAATATTTTTTTTATAAATCTATATAAATGTTTAGTGATCCTAGGACCAAACTTTTTACTGGTCTCCTTTTGTTTTTGTTCTTAGCCAGATTCGTTTAAATCTGCTTTTTGTTTTGCGTTAAGCGGTTATATTTCTGCGTAAAATAGGTCACACTGTACTCGGGTTTTACTTTTTGAATTTTTGATTTTTTTGGTCCGTTTATGCTTCTCGTTTTGAATAGTTTTTATGTCATTTTCCTTAATGCTTTTTTCTAAATAACGTTATGTTGTTTTGTTTTATATATGTATAGCTTAATTGACCAATAAATTAACCAGATTGAAAAACAAAAACCATCTCTCTCAATGGTTGGTAATTAAGCAAGATTAACCGTGACTGGTAATTAAGCTCGTTTACCGTTGGAAGGAACGATGACTGACAAATAAGCTAGGGTAACGATTACTGACAAATAAGCTAGAGTAACGTTAACAGGTAAATAAGCTAGATTACCGATGGCTGGTAATTAAGCTAGATTAACGGTGGCTGGTTAATCATGCTAGATTACCAATGGCGGGTAATTAAGCTAGATTACCGATTGCTTGTAACTAAGCTAGATTATCGATGACGTAATTAGGCTAGATTACCGATGGCAGGTAATTAAGCTAGATTACTGAGAACAGGTAATTAAACTACTTAAGTATATGACATATGTTGGTGCACAGGTGAACGGAATCCATTTTTTGGTATAACTAACTACAGCTTCCTCTGTGATTTACATGTGAAAATGACGGAAAAGAAATTTGAGTTTGATTGGGCGTTCATTGTGAAGTCAAGCAGTCAGGACTAACAATTTTACAAGAGATGGTTGGTTAGTAAAAATGCGTTAACTATTGTTGCACAATGCCCTAAGACTTATATTCTCCTAAGGTTTCTGAACGAATTAATTAAAGTTAAGACTGAAGCAACAGATATTAATAAAAACTGTCTTTGTAGACTTAGACGGAAAAGTGTAAAATTTCAGCAAATTTACATTTGATCAAATATTTTTCTACACTGTAAGAAATGACCGTAAAATTTACAGTCAAATTACCGGCAGCTAGCTGCCAGTAGTTTGACAGTGAAAAATAATGTCAAATCTACATTGGAAAACAATTCAAAAGGATAGCAAAAATCTCAACTGGTAGGAATGTAAATTCTTAGCTTTATCATACTTAAGTTTGCGATTAAATAAAATAAATTTTCAATGAATAATTTCCATTAAATTAACGGTATGTCGCACATAAAATTTACAGTTACATCTTCGCCAAATTGAACGGTTGCCATGCACTTGATTTTAAATTTTATATATATTGAATTTAAGTGAGCCCAGTGAATATGAATGTACCCGAAACGTGAACTTCGCATTTACGCAACATTTTGTATTCCATGACACCGTAAATTAAAACCTTATTCTCCCGTAATATCCTGGAAATATTCACATTCGGGTAACATTTGGTTTTCGATGATCCCATAATAAGAAATATTATTAACCAGTAAAGTTCTTTTGGTTTTCGAAAACGTCGTAAACTAAAATGATGTAACACCAAATCATGAACCATAAGGTTTTGTCCTATTAGCCCAGAACTAGCTTCAAACAGATAGAATATGCACAAGTGAATGAATGATAGAGCTTGATAGTACCTCAGCACAAGACTATAACTATAAAGTTACGGTCATGACCCTAATTCTATACAGTGAACTTATACGTTATATAAACGTGTACCTAACTTTCGGCCCGTTCTAAACCGTTAGGGCTTTTCAGAGAGTTCTATAGAGGACACGTAACAGCGTTAATTTTCACCTTATACCTCATAGCTCGAGCCACGGGTGTCAAGGGATGTCTTAACCTTTCGGTCCATTCCGAGCCGACATCGAAGGAAATTATAACATCAAGAATTACTTTCCTTTGTATCTAGTATTGTAAAGATTTGCATTTAGATTATGTATGAATGTAGTAAAGCTAAATTTAATTGAAAACACCCCATTTTAAATATGAATATTAAAAGATGTTCTTGGCATGTGTAAATGAAGCAGAGCTTTATATCTGCGCAACTACTTAAGGCAACGCTATGCCGAAAAATATTTCCCATATCTTAATTATAAAGACCATATTAATATCTATAAGGTTACGTAACATCTTAGCACAAAGAATAACTAGCTAGGAGTATGAACCAAGGAGTAGAAGCTGCAGTCTTATTATGATATATGAAATGTTTATTCTAATTTCTTTCTAAACTTTTCGCTGACTGTCAAGGGCGAAGAGTTCGAAGAATTTTCATTAATTATATGAGGACCAGCTACGCGACTAGGTGATGCTTCCTGATTTATGTCTGTATTGAAACATAAAAGAGATAATAGTAAAGTTGAGAAACAAATTATTTATAATTTTGTAGTCGCGGCTAAGTTTGTTTTTGAAAGCTTTATCCATCTTCAATATCAGTTTCAATGCTTTAAGGCTAACTGAGCTAAAATCAAGACTTAAAATGATTTGGTGGATTATTTTAAATTTTATTTCCGTATTTTAACACCTTATATAACCAATCAATTAAAATTAACGTTTTACTATATAATAAAATCTATTTCTTACTTGTTTCGCTGTTAGGCATGGGTAATATGGTATAAGACGTTGCATGAAAGTTTGCTTCGCAGCTTGTTGATGCCCCTTGATATACATCTAAATAGTTTTATTGAATAATATAATGCATAGTAAGATAGGAAATAACATGTTTTCACCTTCGCTTTTTGAATCATCTTCAATTAGCTGCCTGAAAACTTTCGACCATTCAGCTATCGTTTAGTATGCAACCAGTAAGTTGCGCGGCAGACTGAAAAGCCTTCCTGCACTCTGTGGATGTCATGTATTTAATCTTAAAGTGCGTTAAGAACCTTTGCAAAAAAAAAAATTTAAATTAGAAAAGCATTGGCTCTATAAAAATGTTGAGACGACTAACGTAAGGGTAAATATATGGCATTTTTAGCCACAGCTTGATAAATTTCTCCGACAGAAATAACAATATGTATAGAAGGTTCTATCTAATCATATAGATCGCTTCATTAATTTAAGAAGAGATGAAAACAGCCCAGAAGCGATGCCGCCTTCTTTGGTTATATCCTAAGCACCAAATACCATCACTTGAGGTAAACCGATTAGGCTTGCCTCCCCCGTGTAGTGAACTAGGGCTCCATCTGGCGTTGCTTCTTAGCGCGAGCGAAATAGCCTAAAAAGAGGCAGCGCCGGCGTTGGCCTCTCTACGATTGTTTGTTTTTCTGCTCTTAATTAATGGCATTGTCTATACAAAGGTACATCTCTTATGTACGAAACTAGTTTTTGATGGTAAACGCACCTGCTATTTCTTTTTATCCATTTTCAATTGGACTTCCGTTAGAATTTAAGAAAAAGTGAACCTCTTTTTTCGGACAAATATGTATAAAGTATCTGTAACATGCAAAAATATCGTAAATTTGGAGAAACTATAAAATAATTTAAAAATACACGTTTTTCACTAAATCTAAAGTTAGAATATATTCTTAACTACGCACTTTCACTTCAACATAATTTCTATGGATATCTGTACAAATTAACGTCAGTTGTCAATAAAACATCTATATTATCTTTTACTACTAGGCCTATGTCCAAGGACTACAAATAGAAAGAATCATTCGAATCATTTTTTCACGATTAGCTTGAACAGTTTTTATGCCGTACATTTTTAGTTCTAAAGTTGATTTTGAAAAATTTGTTAGAATAGACAGACATATATCGAAAAACATGGAATGCTGAATAGATTGAAGTTTATTGAACTTCATTAAATATAGTATAGATGGCACCTATGTCGCGTACTTTATAACTTTCAACTGTATGTATGCGTCATAAATAAAAGCCAGTTCTCTTTTTGTTCTTATAAGAAAGACTGCGTAGTTTTTGCCTCCCGTTAATAAACAACAGGTTATGGGTCCCGAAAACGGAAATTTCATAGTTTGGAGGCTGAAGTAAATCCAACGACGCGCAAAAGCGTGCTATCCTTTAAAGCGAAGAAAATTAACTAAATAAAAGACGTACGTAGTTAAGTTGAAGACAAAGGACTGCAACGGTTTAGCAACATGGCAGTAGCCTCGGACGAATTCAGAATCCCGAAACTTTCAGAATCTAATTATCACGCGTGGTCCATCAGAGCGAAGTCAGCACTCACTCAAAAGAATGTTTGGGATGCAATAGATCCTGATTATGGACCAGCTATGAGCGACGCGGAGAGATGAAGTAATGATAAAGCTATAAGTTTAATATTTCTGATCGTCGAAGACAGCTACCTAGACGACATCGGTGAGTGTATAAGAGCTTGAACAGCATGGGTAACATTACGTGACCTACGTACTAAGCATGGCCTGTTGCACATACTACATATCATGCGAGAATTTCTAAACGTGAGACTGAAGAATGGGGAACTCATGAAAGACTACTTAGGACGTATCATGGACTTTCATAGAAAATTAGAAGCATGTGGCTATGGTTTTAACGATAAGGAGTTGGCGATGATAATGCTCTTGGGCTTACCTGAGTCGTACGAAGCCGTAATTCAAAGTATCGAGCATGATCCAGCTGCTCTAACAACGACGCTGTTAAAATCCAAGCTATTAGTCGAAGAGAAGCGAAAGAACCACCAAGGTAAATGCAAAGACAAAGACTCGACAAGAGAAAATCAACAAGCCTTGTTTATCAAAAATCAGAAGATGACGTCAAAATCAAAACAATATCAGCATACTCAAGCAGATCACAGAAGATCGGGATATACCCATAGACGACCACAACGAGACGTTAATTTGCTATTCATGCGGCAAATTGGGACACATCGCTAAAGAATGTGAAACTGTTGAAGAACCTAAGAGAGAAGAGAAAAATCGAAAAGAAATTCTAGGAGAGCGATAGCTCTCTTAGATAAGACCTCATACTGACTTTAATGTATAAGGATGGTTTTTTGATTGGATATAACTTTTTTTGTATTGTATTAACTGCTTTAAAAAAATTTCACAGAACTACAATTCGGGCCCTCAATATGTGGTTGAAATTTCAAAAAGATCCACCTATTAGTTAATTTTATAAAAAATCAAGTTGCTAAGGGTGGTTTTCATTTCCATAAAATTAATCAGCCCTTTTGGTGAAAAAGTTAAATTTTCCCATAGAAATAACATGGAGTTTTTCTCAAATTTAGCCATTTTGTCGCCACCCTTTTGAAATGAAATATTAGTTTGTTACGTTTGGGAACGGTTTTATATCAAAATATAAACCTTTTTCTAGGACCATTTTTAAGGTTTTTGAGAAAAATTAATTTTAAGTATGTTTAATTTTAAATTTTAAAAACTACCCCAATCTGCGATATTTTAGCATTTATACACTGTTTTATTAGGAAATATCAGCGAGACCAATGTTGACCTTTTTAATTTTACACGTAATTTTAATTACGGTAAAATTTAAGAAACGGCACCAAAACCCCTGTCCCTGTCCCTGTCCCTGTCCCGGACGCGTCCGCGAAACGAACGCTTACGATAAGAGAGGGAAACCGGTCGCGTCCGCGAAACGTACGCTTACGATGAGAGAGAGAGATCGCTAGCGTACGCGGTGGCGATACGAAGCTCCGCGTAGAGAGAGAACTGCCTGCCTGGTATATTAGTGAGAGGGGGAAGAGGGAGAGGGGGCATCCCGCTCGGAGAGAGAGGAAAGAAAGGTAGTTTAAATCTCGCGGGCTTTTTTGAGTGAAGGGAAACAAGATGATAATTTTCGTGCACTACTGCACTTTGTGCGCGTGATACATCAGAGATTATGCTGGATGGTTAGGTTAGGTTTCGTAAAATAGAGGGACGCTTTACGGTCATAGTGATTTCTGGTTTAGGGGATCCAGGATTTTGTTTAAATACATTATTTGATTCGTATGGTTTTTAAAAATTATACTTTAGTGGGGTGCACAATTTAGTTTCATTAATATTATTTGAAATGTGACGTTATTAGAAATTAAAGGGATACACGATTGTGTTTGTATTAGTGAGAGGGGGAAGAGGGAGAGGGGGCATCCCGCTCGGAGAGAGAGGAAAGATAGGTAGTTTAAATCTCGCGGGCTTTTTTGAGTGAAGGGAAACAAGATAATAATTTTCGTGCACTACTGCACTTTGTGCGCGTGATACATCAGAGATTATGCTGGATGGTTAGGTTAGGTTTCGTAAAATAGAGGGGACGCTTTACGGTCATAGTGATTTCTGGTTTAGGGGATCCAGGATTTTGTTTAAATACATTATTTGATTCGTATGGTTTTTAAAAATTATACTTTAGTGGGGTGCACAATTTAGTTTCATTAATATTATTTGAAATGTGACGTTATTAGAAATTAAAGGGATACACGATTGTGTTTCAGAAATGTTTTTAGTTGTCAACTATACGGAGGGTCACGTGAGCCGTGTAAAATTACTATTAAGGCCCAGCCCTTGGGCCATCTTGTTTAACGTATAGTTGCCTCATAATAATCCGATTGTTTCTTCTTAATGCCTTTTGGTTGGAATGGCCTATCGATAGTGAGATAAGACGGCTTTAATATTGCTGCAGTGACGTTGACGCGGCCGCTACAGCGACGCCATCAAAACACACGGGTCTAAATTGTCACGGATATAGTCAAATTCAAACTAGCTTAATGGACATTTTAACTTTTCCCTGCTAATTAATCTGGATTACCAATAAAAGATAATTAAACTTGACTCCCAATTAAAGAGAAATAAACTAGATTACGAATTTAAATAATTAAAGTAGTTTACCAATTAAACGTTCTTAAAATAAATTATCAATTAGAGTTAATTAAACTAGACTCCCAATTAGAGTTTATTAAACTAGATTACGAATTAAGGGTTACTAATTAAATTACCAATTAAGGGTAATTAATCTAGATTACCAATTAAGGGTAATTAATCTAGATTACCAATTCAGAGTAATTAAACTAGATTACCGACGACTGGTAATTAAACCAGATTACCGACGACTGGTAATAAACCAGATTACCGACGACTGGTAATTAAGCTAGATTACCGACGACTGGTAATTAAGTTACATTACCGACGACTGGTAATTAAGTTACATTACCGACGACTGGTAATTAAGCTAGATTACCGACGGCTGGTAATTAAGTTACATTACCGACGACTGGTAATTAAGCTAGATTACCGACGGCTGGTAATTAAGCTAGATTACCGACGACTGGTAATTAAGCTAGATTACCGACGGCTGGTAATTAAGCTACATTACCGACGACTGGTAATTAAGCTAGATTACCGACGGCTGGTAATTAAGCTAGATTACCGACGGCTGGTAATTAAGCTAGATTACCGACGGCTGGTAATTAAGCTACATTACCGACGACTGGTAATTAAGCTACATTACCGACGACTGGTAATTAAGCTAGATTACCGACGACTGGTAATTAAGCTAGATTACCGACGACTGGTAATTAAGCTAGATTACCGACGATTGGTAATTAAGCTACATTACCGACGGCTGGTAATTAAGCTAGTTTACCGACGATTGGTAATTAAGCTAGATTAGCGACGGCTGGTAATTAAGCTACATTACCGACGGCTGGTAATTAAGCTAGATTACCGACGACTGGTAATTAAGCTAGATTACCGACGGCTGGTAATTAAGCTACATTACCGACGACTGGTAATTAAGCTAGATTACCGACGACTGGTAATTAAGCTAGATTACCGACGACTGGTAATTAAGCTACATTACCGACGACTGGTAATTAAGCTAGATTACCGACGATTGGTAATTAAGCTAGATTACCGACGATTGGTAATTAAGCTAGATTACCGACGATTGGTAATTAAGCTAGATTACCGACGATTGGTAATTAAGCTAGATTACCGACGACCGGTAATTAAGCTAGATTACCGACGACCGGTAATTAAGCTAGATTACCGACGACCGGTAATTTAGCTAGATTACCGACGACCGGTAATTAAGCTAGATTACCGACGACCGGTAATTAAGCTAGATTACCGACGACCGGTAATTAAGCTAGATTAACGACGATTGGTAATTAAGCTAGATTAACGACGATTGGTAATTAAGCTAGATTACCGACGACCGGTAATTAAGCTACATTACCGACGGCTGGTAATTAAGTTAGATTACCGACGGCTGGTAATTAAGCTAGATTACCGACGGCTGGTAATTAAGCTAGATTACCGACGGCTGGTAATTAAGCTAGATTACCGACGACTGGTAATTAAGCTACATTACCGACGACTGGTAATTAAGCTACATTACCGACGACTGGTAATTAAGCTACATTACCGACGACTGGTAATTAAGCTACATTACCGACGACCGGTAATTAAGCTACATTACCGACGACCGGTAGTTAAGCTAGATTACCGACGACCGGTAATTAAGCTAGATTACCGACGATTGGTAATTAAGCTAGATTACCGACGACCGGTAATTAAGCTAGATTACCGACGACCGGTAATTAAGCTAGATTAACGACGATTGGTAATTAAGCTACATTAACGACGATTGGTAATTAAGCTAGATTACCGACGACCGGTAATTAAGCTACATTACCGACGGCTGGTAATTAAGCTACATTACCGACGGCTGGTAATTAAGCTAGATTACCGACGGCTGGTAATTAAGCTAGATTACCGACGACTGGTAATTAAGCTACATTACCGACGACCGGTAATTAAGCTACATTACCGACGACCGGTAGTTAAGCTAGATTACCGACGACCGGTAATTAAGCTAGATTACCGACGATTGGTAATTAAGCTAGATTACCGACGATTGGTAATTAAGCTACATTACCGACGACCGGTGATTAGGCTAGATTACCGACGACCGGTGATTAGGCTAGATTACCGACGACCGGTAATTAAGCTAGATTACCGACGACCGGTAATTAAGCTAGATTACCGACGATTGGTAATTAAGCTAGATTACCGACGATTGGTAATTAAGCTACATTACCGACGACCGGTGATTAGGCTAGATTACCGACGACCGGTGATTAGGCTAGATTACCGACGACCGGTAATTAAGCTAGATTACCGACGACCGGCAATTAGGCTAGATTACCGACGACCGGTAATTAAGCTAGATTACCGACGACCGGTAATTAAGCTACATTACCGACGACCGGTAATTAAGCTAGATTACCGACGACCGGTAATTAAGCTAGATTACCGACGACCGGTAATTAAGCTACATTACCGACGACCGGTAATTAAGCTAGATTACCGACGACCGGTAATTAAGCTAGATTACCGACGACCGGTAATTAAGCTAGATTACCGACGACCCGTAATTGAGCTAGATTACCGACGACCGGTAATTAAGCTAGATTACCGACGACCCGTAATTGAGCTAGATTACCGACGACCGGTAATTAAGCTAGATTACCGACGACCGGTAATTAAGCTAGATTACCGACCACTGGTAATTAAGCTAGATTACCGACGACCGGTAATTAAGCTAGATTACCCACGACCGGTAATTAAGCTAGATTACCGACGACCGGTAATTTAGCCGCATTACCGACGACTGGTAATTTAGCCGAATTACCGACGACTAGTAATTTACCCGTATTACCGACGGCTGGTATTTAAGCTAGATTACCGATGGACGCGCAACGCCCTAGGGGCCGTATTCTGCAGAAAAAGTATGCTCCTCCTCCAGACTTAAGCTCGCTGATTGGTCGGTCAGAATCGAACTTAGGGCTTTTCATTGGCGGTGGCGGTTTTGGGGCAAAACTCACTTAAGACTTGTGATAGGTTGAAATTTTCGAGCAGACGACATTGACACGTGTCAAAATATACACCAAATTCAAAGTAGTAATTTTAGAACTCGGCAACCCGTTCAGCATCATGAATCGGTTAATTGACCGGTTTTTTTTGCTTTCTTTTTCCACCGGAACTTAGCAGACTACACTTCGTCGTTGCTAATGGCGGTAATGGCAGGTAATGGACTATATTGTTCTTGGTGTTGTTGACTTTAGAAAGAAAGACAACTAAATTATTGTTTCAAATACTGTTAGTTTACAAAATATAAGGGTTTGCGTTGTTATAATTTCAAAAATATGCCTTTGTTTTGTGGGAAAATGAAATCGAACTCTGCCCGAAATCGAAAAGGATTCATACCGAGGCTTATGACAAAAAAGTGCTCTGTAGACTGTAGTAAGTAGTAAAGAAAGATTTTATTGTTTCTGTTATTTACTTATTGTTTGGTTCTGTAAGATAAGTTTCAAGCAACAGAGGCACGCTAGTAAATGATTGGAACATGAAAATGAGGAACCATCCCATAGCGAAGGTATTTCGTCAAGATAATTGTGTTTTGATACAAATATGATTGCCTAATCCTTATGGGTCATGAAAGCCTGATTCGTTATGCTTATAATATATATTCCATGACTGTCACAGCCATCTTCCCTGGCACTTGGCACCATGAACGGTACCCATTATATAATCAAAGCACCAACAGCGAAAGAAATACTTCTACCTTTTATTAAGCAACTATTGCATTAATATTCAACTGGTAAATGATGTGGCACACATGTCTAACAAATAGAAATATTCATATGCTTTTCTTTTATTATAGATTTGTGGTAATGACATTTCTATCATTTACACTTGCAATGGCAATGGAGAATTATCTAGGGTGGGCAATTCCTTTAAGGATATCTGCCAACATTGAAGTGTTGTAATCAACTTGCATATTAAGGTATTAACACTTTTATTAGTTGAGCATACTTTACTCTAAGGTATCCCTTTAAAGAGAAGGCTGGCATAGTTGTTGCAAGTATAAACTACCAACGAGTATATGATTTGCGCCTATACAAATATGAGGTGAGCTCTTTAAAGGTTTGTATAAGATAAACAAATGAAACTTAACTAATTATTATTATGGTAATAAAGAATCAATTATTGGAAAATAAGTAACCTAGAGGAACCAATGTCGAGACTGAATGATGAGCTGTTACTAAAAACAGTTTAGCAACATTATTTAAATAAAACTGAGTTTATTTTGACTTTATCACATAGGATTCTCGAAGTAAATTAGTTTCTTATTTTCAATATCTATAAGACCATTTTATTAGACGGCCACTAAATGCACATCAATGGTATTATTATCTGATTTAGGCAAATGTATACGTCTGTTGGAATGGTATTAGGATGAAGGAGGACTGGCATTCATGTGCATATGTTCTTGAGCATTGTTGTTTATCAATTATCATTGTAAGATTGTATTAATATAGGACCAATTGAAATTATGTATCTAACCTAAAATCTATATCTATATAAATCAAAGTCCTGACTGACTGACTGACAGACTGACTGATAATCAACGCCCAGCCCAAACCGCTTGCCCTAGAAGGCTGAAAATTTGCAGGAACGTTAATCATAAGTAGTAGGCGCGTACTAAGAAAGATTTTTCCAATACGCCGCCATCTTAAAAAATGGCGCCCAGAAATGTAAAAAATATTCTCTATGCAATTAAGTACGCGCGTTTCAACCGATTTCACAAACATTTAGTACACTGGTTTGCTTTAACCTTAAGACGGGCTGAATGGTCTTTCGGGTTCGATTTTTCGCCATCTTTTAAAATGGCGCCCAGAAATGTAAGAAAATATTCTCTATGCAATAAAGTCCGCGCGTTTCAACCGATTTCACAAACATTTAGTACACTGGTTTCCTTTAACCTATAGACGGGCTGAAAGGTCTTTTGGGTTCGATTTGTTGCCATCTTTTTAAATGGCGGCCAAAAACTTAAAAACCCTTCTTTATGGAATAATGTCCGCGTGAAAAGTTATAAAATGTGTCGCGACGGGCTGACGGGTAACGCCGAGTGCCTTCGCTCCTAGGGTGCTACAAAAATATTAGTCATCAGTAAAATCTACACATTCTTTATATCATTTTAGATGGAAGTTCTTATTACACGCGAGCGACGCCGCGGGTAACGGCTAGTCCTATATATGGAAAAAAGGCTTTGTTGCAGTTTTAAAAGAAGATTCCCCATATTTGTATTTCCAATTGCACATTTCAACAAGTCACGAAGCATTACTGAAACGGCAAAATATTTAAATGACCTTCATTTTGCATATTCTATTCTAAAAACCTACGTGTTTCAATTTAAACTTTAATTATTCATTTATTCGCTACTACCCCTTTATTGTTAAATCACAATTAAACGTAGTAAAATGTGTTATGTCCTCTGCATCATTTAACGAAGAGTCAATTAAAAAATGTGCCACTATAGGAACTAGTAAGCCTATTGGTGATTCTATGGTTATATTTTTTTATCTAAGTGATCCGTCTTTAATGTTTGAGCACCCCTATGTATTTAAGGGAAGATGTCACGCAAAAATGAATTAAGAAAATAAAACTGTAACATTGAATGGGTAGGAAATAGGGAGTCAACATATTCTTTTGTTTCATTATTATTTCTCCAACAGTTCCATAAAAGTTGGACCTTTACTAGGCCTGTGCGGGTAGTGATTTTTGGGTTTCGGGTCGGGTACGGGTAGTTGAAAAAACTTCCAATCGGGTATCGGGTCGGGTACCCGGATTTCTAACGGGTACTCGAATAATTAGGCCTAGCTAAACTACCATTAGTCGGGTGCTTTTCGGGTAGCAAAAAATCATATCGGGTACTTATCGGGATGAAATACTTTTATTTGTGAAAAAATAAGTGTCATGAAAGACTTGGATACCATTATGGCAAAAAGTACAAAAATAAGACGCTAAAGGTGGAATTCATAAACGTCGGACGCGACGCAATTTAGTACTTCCGCCTTTTGCGCACGACGCCCTGCCTTTGCCTGTACTAAATTGCGTCGCGTCCGACGTTTATGAATTCCACCTTTAAGCTATTAGCGAGGATTGAAATAATACTGAGCATTGTGGAAAATTTTACTCAAACTTAAGTTCTTCTAAGTTCAAGAAACTTTGCCAAACCAATACCCGATTGTCCTAAGCCTTGTCACGGGTAATGAGCGGGAAAATTTAAATATTCGAATAATTTCGGGTATTAAGAAATCAAGTTTTCGGGTATCGGGTCGGGTACCCAACCCGATACCCGACCGGGTAATTTTCGGGTACCGGGTACTCGCACAGGCCTAACCTTTACCAACTACATATTTACATACATTGCTGGAGAATATCCGAATTCGAGTATAAGATAGCTAACAATTTACGGCATACGGACAAATGTCAAGTTCAAAACTGGGAATAAAGGTACATTTTAGGAGTTCATGGACATAACTTGTTCGGCCTCCAGTTTTACCGCTCTCCATTGTCGAAGCAGTCTTCTTTCATATATCGCCTTTCAACTTGAAAGATGCTCAATATCTTCTTGATCTCTTCCAACCAACAATGTTCCTCATTGACATCATTTAACTTATCTGTGTTCCCTGATGTTTTATCCAGTTATCCTTCCTCTGCTGTGTGGTGTTTTGACAGTGAATGAAGTTATTAAAGTACATTGTCCCTGTATTGCTATCTTTAATTTGCTAAAAGAAACCTGTTAGTAACAGAAGAAAATGAAGAGAAATTCCTACTGTAGAGGTCAAAATTGTCAAACACGTCATTACCACAAATCTATAATAAAAGAAAAGCATATGAATATGTCTATTTGTTAGACATGTCTGCAACATTATTTACCAGTTGAACATTAATGCAATAGTTGCTTAATAAAAGGTAGAAGTATTTCTTTCGCTGTTGGTGCTTTGATTATATAATGGGTACCGTTCATGGTGCCAAGTGCCAGGGAAGATGGCTGTGACAGTCATGGAATATATATTATAAGCATAACGAATCAGGCTTTCATGACCCATAAGGATTAGGCAATCATATTTGTATCAAAACACAATTATCTTGACGAAATACCTTCGCTATGGGATGGTTCCTCATTTTCATGTTCCAATCATTTACTAGCGTGCCTCTGTTGCTTGAAACTTATCTTACAGAACCAAACAATAAGTAAATAACAGAAACAATAAAATCTTTCTTTACTACTTACTACAGTCTACAGAGCACTTTTTTGTCATAAGCCTCGGTATGAATCCTTTTCGATTTCGGGCAGAGTTCGATTTCACTTTCCCACAAAACAAAGGCATATTTTTGAAATTATAACAACGCAAACCCTTATATTTTGTAAACTAACAGTATTTGAAACAATAATTTAGTTGTCTTTCTTTCTAAATTCCACAACACCAAAAACAATATAGTCCATTACCTGCCATTACCCGCCATTAGCAACGATGAAGTGTAGTCTGCTAAGTTCCGGTGGAAAAAGAAAGCAAAAAAACCGGTCAATTAACCGATTCATGATGCTGAACGGTTTGCCGAGTTCTAAAATTACTAATTTGAATTTGGTGTATATTTTGACACGTGTCAATGTCGTCTGCTCGAAAATTTCAACCTATCACAAGTCCTAAGTGAGTTTTGCCCCAAAACCGCCACCGCCAATGAAAGGCCCTAACTCGATCCTGACCGACCAATCAGCGAGCTTAAGTCCGGGGGAGGAGCATACTTTTTCTGCAGAATACGGCCCCAGGTCTTTTTCTCCCATATTTTCTAAAGAATTTTAATTAATACGAAGACTGAAGTGACAGATATTAATAAAAACTATCCTTGTAGACAAAGACTGGAAAGTGTAAAAGATAAGGTTTGAAAATGAACTGCCTGAAGTAACAGATATTAAAATTTTCACTTTTGAAGACATCATTATAAAACATCAATTATTTTAAAAAATTCTTGTCTTAGTTTTTTTCACCAAAATTTCATTTTTCCAAAATATTTTTCAGCAATATTTACCAAGTATTTTGTCCTCAATAGTAGTTGTCACCTAGAAGGGTTTAAGGGATACTAGCTTGGTACTGGTTTTACTTTCAACTAACATTTGATTCTAGGAGATTCAAATGCTGGGATATCTGAAAAGATTTCTCTTGAAGAGTTTAAATTTTTATATTTTAAAATTGAAAATATTGCGAAGCGGAAAATAATATAGGCCTTTTCTTTGTGTATTAGTTATTAGTGTCGAAAAGATCTGTAGATTGATCGTGATCTTTGAGAGCAACACAGCACGTTAATATTTAATACTTTGAAAGCTTTACAATTTAAGAATACGTTTTGTAAAGTTTTAATACGGTTTATATTTTGTAAGCTCTCAACGATTTTTTCACGTTATAGGGTCAATTTTCTACCTAATTTTAAATTTTTGATAAAAAATAAAATGTAAAGCCGTAGTATTTTTAAAATAACACGCATGTTCCTTTTTAAAATACTTTCCCGAAGTAATTTTGGTGAAAAAAACTAAGATAAGAATTTTTTAAAATAATTGATGTTTTATAGTGATGTCTTCAAAAGTGAAAATTTTAATATCTGTTACTTCAGGCAGTTCATTTTCAAACCTTATCTTTTACACTTTCCAGTCTTTGTCTACAATGACAGTTTTTATTAATCGAAAGTCGATCAAATGCGAAAGTCAACCAGTAACAGAAAATCGAGCTTTATTAGCCAGGAAAAATCAAAAAGAAGAATCTATAACATGGATTCTAGTCAGTGGGGCGACGTATCATATGACTCCATAAAAAGAAAAATTGCGAGATTTAAGGACTATTTCATCACTGGTAGAAACGGAAAATAAGGCGCAGATGAAGGCTATCGGGAAGGGGAAAGTAGAGTTCAAAGTCCGGCAAGAAAACAAAGAAACGAATATCACCCTAGGGCAAGTTTTACTAGTACCCGAGCTAGACTGTAATCTGTTGTCAGTAAGCCGAATGCTAGAGAAGGGCCTTATCGTCACCTTTGCTGAGGACGAGGCGAAAGTGTTCGACAAAAACGCCTCCCACCCGTTTTTAATAGCTAAACGACGAGACGGACTTTTTATGATAGAGGAGGGTCAATTTATAAACAACGGCACCGACTCAAACCCGAAGGCTATGAAAACGAAACAAGACGAAACATCACTATGACACAAAAGACTAGGCCACCTTCATTTAACAGCTGTAAAAGACATTTGTGGACGAAAGGTCGAGATATATTTGAATCTATTCTATGAGACGCAAAAGCGAAACCTTCGAAAAATTCAGGGAATATAAGGAAGGAGTAGAGCAATTTCACTAATGAAATATAAAAACATTAAGAAGCGACAATGGCGGAGAATATTGCAGAATTTTGTTCTTATAAGAAAGACTGCGTAGTTTTTAGCCTCCCGTTTATAAACAACAGAAAATGGGTTTTCAAGACGAAATACGACCAACAATGGCAGATGCAACAGTACAAGGCCCGTCTCGTAGCCAAAGGTTATTCTCAAAAATACGACATAACTTTTGCTCCCGTGGTCAAGTACGACACTGTTAGACTACTTCTCTGCATTGATGTTGCAAAGAACATGAATATTCGTCATCCTGACGTCAAAACGGTGTTTTTGCACAGGGATATCACAGAAGATTTGTAAATGGTGGAGCCACCAGGTTTTACGAAGATCGGTCAAGAACACCTGGTATGCAGTCTCAAGAGATCCATCTATGGCCTTAAACAATCAGCATGGAATCAAAAAGCGAACGAGTTTAGTAAAGCTAGGTTCTCACTCGGCAGAAAACACGACGGAAACACGGCAGAAATGGGTTCGACGGAAATTTTCTTAAGGCCCGTTTTCAATCAAGCTTTTCTAGTTGCTTTTTTTAGGAGCTTCGCTTCAACAGTAAATAGCGATTTGCCTGACAAAAACGCGATTCAAATGGTGAAGCAAAAGCGAAACTCTTCACCCGTTTTCAAATTCACTTCTCTCGCCTCTCCACGATCGTCAGGACCCGTGTTTATATCAGTTGTCTTCTGTTCAATATTTATGATAGTTAAAAAATACTCATAAATATCCTTAAAATAGTTAAAAACACCATTAAAATGCTTCTAAATATCCTTAAAATAGTTAAAAACACCACAAATATGCTTCTAAATATCCTTAACACTCTATATTGTTTTTTTGAAAATTAGGCCTATTCTCACTTTAAAACACGCGGCGGAAAAAAAATTCCTCGAGAGAAATAACGTACCAACGTGACTACTAGGCCAAGCGCTTTTTCGGATAGAAGCGAAAGCAAATATCTACCCGGGGTAGATACCAGCTTTTCGAATATTTCACGCGAATCTGATTCAGAAGCGCCCAAAAAAGCGCGTTTGAAAACGGGTTCCGATTTCGCTTTAGCGTTTTGCTTCAGTTTTTGAAGCAAAAGCTTCATGAAAAGCTTGATTGAAAACGGGCCTTTACGCCGAGCTCGACGGAATTGCTCTTCGGTCGGACAGAAATCGTGTTCTATTTTTTTCCGTCGAGCCCGGCGTAACGCAGTGGTATCGTCCAATGAGATTTCGAGCTACTGATGATGGAATTGGATATCAACATATTGCGAAATGGTTTTTTTTAAACCTATGCCTAGTTTTTCTTCAGCCTTATAATGCCACGCAAGAAACACAAAAAACCCTCTGATTCAGGCGAAGGAAAAAAAATTGGATGAGACCAATGAAATATTTAGGGAGAAGGTTAGAAAATATCCATATCTCTATAATTTAAGCCATATTGAATACACAGATACACCTCTAAAAGAGGAGTGATGTAGGGCTATTAGCGTGCTTTTTAAAATATCAATTAAGTAAATAATGTGAAAAGTTAAAATATAATTAAAATAAAATAAAATATTGTTTATCTAGCAAACAAAATTGAAGTTGTAAATTCTTAAAATCCTCTTATCATCACTGACAAATCCTCCATTTTCGTTAGCTCTCGCCACACTCGTGCCTGACTCTTTCTCGCGGCTTGTCGCCAATTTCGCGAAAACGCGAGAAAATCCCACTCATTGATCACGTGACAAGATACTTTCCGTCGAGTGTGAACGGTCTGCCGTCGGAGACCGACGGAAGTTAAAATTTCTACCGCCGGCTTCCTTATTTCCTTCCTGATTTTTCTGCCGAGTGAGAACCTAGCTTAAACATGCCCCAGACTCAAAATGGACATACGTCCTACTTTATGTTGATGATATTCTGGTTGCCAACGAGGCCAGTCATATTATCGACGCTCTACTGGAACAATTAAGACAATGCTTCGATATCAAGGATTTGGGTACAATATCTGACTATCTTGGAATACAAATCAAGAAAACGAAGGAGGGTCACTACGTACTTAACCAAGCTTCAAAAGATAAATTATATGCTCCAAGACTTCAACTTGACTGATGTGAAGCCTTCAAGGATACCAATGGATCCTGCATACCCGAAGTTGTCTGGTGATGACGACATACTTCCAGATATAAACTCTTCCGCAAGGCCATCGGGATACTGCTTCACATTGCCACTGTTTCCCAGCCGGATATCGCACATGCTGTTGGAGTTCTTCGTAGAAGGATTGCAAGTCCAAGAGAACGAGACTGGACCGTAGTAAAACAAATCATGAGATATCTGAAAGGCACTATCGACTTGTCACTTCAAATACAAGCGTCCACATCAACTGAATTGGTTGCCTTTGTTGATGCGGATTGTGCTGAAGACTACTCCGACCGAAAGTCAACTAGCGGATATTTATTCCAAATGGGCGGCAGTGTCATCTCATGGTCAAGCCGAAAGCAATCTACCGTAGCCCTATCATCAACGGAAGCCGAATATTTAGCCGCATCTTACGCCACTCAGGAAGTTTTCGGGATAAGACAACTGCTCGCCGACATGGGAATGGCCGTTTCTTCAGCGACCACACTCTTTGAAGACAACAAAGGATGTATTAAATTAAGCATGTCGGAGAAAATGAATGCAAGGACCAAACACATCGACATGCGCCATCATTTACTACAAGATATGCAAGAGAAAGTCGTCCTACAGCAGATATGGTAGCTGACGTCCCAACCAAACCTTTGCCATATCCAAAATTTAGCCATCTCCGCGCAAAAGCTGGACACCATATCCGGACACCGCCGAGAAGGGGTGTTGGCGTTATCATAGATAAGCGACGGTGCCGTACAGCTGTAGAGAAATAATAGGTCAACTAATGTTTTATTGTAGTTTTTTCGTTAACTCTGTATTTTAAAGTTCCACTTTGAATAAACTGTCGCCATGTTAAGTTAGTCTCGTTGCTTAATTCTAATAAAATCGAGCGTCGTTAAATTGATAAATTTGAGATACAAGGGCTTTTTAATACGCGGGTAGATATCCAATAAGCAATGATATCTTGTAAGAAATGTCTTGGTCCTCTTAAAATTCTTTGCAGCCTCTTCCAAGTTTTTCTTTACCTCAGAAATTCTGCCGATAAAGAGGTACATACTTTCTCCGTCTTGATATCTCATCCCATAAAACTCGTTGAGTGAGGTTGAAATCCGTGCACGTGTTTTTGGTTCAAAGGTGTCTTCAATTTTCTTCCAAATTGCTATTGGGTTTTTAGCAACGTCACTGATTAGGCTACGTAGTTCATCAGAGATGCTTAATGCAATTATGGAAAAAGTTTTATTAGTCTTTCTTTGTACTTCCTTTGTAGTTCCGCACTTGTCAATGTAGGTGGAGCAGTTTCTTCTCCTGTCACAACCTCCTGTGGTGATAGTTCACTCAACACCATTTGGATATTAAACTTCCATGCTTTAAAGTTATCAGACCTCAGTTTCCTTGCTTGCCCGGTTATGCAGTTAGGGCCATTAGCCATCTTGTTAGGCTCCGTATCATTAATTACCTCAACTTCAATACAAAATTGTACTGCCTAGCCTAGCGTGTCTTTTATCCCTTTTAGAATGTTTCAGGACTAAAAACCGCCTCTATCTCACATGAGAGAGAACGATTTTTGGGTTGCCTAAGTAAAATTCGTCCCCCCCAATGCCTGCCTATAAGAAACGTAAAAATCTCCTTTATTCCATTGGATAATTTTTTTCATGTGACCCATTAAGTTATCATCTTGACCGTTTGGTGGCTGCAGCGCGGGAGGAATTCCAAATTGTTTTCTTCGGATCTTAGCGCTCTACGAGTTCTGACTAGGGTTCGAAAATTACGGTAATTTTGGAAAATGGTAAATTACGGCGTAATTTACCGCGTAAATTACCGTTCATGGTAATTTACGAAAATTCAAAAATTAAATTATATTGATCGTTTTTAAGCTAAATAATGAAAAATATCACTTAAACACAGCTATTCTTTTATAGCATAGTATCGTACATTATTTAAACACCGAGTTTTGATGTTTGCAGCTCAAAATACTTTTGAACAGCAACATCCACTTTCTTCTTCTTACCAATTTTTCGAATTATTGCTATTTCACGTTTTTAGAACAAAATTCTAGAGAAGGGCCGATACCAGTTTAAACCGATACCGATATATCGGTTTAGTCAAACTTCGGTACCGATATTGGTATCGGTATGGGCCCATCTCTAGAAATTTCTAACAATTACAGCTTTCCAGCTGACGCAAACGAGCTCGACAACAAGAATAGACGAGAAAATCAAATTTCATTTCCATAATAAATTTTTCCCACGCTTGCCGTTCGACCTTCTATGACTTACTCATGTCTCATGGGAAGAAATACGTGTGCATGCGCGGGTAGAGCAAAAGTGCAGCTTTAAGACCATTTTCCAAGCGAACGAAATGAAAATTCGGTGGTAAATTACCATCGTGGTAATTTACCAGCGTAAATTACCACGGTAATTACCAGGGTAATTACCGTTTTCGTAATTTACCCGAGAAAATCGTAAATTACAGTTACCCTGGTAAATTACCGTGTAAATTACCATGGTAATTTACCGATTTAGAACCCTAGTTCTGACGTCACAGTAGCCTACGAAAGACGCTCAGTTGAAACCCATATTTTTGTACTAAAGCCACGTTCACACTTACAGGAGAAACCGGTTCGAAGCGACTCAAAGCGCTTCCGAAGTTAAGTGTGAGCAAAACTGATAGTTGCGAAACGAGTTACAAACTCGGTTCCTGGAAGTTGGTTCGCGAACAAACTTGAGACGCATTTGGAGGCTGGTTTCTGACGTCAGTTCCGTCTTTCAATTCACGTGATCCGCGTTTGCGCAATCATTCTTTCATTTTCGTCTTTCTTTACTATCTTAAGTGATCATGGCAGCTCAATGGTCACACGCTAGTGTGAGTACATTATTATTTATTTTAAAAGAAAAACGAATAGTTGAACTATTATCCTCGAGTAAACGAAATGAAACTATATACAAAGATCTTGTTGAGGAGTTAAAATCAAATGGATTACATTATACAATTAAACAAGTACGGGCAAAAGTTAAGTCGCTTAAGGCATCATGGAAAATGGTTAGGGATAATAACAATTCAAGTGGAAAGGAACGAATAACATGCAAATTTTTCGAAGAGATGGACGAACTGTGGGGATATAGGTACTTTAGTTGTTTTAGGAATTGTCAATTAACTTTATGTTGCTTGTTAAATTAGACCAACAGCGCAACCATATTTTCATCTTTGTACTTTTAACGAGGGTGCCGTCAACAATGATG
The DNA here is from genome assembly GCA_019434445.1 of Phalangium opilio. Taxonomy (NCBI): domain Eukaryota; kingdom Metazoa; phylum Arthropoda; class Arachnida; order Opiliones; family Phalangiidae; genus Phalangium; species Phalangium opilio. The sequence continues at coordinate 770,176 of JAEQBA010002799.1, forward strand.
GTAAAATAACTAGAGTAATAACTTGATTTCATGTAATTATTAACGTTCTTGCTATTGTTTTAGCAAACGAAGCTTTAGTCGCTGGACAATCCATACTCAAAAGCAAAGAGGATAAAATTAGTTCAGACAATGAAGCGACAAAACTGTTCTTACAAACGCAAGAGTGTGGTGAATTATTGCTTTCAGATTCTGAACCCAGTGAGAGTAACCGACATTCCAAGAAAAGAACCAATGTTGGGTTAATGGGGATGACATATCAATCTTTTTCCCAACAATAATTACCTTTAAACTTGGAATAGATGATGAAAGCCCAAATGATGATGATACAAGTGAATGTGTGATGATTAAAAGTGAGCCTATCATAAATGCAGGTGCATCAACTTCAAAGAAAAGTGGTAATTATTCCTAATTATTTACCTAAATATCATTGAAATATTTATTTATTTGGGTAAAAATAGATACTGTCCTGAGTAGCCCCGAGAATAGCTTAGATAGATCGAAGAAAACCAACCTTGGTGACAGTGTTAGCAATACAAGTATAATATACAGAAGGATGTTCGAATATATTACTGTTCTTCTAAATATGAATTTACTTTCAGTGTCACTCAGGAAAAGAACAAAAATTAGCAAAGGTGAAAACATGTTAACAAAGGTTTTAAGCCAGTTTCGCGAAGATGCTGCGGAGCAACAAAAAATATTTATTGAGAACGAAAAAAAGACACCAGGATGATTTTTTGGAGAAATTATTCGTATTTGAATCAGCTTAAATTGAAAAGAGTCAAGCTCATGAATTGAAAATCCTTGAACTGTTAATGACTGCCCAAAAAAGATCTAACTCGTATAAAATGTACTTAAGGCTTGAAAATTGTAATTATGTTTGCTAGCAATAACGTCACAGCTACGGAAAAATTAGGTTTTTTTTCTTATTTGTTGAACACTATCTTGAAAGGAAAAATTAAGTATCGATCAGTTCAAAAACTATTTTTATTTCATTTGATTTAATTTCATAAAACCTTGAAATTTAGAATTTTCCTGATTCGTGTGTGTGAGAAAAATATCCTTATTGTATAGCCAAATTTTTGACAAATTTCAAGCCTTTATTCAACCAATTATTTTCTATAAATTGAATTGTATGGAAACGCAACTTCTAGTCTTGTAAAAAATATTTTATTTTCATTACTGCTCAAAGAATAAAAGAGTACATATTCAAAATCATTTACAATCTTGTTGCCAGAATAATTTCATAAGAGCATTTCTTGCCTTTTTAGCCTCATTATTAGAAATAAAGTGAAGGCCGCCATCTCTGGGCTGTTCTAAGTTTGTATATAGATTGTTAGACTCCCATGCTTGGTCATATCGCTCTTTATTCTCTTCACAGTAATTATGCATCGCACATGCTGTTGCGACAACATTAATCACATTTTCAATCAGGCAATCGCTTCTCTTTAGAAGTATTCTCCAACGTCCCTTAAGTCTACCAAACGCATGTTCTACTTGAACGCGAGCTGAGCTTAGACGGTTATTAAAATTGTTTTCTTGGCGCGTTAGTCGGCATCTTTCCGAAAATCCTTTCATCAGCCAAGATTTAAGAGGGTAAGCGGGATCTCCCACTATCATTAATGCGATCAGCGTGTCATCAATCTTGATTGTTTTCTGCAAAAACCAGTAGAGGAATTACAAAGTCATATAATGGTCAAATAAAAAGACATAATAATCTTAACATCCACTCTTTAAAATTTACATTTGGGAGAAGTTCATTATATTCAGCTCGTCTATAAATTGCAGAATTCGGTAAAACCCTTGCATCATGAACGCTTCCAGGCCACCCAATATCAATGTCAAGAAATCTATTTAATGTAGTGAACATGCCAATAAATATAGCACTTTAAATGTAAATGCATGGTCAAACCTTTCAATTACCTACCCCTAAAATCCACAACTGCCTGGAGAATTATAGAGTGCCAACCTTTTCGGTTGTAATAATCTGCCGCAAAGTCCTCAGGACCTATGATAGGAATATGACAACCGTCAATAGCTCCTGCACATTGGGGGAATCCATGGTGTGTTAGAAATCCTTTGACAATTTCATTAATTTTCCCTTCATCACTTGGATAGCTGATAGCAGGCACCAAAAGTTTTGTAACGGCTTGACAAAACTGTAGATGAATTTATTATGTTTAAAATTATCACACAAAGTATTTAACATAAAATATTGCGTACTTCATGAAAAATTACGCAAACTGTATTGCGAGCTACGCCAAAGATATTTCCAATAGTACGCTATTCACCAGGAGCTGCAAGTTTGTAAAGTGATATCGCAACTCGTCTCTCAACTGATAATGGTTTCTTCGTGTATAAGTTTCCTTCTTTTCCAGCTGAGCCCTCAGCAAATCACAGAGTTTCAGAAACGTTTCCTTTTTCATTCGAAAATCGTTTACGAATTCAAAAACTTCATAGGTATTTAGAACTCTATCTTGCCAAAAATCTACATGACTCCTTAGACGATTCCAAACTGACCTAGGCTTAGCGATATTTTCGACAATTTGAGTTAAAACTACCTCCATTAGAAGTCTATTTTCCTTCTGCTTGCGTAAAAACATATTCAGACGATGACGTTGCTCTTGGCAGAATTTCGAAATGGCTAATTTACGAATTAATTTAATCTTCCTATCGAGATGCCTACGTTTAGCGAAACCAAATTGAAACACTATGGCCGCCGACATTTTTTCCTTAGACAGACGCTCAAGCAGACGACACCAACGGCCAAACGCGTTTTAAGGTGTGAACCGAGACTATTGAAATCCCTTCAAACTGATGGTGAAGAGGGTTTCAAAACTAGTAAAGGAAACTAGTTCTGAACCGATTTCCTTGTAAGTCTGAACATGGCTTAAGAGGCATGATAAACTTATGCTTACAGTTCAGATGCACCCTTTTTACAAAAAACTAAAATATTTTCACAAACTATATGAGGGACCTCTATAAAATTCATCATCATCATCATAGATTATTCCCAAAACTTTTCACTAATTTTGCAAATCAAAATCCAACATGATGTTGAATGCCCAATATTAACAAAAACCTAAAGACTTTATTGGACAAATTGCACATGATTTATTCAATTATATTGATTATATTTAATAAAAATGTTGTACAATTTTATCGAAAAAAACGCTTATAAAAAGAGACTTTAATGTAATTCGAATTCGAGATATTGTTCTATTGTTTGAATAACATTACGAGGAAATAAAGACTCTTAAAATATATATTATCAGTTTATTACGCTAATTGTGGAAAATTTACCGCAGATGTTGTTCCTTTTCCTAAAAAATATTGTGTCATTATATTTGAAGTTTGCACAAATGTTAGTCTGGATAAAGTTTCATTTATACTTTGTAACTTAAAAGACAGGCCCCACGTTTTTTGCCCAAATTATTTGGCTTGTAGGGTCCCCTAAATTCCATAACATTGATTTGATCAAATTGTAGAGGAACAGAACAATCTAATTTTAAATGAGATCTCCATTCATCCAAACCTTGAACGACTTTATAAAACATTCTACCCCTTTTAAAAAGCCTTCCGAACTTCACCAATCGGCGCTACTTGTTCTATTAATACTGTAATAGGGCCTAATTCCAGCTCTTTTAAACCAAAACCTTGTAAAAATGTTTAAAACGTCTGGCACAAATGTATCGCGGATGATATGAGATCCAAATGAAAAAATATAGGCTGGTTAGCATATTCCTTGTTTTCTCCTCATAGATAGTAGATAAGATTAGTAATACCAACAATATTCCCAGAAGTGTTTTATTAATACGTATTGAATAGCAAAAATTATCATGAACACACTAAATACTACCTACAGTTTTACACTTTAAGAATTTAATTAATATTTTATGCAAGTATAGGTAGGACGAAAATCATTCTATAACTATTTTATACAATATTAGGTAATAGTTCCAAGTCTCTAGCTGCATTACTGACTGCGTGCAACCTTTTCTGATACCAGCTGCACCTATCTTTGTTTCTTTGATAGCCAAGGTATCAAATAACGCTGATACCTTAGCGTTACCGGAAAGTCAAACAAGTCAATGTCCACATGCTTGTTTCATTGCGCTTTATTACAAAGCATTCCGCTTTCATAAACTTGTTTCAGAGAATGCTTGACCTATCTTTCTAAATGCCATTGTGGTGAAATTCGTTGATGAGAGCGGCGGCAGCCATTTAAAAACACGGTTATACAATAGTTAAAACATTCGATTAGCATTAATTCCATTCCATTATGAAAAAAAAAATATTTCGATACCTTAACCATAGATAAATAAAGGATCATTTTGGACAATTAGCTTTATGTCAATTTGGGACATTGTCTTGAAAATTACATTTATGATGCGCAGAACAGCGGTGATAGAAAATTAAATTATGTTTTGTTAAAATACATATTATTTACACCATGCTCAAACTGGGACAGCTTATTCAAATAACAACAGTGAAACTAACCTAATACTACTGGGCTCTAAATATCCAAATCTAGACTGAAAGGGGTTGAAATAACCAAAATTAAAATTAACCTAACCTATCAGATCTCACCTATAATTCTTTAGGGGTTGAAATAACCCAACCCAACCTACCCTCATACTATTTAGGTAAAAATAATCAAATTTAACTTGATTTAATTAACCATAAGTCCATACCTGATTTACTGTTAATCATGATTGGGATCATTATCTTTCCCTAACACAAACTTTATTAAGTGGACTTTTTAGGCCATTGATTGCCAACTACGCACATGATATTACTTAAATAGAAGTTGGGAAAACAAAATATTATCTCTCCGAGGCGAGTGGAGGTCTAACCGCAAACTTCTCTGCCTATACAGGGATTTTCTGTGAAGTCTATCAAAAATTAGGGGTGATGTTCTTCGATCCATTTTGTTCTATGGCGTTTTGCCATCCGAGCCACTGTCATCAAGTTATAATTTGAATGCTTTATGGATGACTCCTTAATTAGATTAACATTGTCTTTTAATTTCATAAAGAAATTTAAGGGGTCATTCGTAAATAACTCCAATCTTAACTTTGAAAACCGTGAATAAATGTCATAGAACATTTTCGACTCAAGATGGCCCAAAGAACATCACCCTTAATCTCTGATAGACTTTTCAGAAACACACTATATATGTAATTATTTCTCTTTATTGAAAATCAACTGCAGAAGTTAAATTAATTAATTATACAAAGCTCTGTTTAGAACTACATTGGTGTGTAAGCACTATCCTCGAATTATACTTTCACGATACCCTGAGCCAGTGTCAATGTTAATGTTTGACCACACTGGAACCGGTTTATCTCAAGCCGCACTGAAATAATGGAACCTCTTCCTAAGTTGTAACCCGATTATTGTTGTTTTCATGACAATTGGCTCCATGAAAATACCTAAAACTACTCATTTCAATGTGTGTTTAACCTCAGAATAATATTAATTTATCAATTTGAACCGTTGAGTTTCTTCAAAGAGGACAGGAAAAAGAAAATGTAATTCAGCTCGTGTCGGAAATTAAGTATTTGGTTTTCAATCAACTAAGAACAGATATGTCATCAATATCATGAAAGACATTAAGCAAAACTTTCCTTCTTTATCCTGAAATGTCCAAATTAGCGTTTAGGATATATATAAATGTAGTATACTTTAATTAATATGTAAACACCTGTCAATATGAAAAGTCATTCTTAGAATAACCAAATTAAACGAAGCTTTATAGCTTGAAACCTACTTAACGAATCGAAATTCAAAAAAAATTCCCTTTATTTTCGTTTTATATTATGAAGAAAAAAGGTTTAGTAGGATTTCTTTTCATAGAGACATAAGGAAAATATTTCAGACAGTATGAGTCACGGAGTAAAAGCTGCATTCCAGATATAAAACGAGTTTCATAAGATTTCTCGTTTGTCATTCATCCGAAATCGACATCTCAATATCGGTTCTCATAAACATTTCGCGAAAACAATTTCTTTAATTGGCCTATATTAATTTCGAGTTTCCTTGATATGTAATAAATAAGAAAGTAAATTCTTAATTACTCGCTATATATTAACTATGAATTGCATGTAGTGATCTACTTCTTAAGCAAGCTTCATTACTTGTCTTATATTGATTTTGACAAAAGAAGATTCCCTTAGCGGAGTTAAATTTATTAAATAATTTAAATATAATAATCGATATTAATTATTTTCATCAACTGTTCCTTAAATGAATTCTAGTTAAATAATTTTAAGAAACGTTCGTCTTAATATAATTTGAAACTTGGCTATTTTTAACGATTGACACCTATCCTATGCCTCTCCGCGATATTATGGAAATAGCAATACAGGGTGTTTCTGGAAAGTCTGGCACAAATTAACAGGCATGTTCCTTGGGTCAAAAGGAGTCCGACAGGTCCTATGACGTTTTGGGGTAAAGCGCTCCGTTGCGACGTTATGGGCTCTCAAAAGTAGGCCGAAAAACCAGGAGATCTTGCAGAATTATAGCACTAGTATTGTGGTTTTGACCCAATTGTTTTCGATTATTGGGCATAAGGCAATGATCGAAATAAGTTCAAACCTAGTGGAAGACCGTGAACGTGTTAAACGGCCAAAAGCGTTAATCTCTTTATTTATTTTATTTATTTATTTATTTATTTAGTTTACAATTGCCCACGTTCGAATGAACCCCTTAAATTTTACAATAATTCGAATGAACCCATTACATTTACAATAATTCGAATCGAACCCCATTATTTTTACAATAATTCGAATGAAACCCAATTACACTGTTCTACAAAAATTGTTAAAAATGGGCACCATCAACGTTTAAGCAAACTTGCGCGCGTCGTTTGAAAGATTCACGAACACGTTCGAAGATTCCTGGCGTGTTACGGATGCTATCACATCCATCAATTATCCTTTGTCGTAAGTCTTCGTCATCGCGAACTTCACTTCGGTATACCAAGTCCTGGAGATGGCCCCAAAGAAAAAAATCGCATGAGTTGAGATCGGGAGATCTTGCTGGCCACGTAACAGTTCCGCCTCGACCTATCCACCTCCGTTAAAAACAAATTATTCTGTGTTGGTCTAAACATTAGGGTAGTTTTCAACGTCAGAAGTTGTAGGTTTTTTACTGACGGCTTAAATGTGTGTACCTTAACGTGCTTCATGGCGTACGTGCACATTTGGCAGCTTATCTGGAACTAATCATTGTCTACTTCACCAATTCAAAGTACTCAGATATCCATCTTAAGTATGGACTGGCTCGGGGAAATGCGGTGGAAGCGCGGCGCTTGTACCAGGAGCACTTTCCTCAACGAAAAGTTACCAATCGACAAACATTTACGGTAGTCGACAGACGCTTGAGAGAAACCGGGAAACTTCAACCGTCGGGACCTGAACCTCGTGCGGCGATTGTTCCCGAGGATGTAGAGGACACCGTTTTGACAATTTTCGAAGATGATCCAACAACCAGTACCAGGAACGTCGGGCGGCAATTGGGCGTTAACCATGTACTTGTCTGGAAAATCCTTCGAGGACATCAGTTCCACCCATACCATTTGCAAAAGGTACAAGCTTTAAACGAAGCTGATTATCCGAGACGGGTCGATTTCTGCCAGTGGTTTGTGGCACGGGTAAATGACTTAGACTCCGCGTACTTTGATAGTTTCCACGAGGCCAATTTCTCGCGTGACGGGATACTTAATTTACATAACTATCACGAGTGGAAGCAACAAAACCCGCACGCGACCACTGTCATGAAACATCAAGTTCAGTTTAGTTTGAACGTCTGGTGCGGAATTGTAGGAGATAATTTATTTGGGCCTTACTTTTTGCAACCGAGGCTAAATGTGGAGGCGTACTTGACCTTTCTGCGTGACAATTTACCGGAGCTTTTAGAAGACGTACAGTTACCACTGCGACAAATAATGTGGTTCATGCAAGATGGCGCACGCCTCATTTTAGTCTTCATTTTAGTCTTCAAGTTAGAGCATATCTTGATGTCGCGATTCCCCGGAGTTGGATAGGTCAAGGCGGAACTGTTGCGTGGCCAGCAAGATCTCCCGATCTCAACCCATGCGATGTTTTTCTTTGGGGCCATCTCAAGGACTTGGTATACCGAAGTGAAGTTCGCGATGTCGAAGACTTACGACAAAGGATAATTGATGGATGTGATAGCATCCGTAACACGCCAGGAATCTTCGAACGTGTTCGTGAATCTTCCAAACGACGCGCGCAAGTTTGCTTAAACGTTGATGGTGCCCATTTTGAACAATTTTTGTAGAACAATGTAATTGGGTTTCATTCGAATTATTGTAAAAGTAATGGGGTTCGGTTCGAATTATTGTAAAAGTAATGGGGTTCGATTCGAATTATTGTAAATTTAAGGGGTTCATTCGAATTATTGTAAAAGTAATGTGTCTAATTGAAATAAAGAATAAAAGACTGGTCAGTTACCAGTACATCTGAACAAACAAGTAACCGATATCTGAGCTACTTTCCTTACCTTTAATTACAATCATTAATAAAAACGAAGGGATTAAAGCTTTTGGCCGTTTAACACGTTCACGGTCTTCCACTAGGTTTGAACTTATTTCGATCATTGCCTTATGCTCAATAATCGAAAACAATTGGGTCAAAACCACAATACTAGTGCTATAATTCTGCAAAATCTCCTTGTTTTTCGGCCTACTTTTGAGAGCCCATAACGTCGCAACGGAGCGCTTTACCCCAAAACGTCATAGGACCTTTCGGACTCCTTTTGACCCAAGTAACAAGCTTGTTAATTTGTGCCAGACTTTCCAGAAACACCCTGTATATAAATCAGACGATTCCCAATGAGATGGATAGAGTTACAATTCAAATCGGCTTACCGCGAAACACAATGCTTTTATCAAGCAAGTTTATCAAAACATGACAGCGCCATCTGTGAGCCTCTAGCGGAACTAATTACAACTTTTACTTGTTTATTTGCAATTAGAAACATCGTTATGATTTTTATTTCATCCATTTATTAGATTAAAAAGGACTAGAGTTTTTATTATTTAACTTGCATATTTAATTTAACACGTTTAAAAACTATCTTGACAGCTTGTTACACAGATTAAAGCAGCAGACGGTAATAAAAAGGTTCTTAGGGTGGCGCCACCCGTATTTGATAAAAATTCATGCTCGACAAAAGGTGTATCGCGAATCGTCGATCTCTAGTAGATCTCACGTTGATTCTAGCTTCCAAAGGGCTGGATTACAGGAGCACGCCACAACTTAATATATATATTCTATCTCATTGACGATTCCCATCAAATGAATAGTACAGGATAAATAGGTTTTAACCCGGAACAAATTGAAACAAAGCTGAAAATTTCAGATCAAGTAGATGTTTGGGCGCTCTTTTACGTGGTGTGGTCTCCCACACTCTCTCATTGGTGGAATTTCCACCATATTGGAAAATGGCGGACAAAATCGAGAAAACGTTTAATAACTCCGGTTCTTCTTAACCGATTAACACGTAATGAGGCTTCAATTATAGATCACCTTCGAACACATAATTCATCTCTTAAGATATTTTGCCCTACAACTAACCGGAAGTTGACAATCTGACCCTAAAGATTGGCCTCAAATAAAAAATGGGGATTTAAAGCATTTATGGTTCCTATTTTCAGAATAGATTTCCAAAATTAAGCATATAATTCCTATTACTGACAAATTTTGTTTCTTTTCTGACCGGAGCTATAATGTATAGTACGGGAGAGGGTAAAACATCCTTTGTACCATCATAAAACTTAATGTTTTAATATATACCATTGTTCGCCCATACTTGTCAATACGGCTAAAGTTGAGTTAAAGCGTGTGAAACAAAGCTGACATAACCAAGTGTATACTTTAAATGAAGATTATAGAATTGAGCTTTTGAATTAGCTTCTCTTCCACCAACAAGTGCGGCAGCAAAGCAGCATTCAAATAGAGTTTATCACCAAGTTCAAACATGGCTTGGAAGCAGCCTAAATGCTAGAGAATGGGGTTGGAGACAGGTAGGATCTGAACTCAAACCAATCGTTACCACTCTACAACCTGCTCCAGCTGAGCTTCTGCAAGGAAGTCTGTGATTTGAAATGTGAATGCGGTAAAACTGGTCCAGTCTATTCTTCAATTTGTAGACAATGCAAGGGAGTATCTTGTTCAAATGAACATATAGATTTTGAGGCTCAACCTCAAGTAGAGGACTATGATTAAACTTTAGCTGAACCAATATTGATAAATATACTAATATACAAGTTGGTAAACAAAAATAAACCTCTCCGATACGAGACGCATTTAATAATATTAAGAAAATAATTAATAAAATATAATTGATATTAATTACTTTAGTAGTAAGAAGTAATTCTACTGAAGTCGTTTTAAGAAACTTAATTCCTAAAATAATATTAAACATAGCTATTGTTGACGTTTGAATTCTAGCTTATGCCTCTTTAACAATTTTTGGAAATTTAGGGTATATAAGGCGATTGATTTACAATAAATGATAAGAAATCCGCAATTGCATGAACCTTTGGTTGAAGCCCTGCATTTGGGAGGCTAGACGATTCTCGTAACCCTAACCGATCGCCACGCACTTCTTGATTCTAACGTTGGGAGTAAAAGCAAAACGTTTGCTCCGATTTGCCAACTGCGGACGCGGTGACCGACACACAGACAGACAGACACCCCCCCCCCCACACACACGTCCAGTATAATACCTCTCCGTGACGTCATCGTCACTTAAAGAGGTAAAAATATAGTGGGAATAATATATTTTAGGTTTAAAACCCTCTTTGCATTTATTTCGCTTGAAACCGTTTCGAAATACTCAAAAATTAGATTTGCCTTACCTTCCGGGCTGGATTGTGAACTTCCGGTTAGTTGTAGGACAACATATCTTTTGGATGAATTATGTGTTTGAAAGTAATCTACAATTGAAGCCTAATAACTTGTTAATCGGGTTAGTAGAACCAGAGTTATTAAACTTTTTCTCGATTTTGGAAATGTATTCTGAATATAGAAACCATAAAATGCTTTAAATTCCCATTTTTATATGAGGCTAATCTTCAGAGTCAAATTGTGAACTTCCGGTTAGTTGTAGGACAAAATATCTTAAGACGTGAATTGTGTGTTTGAGGGTGATCTACAATTGAAGTCTAATTACGTGTTAATCGGTTAAGTAAAACCGGAGTTATTAAACGTTTTCTCGATTTTGTCCGCCATTTTCCAATATGGCGGAAATTCCTCCAATGGGAGAGTGTGGGAGACCACACCACGTTAAAGAGCGCCCAAAAATCTATAAGATCTGAAATTTTCAGCTTTGTTTCAATTTGTTGCGGGTTCCCTCTATTTTTGGGCTAAAATGACTGTACTATATTATCGTTCTTAGAAATTGAAATTGTCTAAACAAGATTGGCAGGCTGATATGTTTTACTCCCCATGTGTGCCAATTTCCTGGTTTTTAGGAGCCAATGTTTGGGGACCCGTACCTCCAAAGCTAATTGCTTTCCACCCCATGTTCTTTAGTACTTTTCACTCAGACTGATCCAAAGAACACATGACATACTTAAAAGAAGCAATATGTATATTGCAAGTTGCTAAAAAGGTTAGCTTGTTAAATAACCACATCAGGCAGATATTTCATGGCTATTTTTATTGTAGGGTCTACACAGTAACGGCTAGTTTGCTAGTATATTAAGTTAGAAACCTTAAGTTTCAGGAGTGTATTTAACCCTCGGAGTATTGGGTTTCAATTTAAAAGGAAACTGTTTGCATTCACCGGCGGCGAGATAATTCTGATCTATATCATTCTCTGACTCTTATAAATTAGAGGCCCCTATTCTTCCGACACGAAAACCCGCTCTCCACCCCTCCCCCTTTCTCTCCGTCCGCCTGCAAAACCGTCAAATGAAATATTACCGCTTTCGATAACACAAATGTACAATGTGAACGGAGACACTACACAGTAAAAAAAAATGTGTCTTTTCCAGACCTTAAGAGGTATTTTGCTTTGCATCCATAGGAGCCCGAAAAAAGGTATCGAAAAATACCTTCTCAATAAGGTTCTCAAAAGATACCTTCGAAATGAAGAACTTTTTGATACCTTAAGGTACTTCATAGCACCCTTTGAAGATTGAAATAAAACCACAATAAGCACGTTTAAGGCACTTTTAGATGATTGAAAAATACCTTGTAAAGAACTAAAAAATACCTCCCAAAGGTAGGACTGTTTAACACCCCTTGAGGTACTTCATAGTACTCTTTGAAGAATGAAATAAAACCACAATAAGCACGTTTAAGGCACTTTTAGATGATTGAAAAATACCTTTAAAGAACTAGAAAATACCTCCCAAACGAAGGACTGTTTCACACCCCTTGAGGTACTTCATAGTACTCTTTGAAGAATGAAATAAAACCACAACAAGCACGTTTAAGGCACTTTTAGATGATTGAAAAATACCTTTAAAGAACTAGAAAATACCTCCCAAACGAAGGACTGTTTTACACCCCTTGAGGTACTTCACAGTACTCTTTGAAGATGGAAATAAATCCACAATAAGATGATTGAAAAATACATTGTATGAACTATAAAATACCCGTCAAATGAAGACCTTTTTGAGACCCTTTGAGGACTGAAATACGGCCTGAGTAAGCACGTTTTAGACCAAAACTAATGATAAAATACTACCCGTACCGGAGCAATTTTGTGGAACAACACAGGGAATTAAAAATAATTCCGAAAATATACTACAAATTATAACTAATTCACAGATTTTCCCCGAAGTATTTTTTTTATTAAAATAACTACTACAATAGCTTGTTGAGAAAATTTTTAACGGCATTAGATATTTTCTTTGACCCAGGCTCTATGCAGAAAACAATCTTTTGGAGAAACTCCATCGTTTTAACCAGCTCAGCTGGATACTGAACCCCAAACACATAGTATGAAGCCATCAGTAAGCATAGTCCATTTACAGTGCTTGTTGCTTTTATTGCAACAGTTTCGATCATCAGTTTAATTGGCTGTGATAAAAATCCATCTTCTTCTATGCTAAGAACTGCGTTTTCATGTTTTTCGCTATTCTGTAACAATAAATATTAAAGATTAGTTAGCCTATGTACGAAATTCCTAGGCCCTGGTTCGGGAAATCATAAAATATCGGATTTAAGATTTCAGACAATGCTGGCTGCATAACAGGGGAAAGGAAACGTAACTGCGAGTCTTATGAACCAGGGATTTATTACTGTAAAGTCTTACATAGTTGAAAGTGAAAAGAAGGTCCGGGTTTTCTTTGAATAAGAGCGGCAATAGCACTAAGCATGCGCTTAGCTCCATTTCTAAAACGATATAAAACATTAGTTAATTATGAGTATATATAGTAAACGATAAAAAAACGTTACCTATTATTTCAGCGTCATTTATATAATCTTTTCGAGCCTCCATCTGGTCATTTAATTTCTAGCAAAGGGCAGAACTTTTAGTTAGTGCTAAAATTCTGGGAACAAGGGGTTGCAGGTATGCCAAAATCGTTTTCTCTGGATTAATATCCCCCTTCAAAATTCTGGCAAAATCTTTTAAAAGCTGGAAAAATTTTCGAGTAAGGCTACGTTCTACTTTAAATTTAATTTGTTAACACAAACCTCTTTCCCACAATTTAAATTTGGAAAGCTTTCCAAGGTTTCCGGAACAGAATTTGTTTCGTTGCATTTTTGCCGATAATGGAGGGTTCTTAACATTTTTTCCTCGTTTGGCTTGGTTTTTTTGGCCTCACTGCATATCACCTTGATATGTGCCTCTATCGAGGTTGGATCCTCCAAAAAGTCATCCTGAAAAAGATGATTAGTTTAGATAACCCAAGTGTAAAAGATAATTACGCATACAGCTAGTTCAATTCGGTTAATTTTTTTCTTTTTGGGAACAGGCACTTCATCTTTATCCACAGGTTTTCTTTTGTTGTTCGTATGTTTTTTTTTTGCCTCTTGAACACATCGTAGGTGCGTCAAAGGTTTTCTATTCCTTTTGAATTTCGACTTTAACGATGAGAGTCAGGTAGACTATTTTGAATATTAATAAATACTAGTTTCGTTTGCCACCAAAATATATTTTATTAATGGTGTTCAGGATAAGTACTTACGTATTCAGGGCCCAGCTTACACCTGCAGACCAAAAATCGGTGTTGTTTAACGAGAGCAGTGCACACTCTCACATACTCATCGTGAGTTGGATACCTACAATAAAATATTCAATTTTAACTCAGGAAAACGTTTTTAGGACTATTTCATATTCATTTCATTTCTCCTTTGATTTACACCTACATTGTGTATCTTGTCATATCCTCAAAGAGAAGTCTGACAATTGTTGATGAATTACTTTTGTGAAACACAAGGCTGTTTTTTTCTTTGATTAGTTCCATTATGTTATGCGGTAAAGCGGGAACTTTGTATCAAAGAGGAATTCTTTTGTCGCTCTCACACAGTTTCATCTTCTTCAAATATTATTGGCGATGATAAATTTGCTCTGTAAATTATTTGGATATTTGAATTATATTCCAATGATGCAAATTTAATTTTTGATTGGTTGCTCACGTTGATGTTGAAGGCACTGCTAATGGAGCTGCATTGGGGTTGGTTTTAGCTTCTTTCTTTTCGCCAAGAATATTGAGCTCGGAGCCGTCCGGTGGACTATCTTCATCATCACTCTCGATGTCAATAAACTTCTTCCATTTTGTCGAAAGTACTTGAATTCCTTTGAAATCCATAATTTTAAAGGATTTTTTAATCTTAGTCGATAGATTATCGATGGTGAATGGTTCGTCAATGGTTACTTCTTCCGTACAGTCATCGTATGTTACGCAATAACTGCGAGTAGCCTTATAACCAAATAAAAATACATTAAAACAAGGACTATATAATAATGCTTGCTGCTAATTATTTACGTTTATAACATTGGTACGAGTATTACTGACAAATACTGTATTTCAAGCTGATAAACAGTTTGGAATTAACAAGGTATGAGTTCATTATGGTGAAGTCAATTTCGTCTCCAGGTTTAATGACTTTCCAGAGCTTTGAATCTTGCACTTCATAAGCATTGAAATGTCTTGAATATGAAATGGCAGTGAAGATTTTCCCACATATTACCCACACATCATTTAATTTCAAAATACGTGCAATTTTCATAAAAACTGGTATAATTTCGCCATGTACTAAGGCAGTTGTCAAAAATGTTTTCATTTTATATGCCACTGATTTTAACTTAATTTCATTAGCTTTAAAGACGATCATTTTCTCTCTTTCGACATTTAAATAAGAGCATTTTCTAATTTCACCCTTTAAGTCGTATGGTAAGCTTGAAAACAACACTGGTTTTACACATTTTTCAAGATATTCATTTTCAATTCCATTTTTTCCACTTAAATCGTAACATTGGGCATACTGATGACGTACCGCTAAAGTTTTCGCGATATTTGTAAAATTTTTCCCTCTACTTGCCATTATCTTGAGGTTTTGGTGCTTTGCTTCAAACCTAATGCAGGATAGTCTTCTTAATGGGCCATACTTTAAGGTTAACCGAGGATAGTGAATTAAATAGTGGACTTTGTTGGGGCAAGTTCGTTTAATTTTTGGTAAAACTGCTCAATTCAGTCACTGGCCATAGGCAGCCAATATCTCTCAATCACTGGGGCCACTAGAATGTCAACTATTTGTCTTAGATTTAGGTACAATTTCCAATAGGCATTCTGTTCGGGAACATGTTCCCCAAACAGAAATGGAAAAAGATAAAATAAACAAGCTTTCTGAGAAGCGGACCCAATTAAATTTGCATCATTTAAAATCATGCCCTGTGTGAAGGTTCCAGGTTTATTGCGAGTATCTTGGCAGCCATAACGGAAGTTTTTTTAAATATTATTTATGTCATCTAGAGCAAATACATCCTCGCCAATCAGCCCAGCGAAAACAACTTTTAAAACCAGAGGTATCACGCCTTCGTATAGGTCGTGCATTATATCTGGGGGAAACATTTCAGTTACTTTAAATTCAGGAATGTCAAGGAAAGGTGATCTCTCTTGCACACCATAGATTTTACAGTTGTCAGGGTTTTCCGCGATAGCTGCTAGATGATATAAGCGCCCTGTTTCAGTACGTAAAGTATGGCCACTCTCCAAAAACTGCTCAGACGCAGTTTTTTTAGTTGCCAGGCACTGGCGGCATATTCGTAAACCAGAAAAACCTTTATTGAACCCAGCTAAGAGGTGGGATGACAGATTGTCCCCAGATATTGTGGCTAAAGCACCCTTAACTACAGTATTTTTTCCCTTGATATATATACCCTTGGTCTGAAGAGTAATTAAATCCTGAATGAAGGGATCAAGAATGGGCGCATATCCATACTGACGGACCAATTTGTCTCGGACAATAATGGTTACATAAATATTTTTCAGTTTGCTTCTAAATCTCGGTGGGAGGTTTCCAATGAAGAAATAAAATACGCTTATTTTATGTTTGCCCTGCTTAGCACCCAGTGGGTTAGACACCTCCAATTCATCACTATAGGCGTGCAATCGAACCGCTGAACTATCGTTTTTAAACAAATGATGATTTAAAATAAATTCTCCATCCTTGATATCAGTTAGCTTGTCACCTGCACCCTCATTACCAGTTTCATTGTACCTTTGAAACTCGTCCCATATATCGTCGAAAGAGAGAAGTCGCTTTAGTAAATCTAAAATATTTACATATTGAAATGTATCTTTTAAAGTTTTTCCATTTCTTTCGTGTTCTCCCAAAATATATTGCGTAGGGGCAAGTAAGTCTAGTTCTTGCTTGCAAAAGGCATTTAATTGATAATCACTTCGTATTATATCGGTTAAAGTTTCTGGGTCCGGAATTTCATTAGCTTCATAATTGCTGCACATATCTTTAACATTTTCCACGATTATACCAAAATCATTTGCTATACTATTCGCTACTGATCGTGGCAGTAAATGTTTTTCCCTAATTTTTACCTCTCCGAGTGACGATGACGTCACGGAGAGGTATTATACTGGACGTGTCTGTCTGTCTGTCTGTCAGACCCCACGTGACCGCGTTCGCAGTTTACAAATCGGAGCAAACAAATACCCGATTTCCGGAACGCGTTCGCGGTTCACGGAAATTTGGCCATTCATCTACCAACACCAGTCTTTACTAACTGGCTTCTAAGGACCACAATCTGCTAGTCTTTGTCCATCCCACATGGACACTAGCCTGTACTTGCTGGCTCGTAAGTACCACCATCTTCTGTTCTTCGTCAATCCCACATTGACACCAGCTTCTATGCACCACCATCTTCAGGTCTTTGTCCATTCCGGCTTCTTCTCCATCGTTATCGTTTGGTTTTAAGATATACGCGGCGATCGGCTAGGGTTACGAGAAACGTCTAGCCTCCCCAGGGCAGGGCTTCCACCAAGGGTTCACGCGAATGCGTTTTTATCTATTATTATAATGGAAACGAATCGTATATATACCCCAAAATTTGAAGAAACCGGGCAAGAGGGGTACCCTTCACTTTAAACGTGAATATTAGAAACGTTTCAAGAGATAATAGGAATAACTTTATTTTAAACGATTTAACTATTATTAATGTTAATTATTGACGATTAAAATAATTAAAAATAATTACATTTATTTAATTATTTAAGATAAACTTATTTCTATGTAATGACACAAGTGAGAGTTTATATAGAACGAGTAATGAAGATTGCATCCGAATCAAAACACTACACGCATATCAAAGTTAATATAAAGCAAGTAGGATGATAAGATCTCTTACAAAACGATAACATTTCCTTTTTGCAGAATATTAAATGGAAATATTTTAAATATTTTTCGGCATTACGATTCTTTTAGTAGTTGTGTAGCTATAAAGGTCTGTTAAATCTCAATATTCCAAGAACATCTTTTATATTAACATTTCAAATTTGGTGTTTACTTTTTAATTCAGCTTTACTACATTTATATATAGTGTATACGCAAGTTTTAATTTCACTACATAATATCGATTTTAATAATACTTTGTCTCTCTATAAGTGTTGAAGCGATTGGGTCTATGAAATAAGAAACCCTAGATTTAAACCAGAATTGACCTTGTCTCGTCTCCTCTTTCAAGAGGCGTTAACGGTTCAGAGTGAGCCGAAAGTTAAATACACACTTAAGTGATAGATATTAGGTCCTCATTAGAATTATAAGAATACACGGGGAAATGTTAAACGTATAAACCTTTACAAATGATCTTCGCAATATCCCGCCAATTTGAGCTGCCCATGGACGAAGTAATACTGAAGGACCAATGGCAGCCCATTACTGCCCCCATTACAAAGCGGCTTAACAACCAATGTAAAACTTACTTCCCTCTTTTCAGCCCCAACATGGAGGGTGTTATGAAAATGCGGAGTCAAACACCGGAAACGCTAGCGCCATCTAGACAAAATAAGACGTTAGCTGCTTCCCTCGTTAGAACGTTAATTCCCCCAATGTCCGGTTTGCTACTATCTGCCGCTAGGAGGCGAATTAACAAGTATTTTTCAACTTTCTCCCTCTGCCATCTGTCCTTCAGTATTGCTTTGTCCATGGTGGACTTGTGTTTGGAAAGTAAATTCGTCTCGACTCGGAGAGGTTTATTTTGGTTTCCCAACTTGTTAAAATTGTCAGAGCCAAATTTTTCCTAAAATTAATTAAGTAATTTTCCGATTATAGTGTTTCACTTTGATTATCTAAATCACCCTCTGATTGCATTTCACCATCATTGTCATTAACTAAACTATTATCTAAATTAACTCCACTATCCGCATCAATAACTAGAAATTTTTCCCTTATATCATTTTGGTGCTTTCGCTGAACGTGACTTTTATATGAATTATAATTTGTGTAAGATAAAACACCGTTTCCCAAATTGCATCGTATTTTAAAATTAGAATCGTGCATGTGCAAGTTCCGATAATGAGCCAGAAGCTTGTTCAAAGATGTTCTTTTGGTATCGCATATTGAGCAACGATACATTTTCGTATCTGGACAACCAAAGTCGAAATATTTATTGGAAAATACCAACAAAATTTATGTATTGAGATTAACGAGACAGATATTAAAGGGTTAGTGACACCTTTTTAGAAAAATCGCTAGTTTTGGTTTCTAAACATCTATAGGGTCTTGGCGCGTGACGTCAAGTTACCTTCCCCTTTCCTCTCCCCTTGCCGGCTACCCGCTCTGGCCACGTTAGGACGCCATGGTAATACCCCCTGAAAACCGGTTTTCGCCCCCTATTTCTTCCCCTTTTTACTCTCGCGGAAACACCCTATTGGGTTATAATAAGTTTATATCCCAAGTGAAACAATTCAAATTAATTTATTCTTTTTGTAATAACAGGAACTCCCTTCCTGGTAAAAAGAAAAAGAAAACGCACCTTTGAACATACTTGAAAACAAAGAAATGTATTTGTACCCCAGGTGACGTCACGAAGGGTACTGTTTGTTAGAAAAGCGAGTGAAGTATTTTGGTCATTTCTCGTTGCAAATGCACCAAAGCCGCTGATAAACTTCGCGCGCTCTCGATCACCAGGGGTACCGTAATCTTAAACTGATAAAATAGTTGGAAAAAATTCAGAAAGTAGGCTTTGAAAACGGGGTTTTGAAGAAGGCTTAGAAAATCAGAATGGAATTATAAACTGTATATTCTTTGTTACAATGGTTTAATTTTAAAATTTTTGATTTTTGGTGACACTAACCCTTTAAATATAACTACCCTTATGAATATCTCTCTTCAATCTTATAACTTTAATTATCATGGTAATTAAGAAAACACAACACAAATGAAATCTCAGCATTGAGATGTCATCTGAAATCATTGATTATAGACATTACCATTTCCTTTTTTAACAGCACACTTATTTGCCTTGTTCCGCTCTTTGCCTTTCCACGTTGTGTTGATGGTTTAGGATTTATTGATTTTCAACCTGTAAAGCGTTAAAAATGATTTAAGAGAGGCATGGAATGGTCAAACGGAGAGTTGGGGGATGAATTGAGGGGGGAATGAACTGAACCCCCTTTAGCGAAAACTCTGCATTGTTATATATAGCCGAAAAGGCAGTGCATGTGGCCAGTAAGTGAACCTATGGTTTGCCAATTTCTTCAGCACAGGTGTTCAGGGTTCAAAGCCCCCACGAAAACATAGTAAAAAGAAAAAAATTTCAGGTGGGGGGCTGAAAATTCCAAATCATCCTAAACTTTCCACAAGAGAATGGCGCTTATTGTGTGCCTAAAGCCTCGCCCTCGTACTGAGGGAGGAAAAAACTGGTCAAGATTGTGCTCCACCTCCCCCCCAATGGAGGGGCCCTCACTATAGTAGTATGCAACATTGGGAAGGGTTAAAATTAACGTGTGAAATATGAGCAATTTTACCCTTTCCAAAATTGGATACTACTAAAAATACAATAATAAATTCTACTCAAAATTTCCCCTACAGTAAAATTGCAAACTCAATCACTTGCGCTGTTAATTATTATTATTATTATAAAGACATGAGGAAAAGTTCCCCAAGCCGAAATGGGCTTATATACAAACCGCGAGAGAGTTATTAGTTTTAGCCATTAATTAGAGAAAAAAAATGCAGATACTTGGACGCTTAAAATCGTACAGTAAGCCTTCATACTAGGTTCTAATTAAAACAAGCCTAACAAATGAATGATACAGTTTTATATATGTGTGGTTTTTGGGCCATAGTTAAGTCTCAACAAATTGAATAATTAAATTAATTGACATACCTTAGTTCCTTGGATGATTGATCATTAAAATCGGACGACCAAACAAATTTTTACTTCAGTAAGAAAATGGCGCTGAAATACCTAAAGCACGCGTACTACACGTAGGAAATGGCGGGATTGGTGGCCACAGGTCAAAGAAAATATACGCGTGTATCTTCTTTGCACAGGTTAACACGTACTACAAACGGCAAAGCTTATAAATTCTTACCCCAAAAATGTTTTCCCCTTTAGTGTATAACCCCTTTGGTTACATCCCTCTAAGATCCCCCTGCCCCACTCGTTTGGTTCCGAATTCTCTGAAAGGCGTTTTTCCGTACCACCTGTCATGCAGAGCCTCTATAAAGGCTCAATAAATACTCCCATTTTCAAAAAGTACCACAATAGAGATTTCTTAGTACCCCTTGAAAAATAAAGATCGTAGAATACCAATAAAGGTACTAGGAAATTCTCCGAGGTATTTTTTGGTACCTTCAAAGTACCTTATTTTTTACCTCTCCGAGTGACGTATGTCACGTGAGAGGTATTACACCGGCCGTGTCTGTCTGTGTGTGTGTGTGTCTGTCTGTCTGTCAGACCCCACGTGACCGCGTTCGCAGTTTCCAAATCGGAGCAAACAAATACCCGATTTCCGGAACGCGTTCGCGGTTCACGGAAATTTGGTCATTCATCTACCAACACCAGTCTTTACTAACTGGCTTCTAAGGACCACAATCTGCCAGTCTTTGTCCATCCCACATGGACACTAGTCTGTACGTGCTTGCTTCCAAGCACCACCAACTTCTGTTCTTCGTCAAATTCACCTTGACTCCAGCTTCTATGCACCACCATCTTCTGTTCTTCGTCAATTCCACATTGACACCAGCTTCTATACACTATCATCTTCTGTTCTTCGTCAATTCCACATTGACACCAGCTTCTACGCACCACCATCTTCAGGTCTTTGTCCATTCCGGCTTCTTTTCCTTCGTCATCGTTTGGTTTCAAGATATACGCGGCGATCGGCTAGGGTTACGAGAAACGTCTAGCCTCCCAATGGCAGGGCTTCCACCATCGGTTCACGCGAATGCGTTTTTATCTATTATTGGTTTCAAGATATACGCGGCGATCGGCTAGGGTTACGAGAAACGTCTAGCCTCCCAATGGCAGGGCTTCCACCATCGGTTCACGCGAATGCGTTTTTATCTATTATTATAATGGAAACGAATCGTATATATACCCCGAAATTTGAAGAAAGCGGGCAAGAGGGGTACCCTTCTCTTTGAACGTCAATATTAGCAAAGTTTCGAAAGATAAAAAGAACAACTTTATTTTAAACGATTTAACTATTTTTAAAGTTATTTACTGGCGATTAAAATAATTAATATCATTTATATTTAATTAATTATTTAAGATAAACTTATTTCTTTGAAGTGACACAAGTGAGAGTTTATATAGAACGAGTAATGAAGATTACATCTGAATCGAAACACTACACGCATATCAAAGTTAATATAAAGCGAGTAGGATGATAAGATCTCTTACAAAACGATAACATTTCCTTTTTGCAGAATATTAAATGGAAATATTTTAAATAATTTTCGGCATTACGATTCTTTTAGTAGTTGTGTAGCTATAAAGCTCTGTTTCATCTCAATATTCCAAGAACATCTTTTGATATTAACATTTAAAATTTGGTGTTTACTTTTTAATTCAGCTTTACTACATTTATATATAGGGTACATAATATGGATTTCAATACTTCGTCTCTCTGTAAGTGTTGAAGCGATTGAGTGAGTCGAAAGATAAATACACATCCTATATTTTAGTTGTACCATGCGTACCGCAATGTTGCCAGGCGTTTATTGAAGGATGCTTGGGTACTTGGTACAGACTGTTACGTCTACCAAGTTTCCTAGCATCCAAGAATAAATAGGATTCATAGAAGCCAGTGTTAAGGGCATGTCATGGGTCAAGTCGTTAAATATATCGACGCAGTTAAATAGCTGATGGCATAATTTTATGCACTTTCTCATTGCGTTTCGAGAGGAAGTTCAACTTTGGCACGGACGACAGATGGCGCTCTTGACCGTCTACCCCCAAAAATCGTATTTGTCTGCTCGGTTTCCCCTTCCGCGTTTTTTCGTTATAAACTTATGATTTAACGAACTGAGAAGATAAAATTTCATATTTCCTAAGACAGATAAGCTTCTACTCCTTTCATCTTACTCCCAGTTAGATTTAACCTTGTTAAAACATAATCAGATGAATTTGAGTTACAATGCCGTAAAATCCTCTGCATACAGTTACCTAGGAGTGATTGAGACATTTTTACCGATGTCTAGAGATGATAAACTTAAGCGAAATTGTTTTACGTTTGAATAAAAATACCGCTTCCAGTAGTGGGTTTATAGTACTCCTTGTTTGTGTAAGATTAGTGTAGCTGTAGAGCGTAATCATGATAAACGCTTAAAAATATATATTTTCAATAAAAACACAGCTTCCACTAGTGGATTTATACTCCTTGTTTGTGTAAGATTAGTGTAGGTGTAGAGAGTAATCATTATAAACGCTTAAAAATATATTTTCAAAAATGAAGAATATAGAACATTTATTTTGTATCAAAAAATATTTTGGTGCTAAGATTGCTTTAGAAAAATCCAAACGGCTAGGTATTGGTAAAAAAGACATGTGTAAGCTATTTGTAGATGAGATAATTGTTTTACATGTTTTAAATGAGACTAAAACTTCCACTATTGTGTCTAAAAAAGTGCTGGCAATGTATATTTTTTAAATATGACGGAATTGCGGTTGATATGATAGCGCCGTATTTGCGAAAAAAACCTTTTTTTAAACAGTTGAATCACTCTTCGATTGAATTTCAAGAGAAGAAGTTAAGCGTTAAATTTGCTCGATTAATTTTGTTCGGAAAATAATATATTTAAGCGCTACGTATTACTGAAGGAGATTGATTTTGCCAATCTTTGTGAGTATTTAACTGTTTAATAATTATTTTGGTTAAGTGGGAGCCTAGCTTATGTGTTATTGGGTTGTGCCTTCCATGTTTTGGGGACATTTGCTTTTTGTGTGGCGAGGTATGATTCAGCTTTGATATGGACAAATGTTACAAATCATACTGGTAGACTAAGAATACGGTTGAGGTATAGCGAGAGAGTAGAGTTTCCACAGCAATTGAGAGATATTGAAAAGGCTTGAACAATTGACTATTTTAAAATTGAATTCCTGCACTTGCAAAGAATTAAAAAAAGCGAAAGATGCATATATTTAGGTTGTTTAAGGGGTAGTGATAGTCATCTCCACTCGGAGAGGTAATATTTTGGCTTTCCCAACTTGTTTACTGTGTAGGTCGATCTAAAGCCAACCTAGGAAGGGGGGAGGATTTTTTGTGGGACTGTTGTTTTTTCCCATTTTGAAGCCTGTGTTTCAAATTAAAAATTTCGCGACTTTATTAACCAAAAGACAAGATTCAAATCTTTGAGAATCGTGGGAAAACGTGAATTTTCTTAAATAACATTAACTTAAATGACATTAAAGTTACAATTCCAAATTCCCATATATCTTCTCTTCCTGTTGTTCAAATTGGAACAAATTTTGTGCACACGTATTTACACCCGCTCTAGTGGGTAATCGAGTTAGATTTTCAAAGTTTAAAATATGTAACTTATAAAGCCACTAATTAAGTTCATGAATTGCATTAATTAGTTAATAAAGTTGTGCATTTTTTAATTTGGAACACAAGATTCAAAATGAGAAAACACCAATGTCCCACGAAAAACCCCTCCCTCTTCCCAGGTTGGCTTGACATAGATCGAGAAATGGAAATATGTCAAATTTGACGTCGAAACCTCTATTTTCCCTATCATTGGCTCTTTCTGAAATATGCCTACCCATTAAGAATTCGTTGCATCGCGAAAACTAGAAAAATAGAGGTTTCGACGTCACATTTGACCTATTTCCGTTTCTCCGTCTATAACTTTCTTTAAAGTGAGACAAATTGGCGTTTTCGGGCATGCCCTGAAAGCGTTTGTTCTAGCAACCTTTGATATTTGCTTCGGGAGGCTCTTTCTTTTTTTTCCTACCGTAAAATCTTGTTAGAGTGCGTTATGCGTTATTTCCACAAGAACTTTCAATTAGTACGGAACTCTCATTAATTTACCACGCGTTATTCAGTTATTACAGTCAAGTTTCCTTTCCCTTGGCACTAGTTTTCAATCCTGATTTTGACTAGATTTAAACAAAAGTATATTTTAAATTAATTAAACGGGTTGTTCTTTGGCCAAGTAATTTAAGGGGTTTTTAAACTGTCGCGTAATTTAAACGGTTATTTAAGTTTTTTTCATCATTTACCGGAACGCTAGGGAAACTTTGTAATATGACTACATACGCAAATTTGGAGGAGATTAAAAACTAATTTCCTTATTTCAATATCGTGCAACAAACCAACATAAATGTGAAAGAGTATTGAGGTGATAATTATTAGATGTTTAATTGTGCTACTAGTATTCCGCAAATCCGTTTATATAATTAACTTTTACACCCGTTTAAGTGCTCAAAGTTTGATTAATTTCATTTCACTTTAGTCCCAAGAATACCTTGTTTGTTAATGTTACAATGGAATGTATAGGAAATAAATTCCCATGTAGCCCTTAATACAAAGTGTGTTCATATTTTATTTTTTAGAACGTCGGAATTGATATCCATTTAAGTGACTACAATTTTGTTCCAACGCTCGATCCACTTTTCGAGGAACCAAATCTATTATCTTTACAACGTCTTTCAGTAGAACAAAAGTTGAAAGAACGTGAAAGTGAACTGTCGTTCCAGTTGGCATATTTACAACATGCTCTGCTTGATACAAATGTAAGTCTGTGTAATTTATTCTTTTCCTGTACATATATATAAAAGGTAGTGTGTACATATATATAAAAGGTAGTGTGTATATGTCTGTCCTTTATGCATTCCTAAACTGTTTGCCTGATCTCGTTGAAACTTGTAGGAGTTGTTGTCCCGACCCCAGGCATGATTTACCGCCGTTTAGAATTACTAATAACGAGTTCTTCTTAAGTTAGTGTCGCACATGCGCAGGGCTCAGCTAGTTATCCTATAAGCAAAATGTATATTTCCCTATTTGTTATTTGAGTTTTGTGCTGCTTTTCATAGAACAATACCAAGAAATGCCTCGAAGCTGTTACGTGTTTTACCTTAAAAAGAATGCTCGAAGTATAATCATTTAGAAGGAAACACATAATTGACAATTTCGGCGACCATGTTAAGTCTTTTGCTATGCCAGAAAAGCAGGACATAAGGAGAAAAACTCTCTTTGGAACAAACTTTACTCATGCGTATTATTTTGATAATAACACATCACAATTACAACAACTAGAGCAAATAAACTAATATTATAAAAATCTTTATAGGTTCAATCAAGAAAAAGGAACTCAAGGAATTATTCAACTCCAAGATACCCAGCTAAACGCATTTATTTAAAAAGAAAAGAAAAGAAAAACCACTAACAGTAAACTTAACTTTTTTTAAAAATTTCAATTTCACTGCAGAGAATAAATCAAATAAAAACCCAAAACGAACCATACATTGAAAACATATATTGCCTATTATAGACACATTTTTAGCCACATCGTATAAGATATACAATTAACATCTCTTTTTATTATTATAAAATGCTTACGGTTTTGCAGCGTCAAAACAGCACCCTGGTATGAAACTAAGTCATTTCAGTTCATTAAAAGGTTTTTCAGTCCAGCCTTTATGTACCCCCACCTGTTCATATAATCTCAAACCTTGATGCAAATAGAACGAATATTCCTTTCCATTTATCGCCATAATTCTGTGTTTCTGTCCCCCCTTTTCTCGACAAAAATTGGAAACTGGTACCCTTCGTATTGCAGGTCTGCCAGTCTTTGAGTATTGACCGTGGGTCCTGTCTACTAAAGCGGTTGATAGCACTGCACGCACTTTTTCATATAAAATAGCAGACGGAAAGAGTCCACACAAACAATTTTAAGCCTTGGAGACTTTAGTTTAGTTTTCAAGGAATATATTTCTAAAATCTTTTCGAAAATGTACACCACAAATAACACCGCCCTTCGCCGGATAAAAATGATTTTCATCATTATTGCACTCATTAAAAGGCCAAGGCTTAGTGTGAGTCTTGCTTTTAGCAAAAGCGATTCTTCGTATTCATTCGTCTCGTACACACTCGTATTTCGGGAATATGTGAAATGAAACCCCTTATTTATCCCTTGTATTGTTCTTACAATTTGGAATACAACATATGGTCAACCCTTTCTTTCTGTTAGGCACGCGTCAAAAGCTTTGAAGTTACAAAACACAAGGCAACTAAGCCTTATAGCACCGAAGGAACCAAACGTTGGGAAACAAATTAGCTGCCAGACTAATAATTTTTAAAATCCACAAAATAGTGAATAATTGCTAGTCCACTGACAAAGCAGATTATATGTTCTTTCTCGACTTGCACCAATTTACTACCCCCTTTGGGCCATTTATGGAAAGGCCTATTCAAAAATGACTCGAATTTCCAATTGCCCACCTCTTTAAACCTTCCATATTCGAGTTTTCGCTAGACGCGTTCAAACTTGTCTTAAAAAAGCTGGGAAAACCCAAAGATTACCTCGCCTACTGGAGATGACAATCACTTTTATTGCTTGGCAACTGCAGGAAATTAATTTTACGATGGTCCTAAAATTCATCAAGGTCATTCTTATTGTTTATGTCCATCACTCCACCAAGTTTCCGACACACAAAATTAAGCTGTAATATTCCACTCGTACCACCGTTGGTACCACCATTTAAAGCTCAATAGAAAGACAATAAGTTTATATTTCAATTTATATTTATTTATATTAATATTTTCTTTTCGTAACCATTTAAACTGAACCAAGTACAACGAACTCATCAATTATACTACAAACTCATTAATTGTGCAACATCAATAATTTAGTAACAATGGCATTAATTGCGCAACATCAATAATTTAGTAACAATGGCATTAATTGCGCAACATCAATAACTTAGTAACATACATACAACAACAAAATTTAATATCATGGCTTCAGATGTTAAAGAAGCCAATAATGAAGCCCTGGTGATAATTGTTGCTTCCTGATAAGTTCTGTTCTCTAGAGGAATGAATGTTGGTACTTTAGGGATTTCCAACCCAATATTAACTGAATAAAGATACTTTCATATCGTAAAAGGACGTCACAAGTAGTTTACTGCAATAGTGGATCTATCATGCAAATATACCAGAATTGGCACACATTCCTGGAGACAAAATGCCACTTTTACACTCGCACCAATGTTACTACGTTTAGATAATTTCCTCTCTCACAATCTTTTGAGAAATGGCTGTGAACGTCACTTTATACCATACATCCAGTGACTTTGCCCGAAGCTCGGTTTTTGGCCTTGACTTACTAAACGGGATCGTTTGGGAAATGGCAGTGAACGTCATTTTTGGAGCAGATTTGAATTTATACCGCGGGGAAGTTTTTGGCGGGAAATCCCAGGATTTATCATTTCTAATCCAGCCAGACTAACTTGAACCTCGTAAGTATGTTTTGAACAGTATTTTTAATAGTTAATATTATTAATTAACGGGTTTTGAAGCTAAGTCATAAAATTTAAAGTTAAAATGTTTAAATTTAATGTCAAACCTTAAACTAGATCGAAAGTAATTGATAATAAACTATTCAATGAAATTTCTTGTTTGTCGGTTTGGGTCTAGTAATGGAAGGCAAAAATATCAAGGTGGTTAACGCCTATTTTTACGGCGGCGGTGGAAAGAGAGGACGCGGAGGCGGCGATCGGGGCGAGGCGGCGATCAGGGCGAGGCGGCGGTCGCGGACGAGGCGGTGGAAAACGTAACGGTCGGTGGCAGTGGGTCCGAACTTGCTATAAGTGCAAGAAGGCGGGCCATTAAATGCGGGACTGCCCGCAAAATCGAGGTACTATCTATTTTCGATTGCTTTTCCTGGGGCTACCTAAAAACATCTATGCACTTGGTTAAAGTTCTCGTTTAGGGAAACGAGTTTTTAATTTAATAAAAAAGACAGTGAAGTTCCCTGCTATCACTAGGTGGCCCTAATGCAAGCAATCTTAGTTAGAGCCTTTTATCGCCATGGCTTTCATAGCGTAATTACCTCTCCGTGTGACGTAGTCCAGGAGAGGTTCTGTAACGGCCGGGTCTGTGTGTGTGTCTGTGTGTGTGTGTGTCTGTGTGTCTGTGTGTCTGTCCGTTGTTACACCCACGTGACCGCGTTCGCAGTTTGCGTATCGGAGCAAACGTGTTCCCAATTTCCGGACCGCATTGACAGGTCACAGAAATTTAGAAAATTGTATTTCTCTCCGTTGGCCACTCTATACTTGAGTTCTCAGACCACCATGTTTGGTCTTCGTCCATCCCTCATGGACACCAGTCTGTACATACTGGCTTCTAATCACCACCATCTTCTGGTCTTCGTCCATCCCACATGGACACCAGTCTGTACACACTGGCTTCTAATCACCACCATCTTCTGGTCTTCGTCCATTCCACTTGGACACCAGTCTGTACATATTGGCTTCTAATCACCACCATCTTCTGGTCTTCGTCCATTCCACTTGGACACCAGTCTGTACATACTGGCTCCTAAACACCACCATCCACTGGTCTTCCGTCAACTCCACATAAACACCAATCTGTATCATTGGCTTCTAACACCACCATCCACTGATCTTCCGTCTATTCCACATAGACACCAATCTGTATCATTGGCTTCTACTCCATTATCATCGTTTGGTTTTAGGATATACGCGGCGATCAGCTAGGGTTACGAGAAACGTCTAGCCTCCCTAAGGTGGGATCGCCACCAAAGGTTTTCGCAATTTCGCTTTTTCCTTACTATTATAATGGAAACAAATCGTATATATACCCCAAAATTTGAAGAAAGTGGGCAAGAGGGGTACCCTTCACTTTAAACGTCAATATTAGCAAAGTTTGAGATGATAATAGGTATAACTTTATTTTAAACGATTTAACTATTATTAATGTTAATTATTGAAGATTAAAATAATTAAAAATAATTATATTTATTTAAATATTAAAGATAAACCTCTCGTGCAAAGAGAGAGATTATCATCGCCTCCTATATCTGCCAAGGCCCGTGCATGCGATATATTTCATTCATTGCCTCCTATCTATCAAGGCCCGTGCATTGCGATATATTTTTCAAAACAACAACCTAAATGGGAAGCTCCTCTCAGAAACATAATAATTTCTTTTCTCTGTATATGAAATGAAAATATGGATAATATTGCGCTCCTTCTTTAATGGTATCAATCCTTCCCTGTCTATTAATATTTTACGTAGTAGTAATACGTTTTTAGAGAAGTCTAGAGAGTATAAACATAAGCGAGATTGTTTCGGAAAAAAAAAACTGCTTCCACTAATGGGTTTATACTCCTTGTTACTCTTGTTGTCTGTGTGTGTCCGTCCATTGTTACACTAGTGCGTCGCGTTAGCAGTTAGCCTTGTGTTGATGTGTTAAGAAATCATACAGAACCTTAATATTCCCTTTTTCCATAATATAAAGTGAATATGTGGAAGTATTTTTCGTAATTATGATGCATTTAGTACTTTTGTAGCTTTAAAGCTCTGTTTCATTTTGATATTCCAAAGATTTTTTTAATATTGTTATTTGAAATGGCTGTTTATATATTGCTTAAGCTATACTACATCTGTATATAGAATAATCCTTGGGTTAGTGATTTCATGAAGAAAGCTAAGACCTAGATTCCGGCGCGTATAACAAGTATTATCCGCAATAGGCTTAGTGAAACAAAGAGTAAATAATTGAGGCCTGAGGTGAAGTAAACTCTTGGCTTTGATTTTCGTGTTTGAAATGAAGAGACATCAACGGTTCAGAGTGAGCCGAAAGTTAAATATACTCTTAAATAATAATAATAATAAGGTTAGTAAAAGGGCTAATGGTAAACGGGTATTAACTACAGACTTATTATTCTCTTTATGGTGCGCATTGACTATTATTGCGTCTAGCTACAATTTAGCTTTGTTGTTATTTAATATTAACATTCATGTTGGCAAACTAAGAATATTGTTGAGGTGAGACGAGACGATAGTGTTTACACTGCAAACCAGTTGTGAATGTAGCTTTCAGAATATAGGCTAAACAGCTGAAGCGAAGACTTCATTTCCTGTTCTTTTCCCCATTGACTGATTTCCATGTGTCCAAGATTTATCCTTATTGGATGTAAAATGTCGTCTGCTTTACTGTACATTCGCTATGTTTGGAATACTGCTTCAATATTTCGTAAATTTTTACTTCAAAAAAGTGAAATAATTCCATATCTAAGTAAATACGTTTGTAGTAGACCTCTTGACACGGAGAGGTAATATTTTGGTTTTCCCAACTTGTTTTGTTCTAATATTGGCAATGAGGTAGAAACGTATTCTATGGTATAAAAGTATCTAGAGAAAAGGGAATATTAGACTGAAATTGTAGGACACAGAATCTCTGCATGTGAGACCAAAATGAATTGTAAAAAAAGTACATCGCACGCAAACCAGCCAAAGGTGTTAAAGGCTCAAGCATATATATATATATATATATATATATATATATATATATATATATATATAGTTGACTTATATACGGTTACATAGTAGACGACGCGTTGGCGGTCTTACCGGTAGAAATGGGCACCAACCCAACTACCACCACCACCACCACGAACCCAACCACCACCACCACCAACTCCACCACCACCACCACCACCACGAACCCAACTACCACCACCACCAACTCCACCACCACCACCACCACGAACCCAACTACCACCACCACCAACTCCACCACCACCACCACCAATTCCACTACCACAAACCAAACCACCACCAACCCAACCACCCCACCACAAGAGGGTACAAACATGGAAACCGCATTGTAAATATTTTGTAAGTATTATGCCACATTTAAAAAAGTTAACACTTTTATTAAATGGGGCACAGGAAAAGTAGTTACTATCGGGTTTTTTTATTAATTTCTCGAAAGTCATAATCCACCTTATTCCCTTTCGCCGGAAGTTAGGCTTAGCTCAGGATTCATGGGGGTGAGTAACGGGAAGAAATTCGTCTGTCGTCTGTTACAAAAGCCAAAAATATGTACTGTAGCAGACGACAGACAAATTTCTTCCCGTTACTCACCCCCATCAATCCCGAGCTAAGCCTAACTTCCGGCGAAAGGGAATAAGGTAGATTTTTAAATATTTATACAGTTTCAATTCTTTTCTTGAGTTTCAATTAAAAATTTCCATTGAAAGTAATTAATATATTTTTCTTATTTTTTGTTGTAGCATCATCACCACATTAATTTTCATTAAATTTTTTTGTCATAATATTTATCCATCTAACCAAATAAATTTCATCCATAATTATTGCATTCTTTTTAATTCTTTTTAATGAACTAATATTCCATTCTTCTGATTCCTATTAATCCATTTTAGAAAATTTTTATTTCTTTTAAAATAAGAAATGGTTTCCCAGTTATTTGTTTATCCTTTGAACCCGAGAAATGGTTTCCCAACCATTTCATAATACCTTAAACTTAAGAAACTATTGACCCGCAATTACGTTATTTCTTGACTTAAAAATGGTTATCTCTTGAACCAAATAATTTTTTTTCATCATTATTGATCTATTTAATAAATGAAAGGTCCGTTCCAATTAATCCATTTTAATGAATTTTATCCCTTGAACTTAAGAGAACGTTTTCCAGCCATTTCTTTATCCCTTGAACTTAAGAAAACGTTTCACAGCCATTTCTTTATCCCTTGAACTGAGGTAAACGTTTCCTAGTCATTTCTTTATCCCTTTAACTAAAGACACGGTTTCCCAGCCATGTTGGCATTTCTTGAAAAAAATAACTATCCATCATTATTCCATTCTTTTTGATCCATTTTAATAAATTATAATGTTCCGTTCTAATAAATTTTACCCCTTTAACTGAAGAAAAGGTTTACTAGTCATTTCATTACCCCTTGGACATAGGAAATGGTTTCCTAGACATCTTGTTATGTTTTCAAAAAAGGAAACTATCTTCTCCAACCTTATTCCATTATTTTTGATCTATTTTAATATATTAATGTTCCGTTATTATTAAACCGTTTTAATAAATGTTATTCCTTGTACTTAAGAGAAACGTTTCCCAGTCATTTCGCTAACCCATTAAATCATTTGCACATGAGGTAAGATGGATTGGAAATGAAGACGGGCGACCTGCCACTACGGTCGAAGGCAGGAGGCATTTGTGGTCGGGATTTATAAGTGCACTTATAAACCCCGCCCACTAGCCTTCGCCAATGAGGAAAGTCAACTAGTAGGGGATCCATTGGCCCGCGCTTTGCTTTAACTCCTATTAACACAAATGAACAATTTATTGCTGTAAACAAGTACTAATAATTTAAATGAAATAATTTTTTTATCAACTTGCGTTAATCAATTTCTTCATAACTTAATGAAAATTCGTCGAATTTTAAAGCAAATACACGTTGTGGTTTAGTTTAAACAATCGCCACTAGATGCTCCCATAGTCGAAAGGAAATAGCTAAATGGCCTGCTAAGCTCAGTAAAATTAATATGTCCTAAATTGTCGTGTTTTTTATGGGTTTTAAACTTATAATTTCCTGATTTTAAAGCAATATCTGCCTTTGTTTAGTTTAAACATACGCCACTAGATGGTCCAGTACTCCAAGAGCGGAAATGACAGGCCTTAATTGACTTATCATCACAACGAGTTAGGCATATTTTGGAAGGTGTTTTTTGGGAGTAGTGTTACTATTTCCTGGAATCTATTTAATGATGTACACAGCTACACACTGATCCATTTAGAATTTCGTGCTTATGATAAATCTAGTGAAATGAAATTTTGTAAATCAATAATTCAACAGTGGTAAGAACTTAAGATATTTTAAACTGATTACAGACACCCATATAATTTATAAAAAACTTAATTTTTACCCAACTACAAAGACTGGAACAGCTTGGACATTAAATATTAGTTTCTGGGTGACTGCCTGACCGAGTTAAGCGACCCTATGATTCAATATATTTATAATTTTACTTGTAAGATTGTTTTACTTATATTTTCATGACCAATATGGGAACTGATAATCTTGGGAAAACCAGGGCATTGTTTATGGTTTTTAGGTAATGTTAGAATATGCACTAAAATGAACAGTATATAAATAAACTGGCCATGGTTTAATTTTTTCCTATGTATCCTTAAAATAAGTACTAAATTATTAATAAAAAATTTAATTATTACCTAATCAAAATGACTGGAAGAGCCACAATTCAAAATATGGCTTTTTTCACAGCGGTGCTAATTCATTAGTTGGGTAATTGTCATTTTTAACTAATTGAAAATGGTTATTGAGTTATAAATAATGAAGAAATGAAATAAAATTATGCATGACGGAGTCCTTGAGGCTTGTTAACTTTTCGAGAATAATACACAGCTTCCGCACCCCTTTTTCGAGGAGATTTCAATTTCAATTTCAATTTAATACTCGGCAAAAGGCATAACATTGCCCATCACACCGAGATCTAACTATATACGCTTTTGACGGCGGAGTTTTAGAGAGGGCCCTTTCAAACGCAAAATGAGCGTAGAAACAGAGGTGGAACGATCATATTGTGATTTTCCATGGACGAATCTAGCAGCCCTTCTTTGGACCATCTCGATTTCGTCCGAGAGTCCATTTGTATAAGGGTCCCATATTGCGGAGCCATACTCTAGGAGGGGACGAACTAACGTGGTATACGCTATGTTTTTAACCGTTATATCACAGCCATAGAGTCGCCGTCGTAAAGCACCCAACGTACTGGTGGCTTTGGCGGCAATGGTATTTATGTGCATGTTCCAGGATAAACTAGAAGATATCATGATGCCAAGATATTTCATACAGGATACTCGTGGAATGTCGCTGGCGTTTAAGGTGTAAATGGAGCAGTCTTCGTAGGCTCTGTTTGTTAGGCGTAGATGTTTCGTCTTTGTTATATTTAGAGGCATTTTCCAAGTGTCGGACCAGTCAGCAACCCTGTGTATGTCGTTCTGAAGTAGATGGAGCTGGGGATTTAATGGGTCTAAACTGCGGTAGAGTAGGAGGTCGTCGGCAAAGAGTTTGACTGTGGAGGTTAAGGTCTCGCCAATGTCGTTGATGTATGCAATGAATAACAGAGGCCCAAGCACTGACCCCTGTGGTACACCCGAAAAAACTGGGTAAGAAGAAGATTTTTTGCCTTCGAGGATGACTGATAGGGATCTTGAGCTCAGAAAAGAATGTATTCATCGGAGGATTTCGGGGGATATGCCATAGGAATGAAGCTTTGATTTTAGAAGTTCGTGCGGAACTTTGTCGAATGCTTTGGCAAAATTGAAAGAAACAACATCTACATCGTGTTTATTGTCCAGTTCATAGGTCCAATCATCATAACAGGCCAACAATTGCGTATCAGTTGAGTAATTTCGTCGGAAACCGTGTTGCGAACCGGATATTAAATTGAAAGATTCTAGGTGTTGCCAAATAGATGAGGTTAATTCATGTTCTATAATTTTGCTGGCTATACATGTGAGGGAGATGGGTCGATAGTTTAGGGGGTCAGTGTTCTTGCCCGATTTATAGATTGGAGTTACGTTTGCAGTTTTCCAGTCTGTTGGTATCAGTCCTTGCTTTAGGGTTTCTTGGAAAATTTTGGTCAGGATCGGGGAGATTTCTTCAGCGCACTTTTTAAGCACCACTGATGGGATGCTATCTGGTCCAGGACCTTTATTTTCGTCAAGGCCTTTAAGCAGTTTAAGGACACCGTTAACAGTGACGTTGACGGGTTGCATAGTAGGGGCTCTCTTTGGGAAAAGGGCTACTGGATCAGTGCTATCGAATGAGTGGACAGCAGCAAAACTATCCCCAAGCAATTCAGCCCTCTGAATCGGGCTTATTAACGTAACGCCGTCATCTTCAAGGATAGGCAAGATCGAAGAACGGTGTGATTTAACCGGTCTTAGGAGTTTGAAGAATTTTCTCCTGTTTGTGTTATCCGCCAATAATGTTTTGAAGTAGCTCGTGCGGGTGGAACGTAGAAGTTTTTTGTGTTCTTTCCGTGATGTTCTGAAAGCAATCCATTCTTCAGGGCTATTTAGCTTTACGGCTTTGTTATATTTACGTTTGATCCACTTCGATCTATTTTTGACTTCCCTATTTACCCAGGGGACATGATACCTGGAGGATAAAGATTTCAACGGGGTGGTGTTTTTTATTGCCGCATATAATATTATTTTGAATTTGGACCAGAGTTCGTCAATTGTAAGCGAGGAGATTCACTTAATAAGACCGGGAGAGATAGGGCCAGTTCGTGCTTCATCTTATTAAAGTCTGCCTTGTGGTAGGAAAACTGAGTGGCTAACTTCCGCTTAGGGTTTTTAACAGTCCCTAAGATACCGAAGGATATTATTTCATGGTCTGAGATACCGGGAAGGACTTTCAGGTCGACAATTTCGTGCGGGTGCGTTGTGCATACTAGGTCAAGGATGTTTCCTCCTGATGCACAATAGCGTGTTGGGACATCCACAATTTGAGTGAGACCAGCCTCCATGAGAGAGTTTAGTAGTGATCGCTCTATAGCTGAATTGGATAAGAGATTCCTCCAATCGATCCCAGGGCCATTTAAATCTCCAACTAGGAGGATACGTTTACTCGGGTGCTCAGAATGGAGAAGAGTTATATATTTAGCCAGCTCATCCATATAAAACATGTTATATCTGGGAGGCCGGTAAACACAGCAAAGGAGGAAGTTACTGTTGTCAAGGGTAATTTTAACGGCTAGGGCCTCGATATGGCTGGATGGTAGGGCAAGAATTTCTGATTGAACTGTTAATGCTACAGCTATGGCCACTCCTCCACCAGCAGTATTGCGGTCTTTCCTGTAGACTGCAAAGTCAGAGGGAAAAACCTCTTCGTCTAATAAGGTAGGATCCAGATGAGTTTCTGTTAATGCCATAACAGATGACTTTAGTAAGGTACAGGCCATTTGTAGTTCGTGGTGATGGCAGGGAAGGGATCTAACGTTAGAATAGAGAACGTTTATTTGGTTGGGTGGTCACACTTCGTCTGGTTGTATTGCAGCTAGCTGGTGTTTTTCGCCCACACGGTGCTTGGTCTTGAGGTAGTCCACTAGGACCCCTTTTGGCCAGAGATTAGGTGATAGAACTGATTTAGTATCTTTACGAGTTACAGATACCTTGAAGTGTTTGGCTGCTTTGTTTTTAGTCTCTTTTAATTCGTCAACCGTAGCAGGGATGCTATGGTTTAGAAGGTGATTAGTTACCGTTTCTACGGTAGTGTTGGTGGAACACCTC
The DNA here is from genome assembly GCA_019434445.1 of Phalangium opilio. NCBI lineage: Eukaryota > Metazoa > Arthropoda > Arachnida > Opiliones > Phalangiidae > Phalangium > Phalangium opilio. The sequence continues at coordinate 807,456 of JAEQBA010002799.1, forward strand.
CCTATGAAAATCAGGAGCTGCAAGCTCTATAGAGTCTTCCGCCGGTTTCAAGCCAGAGAGGCTTTCGTTTGTAGACGAGCCAAAGATACGTCCTCGTCGTGCTGATGGAACGTTAGTGCTGCGGGGAGCTACATGGGAGGCATTTGTGACTTTGTTTGTGTTGATGGGTCGGGCTTGGGTCTTATTTAGGGGTTGTGCAATATCAGTGTAAGTCTTCTTTTGGTAGGGTATTACGGGAATTCCTGGAGGAATATTTACCCCAAGAATCTGGGGAAATCTGTTTTTGATTCCTTCTTCGGCTATGTGTTGAGGAGCGGCAATTTTTTCTATCTTTCCTTCAAGCATGGTGATAGCTTCTGATGTGGTTTGTTTAACCACCGATATTTTGCTGGTTATATTGTCAATATCACAGTTTTTAGTATGAGAGTCAAGCTCGGCTCTGAGACTTGAGAGGGTAACTTCCATTAAACATTAAACTAATTTGCATTACCAAAGGCGGAAAAGGAAATCGATGGACACTTTTCTAGTGTTATATGTGGGAAACCTTCCCATGAGCAGTTCCCCTATGAGCGGATTTCATAATAGCGGTCCTCATAATAATTTGGTTAGCTTAAAGTTGATTATTTCAACTAAATAGTATTAAGTCAGGTTGGGTTAGGTTTTGTTTCGTTTGGTTAGACTTACGTTAGTAATATTTGGAAATGGTGTAAAAATGTTATGCCTTATCCAAAAAAATTAATATTTACAATTATCTACTTCCGAAATAAATAACCTTTCTCGAATTATATTATGCCTTTTCCAAGAAATTATTTTTACAATTATCTACTTCCGAAATATACTAACCTTTCTCGAATTATAATATGTCTTTTCCAAAACATTACTGTTTACAATTATCTACTTCCTAAATAAATAACCTTTCTCGAATTATAATATGCCTTTTCCAAATTATTGTAAACTGATAACAGCCTGAAGAGTAGTACAATATTTAAATGTACTTTTCAAAAAAAATCATAAACACGATCCGTTAGTAGGTCACATTACTGATTAAATGATCACAGAAAAAGGTAGTTTTTAAAACCAACGAATACAACTGTATTGTTAAGAATTGCTCAAAGCTCAACACAAACACTGCTATTTTCCAAACAAGCAGCCGCTATTTCTAAAACTGCAGTTTTGAAAAACTACGCTGTTTTCTTGGAATCGCGGTTGCTATTTCGAGAACTGCTCTACAGGGAACTGCTCATATGAGGTACACCCTTATATGTTACTTATGGTTTCTTTTTTACCCCTGGCACTAGTTTAGAAACCAGGTAACAAACCCATATGCGTAGAGTTTGCACTAATCTATCTTAAACAACCAAAGTTTATCTAGTTTAAAGAAAAAATTATTCTAATTAGCGGTTATTGTTGGTCGATGGCACTAATAAATAATAAAAATTTAAATGTTACCTAATAAAAATTATTGGTAGAACCGGAATAAAAATATTGGTTGGTTTGTTGACAGGGTTTAGTGATCGTGTGATTTTATCTATCAATTATATTACCACTAATTTAAACAAACAAAATGATCTAAGCAGTGGTTATCGTTTGCCGGTTGCACCAGATATAATCTCTGTAGCGTTTATCGTTGGCAATCTGGCCATTGTTTATTGTTTTCTTAGGGAACGTTAGAATGGGCGCAAAATAATTAATAATTCAAATGTTACCTAGTACAAATGATTGGAAGGACCTGAATTAAAAATATTGGTTGATTTGGGGACAGAATTTAGTGATAGTGTGATTGAATCTATCATTTATTTTACCAGAAAAAAACGTATCTTCGTAGCGGTAACCGTATTTTCTCAAATTACCTTGCGCTGGTGGCACCAGTCGAGAATACAGAGCTGCACGGAACGGAAATTTTTCCGTTTTCCGCGGAGTCCGTTCCGTTCCGTTCCGCCGGATTAAAACGGAATCGGAAGAAAGAAAGATCTATATAACGGAAACGGATCGGAAACGGAAGAGCATATGAAGGAGTTGTGGAAACGGAAAGGAAACGGAAAAGCTAATGAACGATTTTATGGAAACGGAACGGAAGCGGAAAAGCTAATGAACGATTTTGTGGAAACGGATCGGAAACGGAAGAGCTAATGAAGGATTTGTGGAAACGGAACGGAAACGGAAGAGCTAATGAACGATTTTATGCAAACGGAACCGAAACAGAAAAAAATGTGTTATGGTTAAGGCATGGATAAAGAATACCCGTGAGGAGTTTTTACTCTACAGGATAGGCAACTCCCTATCTCGAACAACAGCTTGTTATGTATATATTCTATTACAGCATCGGTTTTCAGCAAGCGCAAAGCTAGGTCTCTATTAACCTAACTTTGTATGTGATGTCACGAGACGAAAAACTTCAGGATTTATTGTATCCGCGAGTTTTTAAGCGCGAGTGTAAGGACCTCAAGGCCTTAGTTTCCGATGCGTGTGAAATTGCCTACAGCCTACTGCACGTATTTGAATCTAAGGCCTGAGGTTTTTCGTCTCTTCCCCAGTAGCACTGCCGACGTAGGGCCTACATGGTCGGCTTTGTGTGTTACCGACGAGTTGGTAAAAAGTCACTAATAAGTTGGGAGAGTAATGGTTTGAAAGTCGAAATGTCCGCCTGGAGGGACGATGGCCCGCCGGTTTTCCTACTGTTTTGAGGCTACTATAAAACGACTGTTGGCCGACTATATGTCGGCGTAATTATGCCTACCTAAAGCCGCGCTCAATCCGACGATTTCGCGGCTTTTTAGTATAGGAACGGTAAACGGTAAAGGGCTGGTAGAGTAAGGGTTTGAGAATCGAAATGTCCGCCCGGTGGGACTACGGCCCACTGGTTTACCGACTGTTACGAAACGAATGAAATACGACCCTCATCCAACACGTTTGAGAGTTGACTTAACCGAATGTCAGCAAGAGGTCCGACGCTTTTGCGACGATCAAACCTTAACTCGAGGCCCGACGGTTTTGCGACGATCAAGCCTTAACTCGAGGCCTCATTCGCTTATAGTAAAGGTTACTGATACCTAGTATTGAAATTTCTTTAATACATTTTCAATGAACATCACTTAAGAATTTGTACTTTGAATGTTTCAAGTAACATGCAGGTCAATTATAACAATTTCAAATATTAAACAATGTATTCTATATGACACGACTAGTTGAATGAAAATATTAGCTGCCTAGCTAATTGGTTTTAACAAAAAGTAAAATTTTTCAGGGCGAGTATAATATTTACATCAATTAAAGCATTTATTAATATTCATTGTTAATATCTTCGATGTGGCCAATTACAATCTCTTAATGAAAAACATACACTTACAGATTTTTTAAGGAAAAGAAAAACATACAATTCTAAAGGGTATTACTTGACACATTTTTCTCTTAAAATGTTTGAAACCGCATAAAAATTCTCAAATTAAAACAAATTGAGATCTATTTTGGAATTCAGTATTATTTTCACAACCAAAAATATTTAAAATACTTAATATATAAGGTTTTTGAACTCTAAGCGCCCCAAAACACTTGCTTCCTTTATATTCAAACAAAGAAACTGAAGGTATACATAAACGTTTAAGTTTTGGTTTCACTTTCTATGGGTGTGGTTCCCAGCAGATGAGAAGGTAGGTAAAAAAGCAAAGGCTTATGCATAAAACTGGCTCTAAGATAAATTGATAATTCAATAACAAAATTCAAAGCTTACGTGACAAACGAAGACGTTTCAAGTTTATTTAGTGTGACAAAGAACCTTAGCGATGAAATTAAAAGTTAGCAAGCCTGTAACTAATCATTTTCGACCACAAAAATCTCGTTTAAACATTCTAACGACTCAGCCGCGTCAGAGAAACTGGAAAGGCTAACTTGGTTTCGCACTAGCAGCGCCCTCTTCGATGATGACGTGCATGGTTTCATTTTACTCTTTTAAAACGTGAACATACCGACTAGCGGGAAGGAGTTGGTAATCAATTGGCAAAAATGGGTTACATGTTTTGGACGGTAGGCAAGCCTACTTCAAACCACCACAGTTCCAACTGTCGGATAAATGTCGGTTACTAAACGGCCTAAGAATAACTTTGCTTTAAATTTTACTCTTCTTAAACGTCACAATAACGACTAGCGCGAGGGAGTTGGTAATCAATTGGCAAAAAATGTGTTGGAATTTTCTAGACGGTAGGCAAGCCTACTTTAAACCATCTCAGTTCCAAATGTCGGATAAATGTCGGTTACTAAACGGCCTAATCACAACTTTGCTTACTCTTCTTAAACGTCACAATACCGACTAGCGCGAGAGAGTCGGTAATCAATTGGCAAAAAATAAGTTGGAATTTTCTAGACGGTAGGCAAGCCTACTTTAAACCATCTCTGTTCCAACTGTCAGATAGATGTCGGCATTGCCAACTTAAAGAAGTAGTCGACTTCATGAGTCGGAATAAGCATGGTACAGCTGACTGGACCGTAAACCGACTATTCGACCTTTAACCGACTGTTATGCGGAAGGCTTGTGCTACTGGGGTTGTCTGCACTCAAAAAGCTAGGTTACATAGAGACCTAGCAATGCGCGTGCTGATAACCGATCTTGTAACAGCAGTAGGGTCTTCGTGCCGGTCCCAAAACATACAGTGGAAGGCAGGGTGGAGCGAGGAGTGTGGAGCGTGGAGCACAGTACAGTGGAAGGCAGCGTGGAGCACAGTGTATGGAGGAGCGTACGGAAGGGGTGGGGGTGGATACAAGATGGCGGGTGAGAAAACAAGATGGTGGGGGGAGACTTTGTACGTAAGCCCTTTGATTGACACACCCCTCTCCCAGACTGGCAAGAGGGCGATTTTTGATTGACTCACCCCTCTCATCCCCGCACCTGCAAGGGGTGTTTTTGATTGACAGGTCAATGAAGCGTGTTCGATTCTCGGATGTAGAAGTACATACATTGGAGTATGAAGATAGGGTGAATTATGATTTAAGAAATAAACAGTATTTTAATATGTTAATTAGATTAAAATTTGAACCATTAATTTCTCCCGTATTAATCAAATGGTTAAGGGGGTATGAAACTCCAGATGACGTTGGGGGAAAATAAAGAATCCCCGTAAAAACCCAGCTCTACCGATTATTCTAGATCATTCTAGAAAAAATTAAAATTCGCCCCGTAAAACCCAGGTTAACGTTGTTTAAGGTCATGACGTAAAATGTACAGTCAAAGTTGTAGATTGTTCGAGAATAATCTTCCCGAAAAAACCCACAACGTAAACACCAATAATGTACAGTCAAAGCTAGGATGATGATCATATTAAATAGTATAAATAGCCAGGACCCTGAGTTAAACCACCATCACAATCTCACTCAAGCTCGACGAGGAAGGAAGGAACAGCCACCAAGTACAATGTAAGTATAGTTTTTGTGAACTTGTTATTTTTAAAGCTATAGTTTGGATATAAAATTTTTTTCTATTTGACAGAATGTCTGCCGTAGTGCTATTTCCCCTATCAGATGAGAAAGTAATTGAGGTTACCCCGAAGTTAGACGTACGACTAGGGTTCAAAGACAGTTCTACGGGACTCATACTTCACCAGTCCGATTTCCACGAGCTATACGCTAGGAAGGATGAAATATTCAAGTTCTTCGAAACCGACGACGCCCCGGAGACATCATGGTTCTTTACCGGTTCTGAAACGAAGCGTGTGGAGTTGCGAACATATCGAGACCGTAAGATTATAGACATCAGGGAACTATACCCTGGAACAGGTGCTATGTACGACAAGTTCTTCCCAACAAAGAAGGGATTCGCCGTTGGACACTACCTTGCCAAGACGTTAATGGATACGTATAAAGACGTAGTCACATTTCTGAACGAGGCGAGTCGAGTACGTGTGTTATTAAAAAATTGTATTGTAGAACAATTGAAATCAAACATCCGTAAATGTTGTTACGGATGTAGTATTGATCACCACTCTCAAACTCAACACGATTGTTTTAATGGGTGGGAAATGCGTGTTTCAATGAACTTTGACACCGCGATAAGTAATCTTGATTATGTTGAAATTTATAAGATATTTACTTTGAGCACTTTTCTAAGTGACGAATTTTGTAAGTCTATGATTGGTCAAATCGTATGTAATGCCAAAGAATATTTGTGAATAAAAAACAACTTGATTCTTAAAAAATGATTCATTCCTTAAAATGGACTTCTGCTTACAACACCCATTTAATGGTCTCATAGCCGGGGCGACACAATCGGGAAAATCATACTTTGTAGCTAACCTTATAAAGTATAAAGATATCTGTATATCACCCCCTCCAGATAGGATAATATGGTGTTACACTGAATATCAACCGAAATTATTTAATTCGGTATTAGATCACACGCCTTCTGTAGAATTTCACGAAGGTATATTAAATGTGAATATATTAGACTCCAATATCAAGAATTTTGTTATACTTGACGATTTACTTTGTGAAATATCTAATAACAAGGATGCAACTAATTTGTTCATACGGGGATCACACCATAAAAACACCTCTGTTTTTATTTTGATGCAAAATTTATATTACCCCGGGAAGGAAACTAGAACATTAAATTTAAACGCCCACTACTTGATAATATTCAAATCTCCTCGAGATAAATCGGCTATATTTCATTTAGCCAAACAGATTTGTCCCACCAATAGTAAATACGTTATCGACGCGTTCCATCAGGCAATTGCTAGAGATTTTGGGTATTTATGGGTTGATTTAAAGCCAACGACGTCAGATGACCATAGACTACGGACGGGACTCATACCGGGCAAAGAAGCCGCAGTCTATATTCCAAAATGAAAAGAGTGCATACGCATCAACATTTCTTAAAGTATCTGACTACTTGTAATGCGTGTCAGAGAAAATACGCTATCAAACACGCTAGTAATGACTCTATCAAGGCTATAGTGGAATGTTGTATAAATGTCCTACGCGGTAACGTGAAGTTATCAGATGACCAGAAGAAAGGATTGAAGAAGCACTGTCTAATGTTACGGAAGTTATCTAAACAAAGCACTGTAGCAAAACGAAAAAAGATCCTTATACAAAAAGGTGGATTTTTACCTCTTTTGTTAGCACCCCTCTTATCACTTGTTAGCACTGCTGCTGGTGCAGCTATAAGTAGAGCAATTAAAAATGGCTAGAAAGATGATTTTGGTACCTGAAGAGGTTTACCGCCGATTAAACTCACAACCAAAAGTTGAACATAGTGAAAATTTGGATACGAAGACTGTTTTGGTAGACAACAAATTGAACCAGACGCAAAAAGTTAACATGTACAATCATTTACTAACGAGTGCTATTAACAAAAGAAAAAAGAAGAAACCTGTTAAACAACAGAAAAAGAAAGATTGGTATTCTGAAATAGCCATGACAATACCAGATTCACACCTCAAACCAGCCATTGCCTTACACAAGTGGATTGATATCAACTCCAAGATTAATTGGTCTCCCAACGGGGAACTTATATACAGGGGACAACCAATCGTCGGGTCGAATATTATGGATATTTTACACGAATCTGTTAAAGGTTATAAAAGTAAACCGAAACACACTGTCGTTGGAATAAATCAGTTTTACGAAATGTTAATAAAAGAAAATGTACCAAAAACTATCGTGAGAAACAAATTCCCATTTGGAAACTCTACGAGTGTTGTACCAAATACCTATCTCGATGTATCTAAAAGCGAATTACCGAAAATTGACTATTATCCCCCAACCCCGGATTCCCATTATGGTAATGGTCTCCGCACTTGGATAAACTTGAAATAAAAAGGAATATATATCAATATCACGTTTCACTTCTTTCACAAATTACTTACACGTTATCATGGAAGGATGTAACGATCCTTCTCCCACAGGGCTTCTAGCCTCCCTGTCCGTTTCATTTTTAAATAATCCCAAAGTTATTACGGCGCTTTTGATATTATTTCTTATTATAATTATCGAGTTATCTGATTTCGCTTATTGGTATACTCAAAAAACCTTAAACTGCACGACTAATGGATAAACTAGAAGAAATATACTTCAATGAAAAAGATCTTCGGAGGTGTACAAGGACTATATAGGGCTGCGAGGGAAAAGGGGATTAACATTTCCTTAAATGATGTTATTGAGTTCCTACAACGTCAAGATACGTACACGCTACACAAACCCGCGAGGCACAACTTCAGAAGGAACAAGACTATTGTGTACGGCATAGATGAACAATGGCAACTTGATCTGGCAGACATGCAAAACATTAAGCGTCATAATGACGGGTATAGATTTCTAATGTGCTGTATTGACGTATTCAGTAAATTTGCTTTCGCCGTCGCTATTAAAGACAAGAAAGGACCTACGATGGTTGCGGCGTTTAGATCCGTTTTAGAGTCTGGTAGAAAACCCAAGATTGTTCAGTCGGATCATGGGAATGAATTTCTAAATAAAGAATTGCAAAGTGAATTGAAACGTTTGGACATCAAGTTTTTCGCCACAACTTGGAAGTGAAATGTAGTATCGTTGAACGATTTAATCGAACCTTGAAGGAGCGAATGTACCGCTATTTTACGCAAAACGACACCTACAAATACATTGACGTTTTACCAGACTTATTGGAATCGTATAATAACAACTACCACAAATCAATTAAATGCAAACCCACTGAAGTGAATGAGGAAAATTCGAAAGAAATCTGGTTAAATTTGTACGGGAAAGTTAACTTTTCACCGCCAGTTTCATACCCCTTTGAAATTGATGATTTGGTTAGAATAAGCAAAAATAAAAGAACGTTTGAAAAAGGGTATGGCCAATTATACCGAAGAACTTTTCAAAATAACAGAACGGATCCCGAGAGATCCACCCGTATATAAACTGAAGGATTTGATCTCCGAGCTCATTTCCGGTGTGTTCTACAAAGAGGAAATACAGAGAGTTGGCAAGGACCTAGAAAACTGTAAATTTAAAAATGAAAAAGTATTACGAAAACGTAAAAAACCTGACGGTACTAAAGAACTCCTCGTAAGGTGGAGAGGGTATAGTTCCGAATTTGATTCCTGGGTGCAAGAAGTCGACGTAAAATGAGTTTCTACATCACACTACCCTCTGACTCGTCAACGCAATATTTCAAAGGAAATACTATAAGCAAGTTCAGAACGTATCTACCAGAACCTACAATTCTAGAGGGATCTCACGAGGTTGCTCTTGCTGAAATAAGCTATCCTAGAACTTGGAATAATGTAAAAAGGGAATGCGCAGTTCGCATTTGGGATAATTCGTTCGTAGGTGTTGCTTCGGATGCAATGGATGAATTCCCAGAAGAGGGATCTGGTTTTGGTGAAAGTGGACAGACAATTAACGGAGTGAATGAAAACCGGGGTATATCGATAATTATACCTCCCGGATATTACGGTTCTGTAGAGGAATTACTCGAAATATTGTCAGCCGACGACGATGCTGGTGCTACTGAAAAATAAAATCTAGGGTTGAGTTTTCATACAACAAACCAAATCGACGGGTGATGGTTGAGTTAAAAGGGACGAACCAACTTTATATCCCAAGCGAAATTGCCATTATATTAGGGTTCACGAGGAATTCCAAAAAATACTTCACTGTGGTCGCCTCTATGACGGCCCCATTCAGTTGTGATATGGATGCTGGAATGCACTCCTTATTCGTATACTCAGATATAATTCAGTCTCGATCGGTAGGAGACTCTGACGTCCCTCTCTTAAGAATTATAAGTATCAACGGGAAAGATGGTGACACGTTGGAAAAAGAGTTTGCTAAACCCCATTACATGCCCATCGCGAAAAACAACTTCCAAACAATTGAAATAAACATTATGAGTGAAATGGGTAATTGTAGTTGTGATAAAAAATACGTAGGGGAAACAAAACGTCCTCTAAAAGAAAGAATATCTGAACATAAATATTGTATAAAGACAGGTGATTTAAAAAATGGCATGGCTAATCATATCATGGATATTAATGCAAAAAACTGCATTATTAATTTTGAGGAACCAAAAATATTGTATAAAGAATCCGATCTATTTAAAAGAAAATTTATCGAAGGGGTGTACATTAATGACGGGGGGGAATTAAACCTTGATGAGGGGAAGGAAACGGCGAAACTTTGGGGTGAGTTCGATAAAAAACTCTTGTATCCGAATAGAGAGAGGTTAAAAAACTAGTTTTTTGTTAGACCTAATCTGACTATATATATATATATTGTATTATTTTAATTTGTGTCGTTAGTTTGATAAAGACCCGCGGGTCGAAAGCTCACGCTTGTATTTTATTGATTTTTACATCAATAAAAAGTTTGATTTTATCCATGTGTTTCCTCCGTTAAAATTTTTATATTATTTCACCATGGTATTTAAAAATAAAGTCGTTATTTATAAACCGGTTAAGTTCGAACGTGGGAAAGTTCACGTCACTCTTCATTTCAGGCCCAGAAGAACTTGGCACTTGATATAAGAACTACGTTGAATTCAATCTCCGCCCCATTTATGACGTGATTTTCAAAGTGTAAGGATGTCTCCATATAATACGGGTCACGTTTCTGTTAAGGATTATGAGGACTATTATCTAAATCAAATTGGACATGGATCCATCCCAGTATATAGAGGTTTGGCCGTGCAACGTGGTTATGGCCTGGGGTCAATTATCTCCTCGGCGTTCAGATCGGCCATGCCATTACTTAAAAGGGGTGCCACGTTCCTAGGTCGAAAGTTTTTAAACACTGGCGCGAAAATTGCGACGGATTATACAAGCTGTGTACTCATTAAACAAGCATTGAGAACTAGGGGTAAAGAAGCGGGTAAGGAAACATTGAGAAGGGCCGCCGAAGAAGTGACCAAGCTAACTGGAAACGGACGTAAAAGGAAACGCAAAGTGTCACCCATCATCAGTTCTGTTCGAGCTAAGAAGAAGAGAAGGTCGTCATCTTTACACCCGGATATATTTTCATAATGTCGCTCGCACACCCAAACTCTATGAACAGCGTCAGCTCGGAACTAAATGTTTTTCACGTACCCTATACCCAAACTGGGATAGTAGGAAGTCAATGGGTGGAGTATAACTCTACCTCCAATGTGGATGAAAATCAGGCTATTATATTTCCCGTCACCGGGAACTCCGAGACATACATGGACTTGAAAAACACGCTCCTGCATTTACAAGTAAAAGTGGTTAAAGCGGATGGGTCTCTACCTAAAGCCGCTGTGTACGATGCGAATGGTGATATAACTACTCAGGCGGATAAAGTTGGACCCGAAAACCTATTACTCTCCAGTCTTTTTAGTGAACTACACGTATCGTTGAATGATAGATCAGTTACATCATGTCCTCAACAATACGCATTCAAGAGCTTGATTCAAACGCTATTGACATTTGGTGGTCCAGCGAAAAAGAGTTTTTTGACCGGGGCACTATTCTACAAAGATACGGCGGGACATTTTGACGACTTTTCCGAAAATGAAGGATTTTTGAAACGGAGTGAATTCGCCCAAAATGGGGTTATAGACTTGATTGGTCTTTAGGCGCTTTTAGCTTGAGGTTACATGCTTGACATGCGCTCCCCCTATATGCGCCTGTATAGTGGTCGTGATCACGTGTTTTCACAGATCGTTCTGTGAATGGCTCTTCACAAACGTAGCAACAAGTGGATGCTTGAAAGGTCGCCTCCTCATCTGGTGTTAGTTGCATCGGGATGTTAACTTTCAATTTTTCAGCTAAACGTCCGATTCGTCCAAGAGCATTTTTAGAAATTTGATGGCTCCATCATCGCCTCTGTACGTCTCATGTTTGACGAGATTCCCTGAAAATAAATTATGTGTTAGATAAACCGAAGTATGTTTATCGAATTTTCATCTAACCTGTTGGACCAATGATAACATATGAAAATCCACATGTTTTATGCAAAGCCAAAGTCGTTGTCGATGATAGTGACGTGTCAGGCAAACATGTTGAGACTTTTGAAAGTAAGGACTCAAAGTCCGCAACGATAATATATGGAACCTGTAAAGGAATAATAGTTGTACACACACACCCATAATTAAATAAATAGCTAAACAAAGAAAAATAAATACCATTTGATTCCATCCGAAGTTTTTGAATCTTAAAATTGGTTCGTCGTATGGCATAATCACGCGTTGTGGATCATGAACATTACACTCACGCACGTGTTCTTCGTGGGTACGAATTGACGCGCTTCGTTTTAAACACCGACGACAGTAAAATGCCTGATGCGCGTGTTTAGTGAAACCACTGAGAAGGCGACTTAGGTTGCGAATCAAAACAAAATGTTTTGATTCCCCGTTTGACACCAAGAACAAATCAACTTCCCTATCTTTGGGAACTTGCCTTTCACTCACGTAACGTGGGAAGTACCCCTTTTCATATGCGAAAATATTTATAGACAAATTATTCGCCTCCTCAAAACGTTTAAGTTTGAACGAATCGAGTTCAAATGGGAATGTAATGTTCATGGAATGGCTTCCCAATTCTCCATGAATTCGGCCAATCCAAGATCATCTTGAGAATGTAATTCCTCATGATCTTGTTGCGCTTCGAAATTATCCATAAACTCCCCAAGGCCATCGTTATCTTGGGAGAGTAAGACGTCACCGCTTGGATCATCTTCGTAAATACGTTTGAAATTAATTCTTATACCAATTTAAAAACCGAGCTTGTCTTAAACACCTGGTAGTTAGCTACACCCCGCGCATCAATGTGCGGCGGGTAAGAAACCTTACTGGGTAAATCAATAAACTAAATATTTACCATTTTCGACTTTTCTTTTCTTTCCTCTGTTTGTCGGAATCGGTGTCGCTTTTCTCTTAACGGGCGTATTAGGAGGGGTGACGCGGTGAGATGGCCCGGGTTGTGGAGACGCTGGACGCGTAATATTCTCCGCGACGTGGTTTTCCACGACATCATTTTCCGCGGGGTGACCGCGATGTATTTGCCGTTGATGGCGGTTTAAACTATCTTTACGTGAAAATGACCTATCGCAAACTGGACACGCAAAAGAAATATTACCGTGTTTGGTCCGCATATGACTGCTGAGGTTCCGCTGGTTCGTGAAGACATCGGCGCATGTGGAACAGGAGTACATCTTGAAATCGAATGTGACCATAGTACCCATTTCACCTCCCTTTTATACAATTTTTAAGCTTACGTATATATTTTTTCACCCTTTCCCGTGATTTCCATTGGATAAAAATATTGTCAGCCTTAAACAGTGTCTTTTTACTTGGTTTTTCCGGGGTTTCCCCATCAACGTACAGAAATCCAATTGCACCTGGTTTAAGATGGTGTAATATGGAAGACCCAAAAAGAACCTTCTAGAAACAATGGAATGTTCTGGAATCGGAAAGAATATTCTAGATGGTCCGAGATGACCGACACTTCATTGTTCATCCGAATTCGGCTTATATTGTAGGTAGTGTAAAGTCAACATGACACTTTGATGTGAAGACTCCCTCGAGTCTAAGAAATTTACTCCTCCGATAAAAACCCAAACTGTATCTTAAACTATAGTAGCAGGTACAATCGTACACCGTGTTCGTCGAGGGGGTTGTCACCTGATTTCCAAGCGTATGTATATGTTATAGAGTTTGACCACCCAGAATCAAGACTAAATATCACCTCGGTCGAGGTGTCAAGTTGACATGTTTGGTTAAGACGCACGTGTTTTCGCCTTCTAGATGGTTCGAAACGAGGGGTTGGATATATGTTATTCTATACACTATGTCTTTTGAGTTATCAGTGTAATTCGAACAAGTGGATGACCACCCAGTAATCGAACTTTATTTCTTACCGCTTTGTGGTTTTTTTTGGGGGAATCCCCGAAAGAAACCAGTGATTCATAGATGTATGGTTTTTAATCCCACAATTCATGCTAACTGTTTGAAGTTCTATTGTGATTTTGGAGAAAATTCGTGGAAGGGTTAGACGTTTTCATACTAACCAAATTTGAAAAAAAGTAGGAAAAAATAAATAAAAGTAAATTAATGAGAAATTACAATTTGAATTTCATTTTTATTCGTCTCCTAGATTTTTATTTACAATTTCTTTGTGGTTATAAATCCATTCAGAAAATAATACACATTTCGATAGTGCACACAAATACTTCTTATTATTACGGACAGGTTTATGATTAAGCATGCATGTAACCATCGGACCATCATCGTCGATTTCATTGGCTTTGGGACATCCCACTCCATTCAAGTCTATAACCTCCCGATTAATAATGTCCGACAAAAAGAAGCACTTCTCGTCCCCTTTGCAAAATACCCGTTCGTAGCTTTGTACAGCGGCTCTCAGACACTCCCGGAGTTTATCGTAGGGCGTTACTCCATCATCCCAGGCAAGACCATGTAGATTGTTCAGCATCCACCTGTTTTGTCGTTTGGCATCATGCGTTAGTTCTTTTTCGGCGTATGGGGGCGCGAAAGACCATGATCCGACTCTCGGGGTTTTCTCGACACTTGTTACGGCTACTTCCTTGGCAATTTTTTCCCGTCCATCAATTGTAGCGCGCCCGTCGAGGAAATCAAAATCTACGACGATGGATTTCTTAAACCTATGGGTGAGAAAGAATAATTTCCCATTAACACTGATATTTTTCAGTGATGCAAAGAGAGTATAAAAAGACTACTTACATTGTACTTGTTGGATGGTTCTTCCTTCCTCGGTGAACTTTAGAGAGATTGTGATGGTGGTTTAACTCAGGGCCCTGGCTATTTATACTATTTAATATGATCACCATCCTAGCTTGACTGTACATTATTGGTGTTTGCGCCGTGGGTTTTTTAGCGAAGATCATTCTCGAACAATCTACAACTTTGACTGTACATTTTACGTCATGGCCTTAATCAACGTTAACCTGGGTTTTATGGGGTATTTTAAATTTTCTGGAATGATCTAGAATAATCGGTAGAGCTGGGTTTTTACTGGGATTCTTTATTTTCCCCCAACGTCATCTGGAGTTTCATACCCCCTTAACCAATGGTTATCATCATCTGGAGTTTCATACCCCCTTAACCAATGGTTAACTCCAGATGATGATAACCATTGGTTAAGGGGGTATGAAACTCCAGATGACGTTGGGGGAAAATAAAGAATCCCAGTAAAAACCCAGCTCTACCGATTATTCTAGATCATTCCAGAAAATTTAAAATACCCCATAAAACCCAGGTTAACGTTGATTAAGGCCATGACATAAAATGTACAGTCAAAGTTGTAGATTGTTCGAGAATGATCTTCGCGAAAAAACCCACGGCGCAAACACCAATAATGTACAGTCAAGCTAGGATGGTGATCATATTAAATAGTATAAATAGCCAGGGCCCTGAGTTAAACCACCATCACAATCTCTCTAAAGTTCACCGAGGAAGGAAGAACCATCCAACAAGTACAATGTAAGTAGTCTTTTTATACTCTCTTTGCATCACTGAAAAATATCAGTGTTAATGGGAAATTAATCTTTCTCACCCATAGGTTTAAGAAATCCATCGTCGTAGATTTTGATTTCCTCGACGGGCGCGCTACAATTGATGGACGGGAAAAAATTGCCAAGGAAGTAGCCGTAACAAGTGTCGAGAAAACCCCGAGAGTCGGATCATGGTCTTTCGCGCCCCCATACGCCGAAAAAGAACTAACGCATGATGCCAAACGACAAAACAGGTGGATGCTGAACAAGCTACATGGTCTTGCCTGGGATGATGGAGTAACGCCCTACGATAAACTCCGGGAGTGTCTGAGAGCCGCTGTACAAAGCTACGAACGGGTATTTTGCAAAGGGGACGAGAAGTGCTTCTTTTTGTCGGACATTATTAATCGGGAGGTTATAGACTTGAATGGAGTGGGATGTCCCAAAGCCAATGAAATCGACGATGATGGTCCGATGGTTACATGCATGCTTAATCATAAACCTGTCCGTAATAATAAGAAGTATTTGTGTGCACTATCGAAATGTGTATTATTTTCTGAATGGATTTATAACCACAAAGAAATTGTAAATAAAAATCTAGGAGACGAAAAAAATGAAATTCAAATTGTAACTTCTCATTAATTTACTTTTATTTATTTTTTCCTACTTTTTTTCAAATTTGGTTAGTATGAAAACGTCTAACCCTTCCACGAATTTTCTCCAAAATCACAATAGAACTTCAAACAGTTAGCATGAATTGTGGGATTAAAAACCATACATCTATGAATCACTGGTTTCTTTCGGGGATTCCCCCAAAAAAAACCACAAAGCGGTAAGAAATAAAGTTCGATTACTGGGTGGTCATCCACTTGTTCGAATTACACTGATAACTCAAAAGACATAGTGTATAGAATAACATATATCCAACCCCTCGTTTCGAACCATCTAGAAGGCGAAAACACGTGCGTCTTAACCAAACATGTCAACTTGACACCTCGACCGAGGTGATATTTAGTCTTGATTCTGGGTGGTCAAACTCTATAACATATACATACGCTTGGAAATCAGGTGACAACCCCCTCGACGAACACGGTGTACGATTGTACCTGCTACTATAGTTTAAGATACAGTTTGGGTTTTTATCGGAGGAGTAAATTTCTTAGACTCGAGGGAGTCTTCACATCAAAGTGTCATGTTGACTTTATACTACCTACAATATAAGCCGAATTCGGATGAACAATGAAGTGTCGGTCATCTCGGACCATCTAGAATATTCTTTCCGATTCCAGAACATTCCATTGTTTCTAGAAGGTTCTTTTTGGGTCTTCCATATTACACCATCTTAAACCAGGTGCAATTGGATTTCTGTACGTTGATGGGGAAACCCCGGAAAAACCAAGTAAAAAGACACTGTTTAAGGCTGACAATATTTTTATCCAATGGAAATCACGGAAAAGGGTGAAACAATACATACGTAAGCTTAAAAATTGTATAAAAGGGAGGTGAAATGGGTACTATGGTCACATTCGATTTCAAGATGTACTCCTGTTCCACATGCGCCGATGTCTTCACGAACCAGCGGAACCTCAGCCGTCATATGCGGACCAAACACGGTAATATTTCTTTTGCGTGTCCAGTTTGCGATAGGTCATTTTCGCGTAAAGATAGTTTAAACCGCCATCAACGGCAAATACATCGCGGTCACCCCGCGGAAAATAATGTCGTGGAAAACCACGTCGCGGAGAATATTACGCGTCCAGCGTCTCCACAACCCGGGCCATCTCACCGCGTCACCCCTCCTAATACGCCCGTTAAGAGAAAAGCGACACCGATTCCGACAAACAGAGGAAAGAAAAGAAAAGTCGAAAATGGTAAATATTTAGTTTATTGATTTACCCAGTAAGGTTTCTTACCCGCCGCACATTGATGCGCGGGGTGTAGCTAACTACCAGGTGTTTAAGACAAGCTCGGTTTTTAAATTGGTATAAGAATTAATTTCAAACGTATTTACGAAGATGATCCAAGCGGTGACGTCTTACTCTCCCAAGATAACGATGGCCTTGGGGAGTTTATGGATAATTTCGAAGCGCAACAAGATCATGAGGAATTACATTCTCAAGATGATCTTGGATTGGCCGAATTCATGGAGAATTGGGAAGCCGAACAAAACACAGTCGATACACCCGGGAATCCTCCACCACCGGAAATTGAGGAAATTAACGCGCTCCATGACGCGATTTTTTCGGCTCGAATCACTGCACCTGATGGAGTAACGGACCCTATTTTGTTCATAAATGAACATAGAGGAAAGCTAGAGGCTTACGTAAGAAACAAACTGAGTGAGAAGAAAGGTATTAAATGGTACCTTGTTGTACACGCGAGATACACGCGTGAGTTACGGAACACGGGCGCTGTGACTGAAATTAGTCCGTACTTTCGGGGTTTTACACACGCCACTATATCACCAGAAGTTATTCCGCGACAGGTCAGCGCCAGTCGGGATAAAATAGCCGAAAGTATGAATGCATTCGAGTCTAAGGGGAGTGGTTGGGAGATTGACCGTATTTTATACATTCAAATTAACATTATCCAATACCTACCGCTAGTAGGTGGAACGTATTTCCAATTACCGTCTGTAATTGAAAACAAAAGGGCTACCGTGAACGTTAAACCGGAAGATATACGGGACAATAAGTGTTTTTTATGGTCGATTATCGCCAAAATCCACCCAGTTGTATGCAACCCATCTCGTATCGCACATTATCAGCAGTACGAGAATGAACTAAACTTGTGTGGAATTACATTCCCATTTGAACTCGATTCGTTCAAACTTAAACGTTTTGAGGAGGCGAACAATTTGTCTATAAAAATTTTCGCATATGAAAAGGGGTACTTCCCACGTTACGTGAGTGAAAGACAAGTTCCCAAAGATAGGGAAGTTGATTTGCTCTTGGTGTCAAACGGGGAATCAAAACATTTTGTTTTGATTCGCAACCTAAGTCGCCTTCTCAGTGGTTTTACCAAACACGCGCATCAATCATTTTACTGTCGTCGCTGTTTGAAACGAAGCGCGTCAATTCGTACCCACGAAGAACACGTGCGTGAGTGTGATGTTCATGATCCACAACGCGTGATTATGCCATACGACGAACCAATTTTAAGATTCAAAAACTTCGGATGGAATCAAATGGTATTTATTTTTCTTTGTTTAGCTATTTATTTAATTATGGGTGTGTGTGTGTACAACTATTATTCCTTTACAGGTTCCATATATTATCGTTGCGGACTTTGAGTCCTTACTTTCAAAAGTCTCAACATGTTTGCCTGACACGTCACTATCATCGACAACGACTTTGGCTTTGCATAAAACATGTGGATTTTCATATGTTATCATTGGTCCAACAGGTTAGATGAAAATTCGATAAACATACTTCGGTTTATCTAACACATAATTTATTTTCAGGGAATCTCGTCAAACATGAGACGTACAGAGGCGATGATGGAGCCATCAAATTTCTAAAAATGCTCTTGGACGAATCGGACGTTTAGCTGAAAAATTGAAAGTTAACATCCCGATGCAACTAACACCAGATGAGGAGGCGACCTTTCAAGCATCCACTTGTTGCTACGTTTGTGAAGAGCCATTAACAGAACGATCTGTGAAAACACGTGATCACGACCACTATACAGGCGCATATAGGGGGAGCGCATGTCAAGCATGTAACCTCAAGCTAAAAGCGCCTAAAGACCAATCAAGTCTATAACCCCATTTTGGGCGAATTCACTCCGTTTCAAAAATCCTTCATTTTCGGAAAAGTCGTCAAAATGTCCCGCCGTATCTTTGAAGAATAGTGCCCCGGTCAAAAAACTCTTTTTCGCTGGACCACCAAATGTCAATAGCGTTTGAATCAAGCTCTTGAATGCGTATTGTTGAGGACATGATGTAACTGATCTATCATTCAACGATACGTGTAGTTCACTAAAAAGACTGGAGAGTAATAGGTTTTCGGGTCCAACTTTATCCGCCTGAGTAGTTATATCACCATTCGTATCGTACACAGCGGCTTTAGGTAGAGACCCATCCGCTTTAACCACTTTTACTTGTAAATGCAGGAGCGTGTTTACCTCCCATTGATTTTAATATTCAAATTAGGCTTAGATTTTATGAATAATTTTAAATAAGGACCTCCGACCAATCGCGTAACGCCGTGCCTTTTTGTTAACAAAATTCTCGTGGCACGCTCCATGTCTCGCGCCACTATTGTCACATCACGCAAATTTTTTCAAATCTCGCGATAAATTGATTCAAC
The DNA here is from genome assembly GCA_019434445.1 of Phalangium opilio. NCBI lineage: Eukaryota > Metazoa > Arthropoda > Arachnida > Opiliones > Phalangiidae > Phalangium > Phalangium opilio. Next base: position 827,219 of record JAEQBA010002799.1, read on the forward strand.
ACGGAACGTGCCACGAGAAAACTGTTTATAAAAGGACAGGGCTCTACGCGATTGGTCGGAGATCCTTATTTAAAATTATCCATGAAATTTCAAACTAATTGACGTATAAAAATCGTTCGGTGTTATTTCCTGATAATTCACTATGCAGATTGGTCTTATAGAAGAATCAATACAAATTACTTAATTTTCCACTTCACCATCCCTTTAATGAGCGTCTGAATTGTTTCAAAGTATCGCGCCTCAAGACCAATCATATATATATGCATAAAGTGCCATAACATCTAACAAGCATTATTACGACAAAGATTCGATACTCGATTATGAATTATCGCCAAACTAACCAAGTTTGCCAGATTTTGAATAAAGGCTGATTACTCGTGACCTATTCATCCGAATTGAATTTGGTGAAAACCTTTCAAATATGAATCGACCCCAAGGAATCCGAAAATCGCATTTATATCCTCGAGAATCCAATATTTTTAAGTTGATAATTTTGGCATTTCCGGTTTCCGGTAAAAGTATGCAAAGGACAACTGTGGAACGGGTAAAATATGAAAGAGAAATGCAAAAATTTTATAACGCACTTTATTCCAGAGCGCTAGCTTGAATAGTTTTTGAAATATAGTAAAATATGTGCGAAAAACGCAACGCGCAAAGACTTTTTTAACAGTCTATACAAATTATGTCTTGAGGGAAAGCATGCCTCTTTTAAAATCTTACGCGCCAGACAGGCTAACCGAAAAAAAACGTTCGGTTTTAATTTCATGGTACAACGAACAAGTTGAAGCCAAAAAAGGTTTCAACTATGTTGAAGAGTTGATACATTATTGCCGTTTGGACGTTAGGATTTTAAGAGAGGGGTGTTTAATATTAAAGTACAGGGAGATTTTTGATAAGATTGCTGACGTTAACCCTTTTAACACTGCCGTGATAATTGCCGGGCTTTGCAACGCCGTTTTCAGGAAGGACCACCTAGCGCCAAATTCAATTGGTATTGTTCCACCTCACGGCTATAGAATGAAAGACCCTCAATCTAAAGTAGCCATCGAGTGGTTGAGGTGGGAGGCCCATAAGCGCGGGGCCATTATTAAGTCGGCTTTTAACGGTTCCGAACCTAAAATTTTGAACATTAAAGTCGACGGGCTTCTAGTAGACGATCTTGGCGCAGATAAAAAGGTCGTCTACCAATTCCAAGGTTGTTTTTGGCACGGGTGTAGAACCTGTTTCCCGGTAAACAGAGACCTGGTTTTGAACGGTGACGTCACCTAAACTTTACACTCCCGCTATACTGATACTTTGAACTGTAATAAGAGGCTTAGGGAGCTGGGGTATAAGGTAATCGAATGTGGGAATGTGTACTCCACAAATTGAGGGAGCAAAAGCCCGAAATTAACACCGTTCTATCTTCTATTCATATCCAAATCGATGCGTGGGAACCACTCAATCCCCGTAACGCATTTTTCGGGGGACGTACTTCCGCTCTGTGTCTTAATCACAAGGTTAAGCCGGGAGAGGAGATTCGATATGTCGACGTCACTAGTCTATATCCATGTTGTAACAAATACGGTAAACTACCTTACGGCCACCCTACGATCTTGACAGACAACTTCCCACCCATTAACGAGATTGAAGGTTTTATTTAACTGGATATTATCCCCCCTCGTAACCTCTTCCACCCAGTTTTACCCCAAAAGATCGGGGGGAAATTTTGCTTTGCCCTGTGTCAGCTGTGCGCTGAAAACAAATATCAAGGGGATTGCACACATTCCGACGAGGAAAGAGTTAATAGGGGGACGTTTGTGGCGGACGAAGTCCATTTAGCGGTTAGAAAGGGTTACGTGGTTGTTAAAATCCACGAAGCCTGGTCGTACAAAATATCTCAGTACGACCCCGTAACTAAATCAGGCGGGCTATTTAACAATTACGTCAACTGCTTTCTGAAGCTAAAACAGGAAAGTAGCGGTTGGCCTTCTGACGTAGTAACCCAAGCGCAGAAAGACCAATACGTAGCCGAGTACTACGAAAAGGAAGGGGTAAAACTTGATCCTAGCTGTATCAAGAAGAACGCTGGGAAGCCTAACATCGCCAAACTGTCTTTGAATTCGTTTTGGGGCAAATTTGGTGAAAGGACTCGGCTTGACAAGGTTGAAGTCTTTGATGATCCACAGAAGTTCTTTAACTTGTTCTATGACCCAGCAATTGAGGTCAAGACGTTGATACCCGTTAGCGACGACATTTGCGTTGCTAAATGGTGTTATATCAACGAGATTGACCCAATTAATAAAAATGTCAGTGTTCCGATCGCAGCGTACACCACTGCCATGGCTAGGATTAAGCTTTATTCCTACCTCGAACGCTTGGGTGAGTCTGTTTTATATACAGACACTGATTCGATACTGTACGTTTACACACCAGGGGTCGTCGAAATCGAAACTGGGAATTTCCTCGGTGAAATGACCAATGAACTTGAAAAGTACGGACCCCAGGCCTACATCGAAGAATATGCGAGTGGTGGATGTAAGAACTATGCATACCGAGTTGTGAACCCTGATACCGGATCGACAGCCGTCGAGATGAAGGTTAAGGGGTTCCGACTTAACCATACCACCAGAGATTTGGTTAACATGGATAGGTTAATGGGGCTTATAGGCATTTACGAACCGCCGGCGGAACCAATCCCCAAGCAAATACGCCGAAAGGCTGATCACACTGTAATAAGTGTCGACCAATCCAAGGTTTATAGAACTGTGGTGGATAAGGTTAGGTTAATTGAAGATTTCAGCACGCTACCTTACGGTTACCGAGTTTGAGCACATTCGACAGTATCTATTTCTGTGAGGGTTCTCTTCTTTTTTATTTATTTATTTATTTATTTATCTAGTCAGTCCCGGTGATATTTATTTATTTATATATTTATCTAGTCAACATGTATTTAGTCGTTATATAAAGTCTAGCCATATTGTTTTTGATCAATATGATCAATTAGTCATTTTCGTCTCGGTGAAATGTCCTGTGATTAACTAATTTTTTCGTTAATGCTTCCTTAAATACCCCCATGTATTTTCGAAATTGCAATTGTTCATTTTACGTGTCGATCTCATCTATATATATATATATATACATACAAACACTTTACAATCTTTATCTCATTCGTTCGTTGAAAGTCAAAGTGTAAGGTCATGTATCCTTTCTACCATCCTTTTAATATGGTGATAGCAGGTCCGTCTCAAAGCGGGAAATCTCAATTAGTTTTAAAAATATTAGAGAACAGGGAAGCCATGTTTTCCCCTAATATAAGCGAAATACATTGGTTCTACGGTGAATGGCAACCTTTTTTTCGAAAGTTTGAGAAAATTTGTGGTTTTCAAACAAGGTATGCCAGATTTATCAGAATATACAGGCGGTAAGCCTTGCCTTTTAATCATTGATGACTTGATGACCGAGAACAAATGAGAAGTTGGGTCTCTTTTTACCAAGGGAACGCATCATCGCAACTTGAGCGTAATTTATATCGTCCAAAACGTATTCCATCGATCCAAAGACTTTAAAGATGTTTCTTTGAACGCTCATTATCTTATTCTTATGAAATCTCCTAGAGACAAATTGCAAAGTTCAATAATAGCTAGACAAATGTTTGCCGATAATTGGCGTTTCGCTGTCGATGCCTATCGTGACGCTACTAGTTTAGCTTTCGGATATTTATTATTCGTTCTACACCAAAGATGCCCCGAGAATCATAGACTTATATGGAATATTTCCCGACAACCCTTGCGAAGTTTACATTCCCAAATAATTATAATAATAATAGACGGGTGTTTAGCCATCTCTTCATTTAGTCACTATGCCTTATGCCGTACGGTCACAAAGAAATTTGCTCTCCGTTATTGCCAAATCCCCTCGAAAACAACGCAGAATCACTTTACGTAACGCCAAGAAACCCTTAATTGACGCAATCGCAGAGTGTGTTGAAAATACTTTACACGGTAACGTTAAATTAAATAAAAGTCAAAAAGCTAGATTAGCTAGGCATTCCGCAAAACTTAGAAAAATTGCTAATAAGAGAATATCTTGGAAAACAAAACGTGATATATTAGTTCAGGAAGGTGGTAGTTTCTTTTCTTTCCTTTTCCCTCTAGTTTCCTCTGTTATCGGAGCCATAACAGGAGGTAGTCAGTAAAAAATGCAGTACGCTCAGAAAATGGTCCTTGTCCCTAGCTCTACCTTTAAAAACGACCCGTTCCCACACCCCCAACAACAGGTAGTTTCGGAATTGGACAATGAGATGAATGTTATTTTAGCTCGTAAAGATTTAGACGAAGCTTCAAAATGGCGCTTATACGAACAGACCCTACAAAGATATAATAATTTACATATTATTGCTAGGCAACCTATACCCACGGTCCCCCAACCAACATCCAACAATTATAACTTGGCATGGTTAGACGATATCCCCCTTAAATATATAGGGCATGCACAAAGTATCGTTGATCAGATGTCCACTACCCCTGAAAAGCTTAGGTGGACAGATAGTGGGGAAGTTATAGTTAATGATGCAATAATACCCGGTTCGAATATTAGAGATATAGCTTTAGAATTTGTCAAGCCTTCCTCTAACAAAGACCCAAAACCTAGAGGTTTTTACGCATTTACAAACCTACTTTCTAGTTTTTCCCCTCTAACCTCGTATACAATACCCCAACAAATTAAAATCAAAAGAACTAGAGCTCCAAAAGTTAGTGTCAAGACAGCAGCTAAAAAACTTAAAACCGAGTCTCCGAAATGGGCAGCGTACGTAAAATCTCCAAAATTTTAGAAGGTATCTACTTTAACCCTTCCCATCCCGCCAGTTTCGGGGGTGCTGAAAAATTATATTTAGCAGTAAAATTTAAGGGGATTAGTAAGAAACAAGTACTAGATTGGTTAAAGGGAAAAGACGCGTACACTTTACATAAGAGAGTTTTTAGAAAGTTTAAAAGAAACAAGGTGGTTGTATCTATAATAGGGGATCAATATCAGGCGGATTTGAACGACATGCGTTCTTTGAGTCAGTACAACGACGGGTACAAATACATATTAACCGTAATAGATTGCTTTAGCAGAAGAGCTTGGGCCATACCTTTAAAATCAAAAAGCGGTGATGAAACGGTTGAGGCTTTTAAGTCTGTCTTTAGAGAAAGGGTTCCTAGGAAGCTACAGACATACCAATAGATATATAGACGTTCTGGATGATCTGGTAAATGCTTACAATAACTCGGTGCATTCCGCGATAAAAATGACTCCTTTGGAAGTTACTGGCACCAATGTCCTTCAGGTTTTTAAAAATGTTTAGTGAAAAGAAAGTTTACGGGAAAAAATTAAAGGTGGGCGAATACGTCCGAGTAAGTAGGAATAAAATGATTTTTGAAAAAGGGTACGAGCGAACTTACACAATAGAGGTTTTTAAAATAGTGGGAAAAATTGACAGACGCCCTCCGGTATTCAAACTAGAAGATTTAAACGGGGAACCAATAAAGGGGGTGTTTTACGGGATGGAACTTCAGTCGGTACTTAGACCCGAGACGTACAAGATCGAGAAAGTAATTCGCAAGCGCACTAGTAGAGGACAAAAGGAGCTCTTTGTAAAGTGGCTAGGCTATCCCCCTTCAATGAATTGTTGGATTCCGGCTAAGGTGCAGTCTCCCTTTTACCTAACGCTACCGAGCAACGCTAGCATGAAAATTTATGACAACAACAAAACCTCCTCTTACACTACCAAGTTGCCCCAGGCTATAGAGCTGATCGGGGATGACTGGGAGGTTGCTCTTGTAGAAGTGTTATACCCAATGTCCTTTTTTAACATACCCAGTGAGGAGGGTCACGTGAAGGTGGTCTCGCATGAAAATAAAAGAGGTCGGGACGGAAAATCACAGCCTATTGTTAAAGCCGAGGCCTTTATAGTTCCCGGGGGTTATTACAAATCATTAGAAGCCCTCCTTAAACAAATAGCTTCCGGATTAAACGGCTTTCAATACGGTTCAAAGTTTAAATTTGATTCGGATCCTCTCTCTGATTACATTTCTTTAACTATTCAATCCAACGGTATCTTGGCTCTTTCTCCCACTTTGAAAAGGATATTAGGATTTAAAACCCCAAAAGGTCAAAGTACGTCTTTCTCTTGCACTTCAGATAAAACCAGCCAATCGTATAGAAGCTCTGTTCCCGCTAATTTAAATTATTATATTCCCGAGCAATTGTTTATTTATTCCGATATAGTAGCTAATGAATTTATAGGCGATACGGTAGCGCCGCTACTTCGTATAGTAGGCGTAGACAGCGAAAAACCTCACGGTTCGACTATAACTAAATCATTCAACTCTCCCCATTACGTTAAAGTTGCTAAACGTTACTTTGATACTATAGACATTGATATAAGGAATAGTTTAGGAAAAGCCGCGTCATTCGAGTTTGGAACGTCGACCTGTAAACTACACTTTAGACCATGCCAAAACCCCAAACATTAGAGTCTCGTTGCGAGTATAGGAGGTATTATTTAGATCAGGTAGGGGGTGGAGGGGTGTCAAAAGTATTTGTCGGGACCCCCCACCAAAAAGGTCACGGGATTGGGAGCGCCCTGAAAGGGTTATTTAGATGGGCACGCCCCTTATTAATTAGAGGTGCAAAGTATCTGGCACCTAGAGCCATTAGTACGGGACAAAAGATTCTTGGTGACGTAATGCAAGGTCAGAATGTGAAAAGTGCCGCGAAAAAGATATTGCAGGAAACTTATGAGAACATGACTGCTGCTCAGCAAGGTTCAGGATTAAAGATAAAGAGACGCAAAGTTAAACGCCTGTCAGTTTATCACCGTCATTCAAAGCAGACGCCACGCGATATATTTAGCTCCTGAAAAAATCATGTTTTCTCTCCAAGCTCTTAAGAGTGAATTGGACATTTTTGCCCCTGTGCCGATTCAAACTAGTGTCGAACATGCTCAAGGTGTATGGGCCAAACCCTTGGCGGCCATTGGTGATAGCTCTACCCTCGAATACCTCATCTCGGGCAATGGAGATAGCTACATCGATGTAGCCCACACCATGCATTACAACAAAGTCAAAATCACCAACGAAGATGGAAGTGATCTTCCTGATGCCGCCGTGGTAGCTTTCGTGAACAACGCTGGCCATGCATTGTGGAGAACTTGCGATGTTTTCTTGAACAATACCCGAATTTCTTCAGCCGCTCAAAACTACGCCTTCACGTCTTTTATCGAAACTGTCTCAAATTACGGACCCGCGGCCAAAAAATCTCACCTTATGATGGCCGGATGGGAAAAGGACGAAGCCGGAAAGTTTGACGACCTTTCAAATAAAGGTTTCGTCGCCCGAATGGCTAAAACTGCTAAATCGGCCGTGATTGAATTTTTTACACCCGTGTTTAGTGACGTGTTTAATATTCCCGAATATCTCTTAAACGGGGTAGACCTTAAAGTCGTGTTTACTCGCAACAAGGACGAGTTTGCCTTAATGTGCCAAGAAACAGCCACTCTCAAAAACTGTAAAGTCAAAGTCAAGATACTAGACGCTGCACTCGCGGTACGTAAAGTTAAACTCTGTCCTAAAATATTGTTAGCGCATGAAGCAGCGCTTAATAACGGTACTGCCAAATATAATTTTACGCGCACCGAACTTAAAACTAAAACTATCTCTACCGGAAGTAGCACCGAGAGTTTTAACAATATATATCTAGGCCCTCAGCCTAATCGCGTCATTGTTGGAATAGTATCCAACGCGGCGTTCAAGGGCAGTTACACTCTGAATCCCTTTAACTTTAAAACTTGGTATTTAAATTTTTTGTCTCTGTATCTCGATAACGAACAAATACCTTCGAAACCGTTGACTCCTGAAATTCCGGTCAAACTAGTGTGGGGTCCTAGGCCCACGCATTGTAATGGATTTTCATAGAGTTCTAGGCAGACGGCTTTTCAACGATTGGCGCTGAAGAAGTTTTGAACACGCCCCACAGTTTGAGTGCCACAGCCTCTCGGCGTGGGATTTTTTCAGTAGATTAGATTTTCTTCCTAGTGGGGAGGAAACTTTCGACCCTCTTTTACGATTGCCATAGGCAATTTTGACTTGCAAGGATGGATACTATATAATGCCTTAGTGACCAATACTTCCCAGGATAAGAAGTTATCAACTTCTGGTAAAATCAGGAGAATGAATTAAATTCTAAAGAGTAGAAAGTTCAATAGAAAAAATATAATATATCCGCGCTTCAGTCAACTGGAAAAACTCTAATTGTTTTGTTTTTTAGGCTTGGGCAAACCGAGTCTTTTTTATATAATAATATTTGAACTCACAGTTTACAATTTAATTTATTTATAAAGGCCCGTTTTCAATCAAGCGTTCTCCAAAAAAACTGTCGCTTTTGCTTGCAAAATTCAAGTGAAACGCTCAAGCGAAACGCGAGGCTGTTTTCATATGCGCTTTTTCTTCAGCTTCAAGCCAATTTAGACCTCGCTTTTGCGTCAATTTTCCTTCACGCATATATCTATCCCGGTTAGATATTTGCGTGTGCTTTTAGTTTTCAAGCGCGTTGATAGCGAAAAAGTGTCTGACGATATCGTTACGGGACCAATAGAAACTCGCCTAGGGGAGATTAAATTAATTCTGTACTGCCCGTTTCACCGATAGTTGGCCAAACAAACAACTGAGTTCCTAAAAATTATAATAATATTATTAATAAATAAAATATATAACGGTGGGGCTAAAATGAGTTCAAAAACTAAAGAAATTCTGGACAAATTGAAGAATCAGAGAGAACTCATAAAAAAATCGGCTTCAGATGATAAGGAGAAACTTATTAGTTTGGTTCAAAATAAACCAAATTTATGGAACCGAGGCTTAGCAGAATATAAAGACCGCGATCTAACAGAACGATCTTTGAAAGAAATTTCAAAGGAATTAAATTTACGAAGTAAGTACATGTACATTATTCATTAGTTTAAGATATTCCATACTAATTTTTCCCGACAGAGGAACAGTGCAAAAAGAAATGGAAGACTTTTTTCGACCAATTTCGTGTTCACTACCACATAGTGACGAAGGGCAAGAGTGGGCAAGAAATCGACGACTCAGTATTCGATTCAGTTAACTGGCCATTTTTTTAAAATGCTGCTATTTTTAAAAGACATTGTCAAAAGGAGACCGTAAGTAACATAAAAGGGTTTATACCCCGATAAGGTTATATATATTGGTATTTGTTTCTATTTAGCACCACCTCAAATTTTGCATATATTGATACGGATACCAAGGATAAAAGCCCCGCAGAAAAAGAAACTCCTTCCTCGTTTACTTGCTCATTCATGGGGAAAGACTTCACAATTAATGATGAAATTTCTGACCATGACTCAAACAACACTGAGGAACTAAACAACCAAGTTTCAGGTTCTTCAAATAGCAACGATCAAACTTCGAAAGACCATAATAATATATCCGTGATAGACCTTGATAATCCAGCCCCAGGGCCCTCAAAACCCAAAGATGAAAGCCTTGAAGAGCAATCCAAGAGCACGGAAGATAGTGGGGTAAACATTGGTTTATCAAAAAGGATACTCATCCACGAGAGAGCTGAAAGACCTAAAAAGAGAAAGGCAGAACAACTTTCTATTCCACCTTCTTCGGTTTTAGAAGCATTGGCCCATTGCAATAAGTAAGTAGTATTAATTACTGTTGTGTACGGAAACCAAGCAAATCTATATATATATTGTTGTGTTTCTCATAACCTTAAATAAGTGGGACATTGATATCTAAGAGAACAATATATTTAATTACAGGGAGTTAAGTAAACCTGATGACTCTGCAACAGCATTCGCAGATTATGCAGCTAGTTTATTGAGAGACGTTCCTAGCAACAAGCGCCGACGATGTGAAAGAGACGTTATTGACGTGATTATAAAATACATAGAAGATGCGGATTAATCACAAATTAAATCCATTTATTTTATTGTAAGTAAAACATACGAAGCTCGTTTACAAATCTGGTTTATTTACTCCATTCAAATTCCATTGCCACTCAACACTACCTTCTCCTTCAAAATATTTAGCATAATTGTCCCTAATGGCCGATGATTCCCTGCTGTAATTTCTTGCGCATAATAATAATAATTATCTTAGTTTCATTCGTTTAATTGTAACAGAAGAAAAATTCATTGAAATTTAAATAAATTGTAATTTTAAAATTAATTTCGAAAGCAATTTATTGGAAATTTAAAAAAAATTGAAACTAATTTTAAAAGAAATTCTTTCAATTTTAATTTTAAAAAAATTAATTGCAATTACTTCTTTGAAAATAATTCGAAAAAATCATTGAAATTTAAAAAAAATTTAGATTCATTTTAAAAAAATTCTTTGAATTTAATTTAAGAAACAATTCGTTGAATTTAATTTTAAAAAAAAGTTCTTTGAATTTAATTTAAAAAATCTTTGAATTTAATTTAAAAAATCTTTGAATTTAATTTAAAAAATCTTTGAATTTAATTTAAAAAATCTTTGAATTTAATTTAAAAAATCTTTGAGTTTAATTTAAAAAATCTTTGAATTTAATTTAAAAAATCTTTGAATTTAATTTAAAAAAAATTCTTTGAATTTAATTTAAAAAAAATTCTTTGAATTTAATTTAAAAAAAATTCTTTGAAATTAATTTAATTTAAAAACCAAATGCAATTGAATTTAATTAAAAATAATTCATTAGGAAATGTCATTAAAATTAACTTAAAAAATTAAGTGAATATATAACTTAAAATTAATTCATTCTAATTTAAAAAAATTAAATAAAAAAAATTGACTAAGTGAAAAAGAAGAAGAAGTTGACTTAATCTTGACGTAAGTAAATATGAATATTTTTAAAACAACTTGTAAAAATACTTAACTTCAATTTCTTATATTTGTAGCGCTGTGTTAGTTGTAGAGCTCGGAATCGGATATCCATTATCGTTTGTTATTCACGTTTATGTCGACAAATTGTTCGCGGTTAATTTACCCAGATATAAAATATAGTAGCTTCTGTTTTATAGGTTGGCCTATGCGGTTGTAGGTTGAAAAATGTACTGTTTGCAAGCCCATATTAATCAATTGTATCCATTCGGATAAACGTTGAGTAAGTTACATTACGTATAGATAAGCTTACATATTACGTAATAGGGTAATTTTTCTTACCTGAACATCAAAACTAGTTAATGTATAGCGTTCGTTTAAACTAAAACACTGCAAAGCATTAATATAATTGAGATAAGTCTGTTTGCCTATCAAACAATTATGAACCTGGTTTCAATATCTTATGTTAAAATAAGTATACAGTGCAGTTATAACTTTATGATATTTGAACTTTTTGTCCTTGTTCATGGTTAGAATCTGAAGTTATAAAGGACGAGTAAAGTACTATTCTCAATACAGACGTACTTAAAAGTCCTCTTAAGTTACTTGTACATGTCCCTCGAAGTCACAATTGTGCAGACAATGCCTCGTTAGTTCCATTTCTGGTTGCTTTTCATTGCTAATTAACAATGTAATTGCGCGAAAATCCATTGAATTTATACATATTTATTTTGAAAAAACATTGTTGGTTGTTCACATTAGTAATATATTAATAAAAATACCCTGTTTCCACCACTATTATATACAAGTGAAATACAAAATTCTGTCTGGTGTCATAGTTAAACGCTTCTTTGGAATTCGATAAGTGACACCAGAAAAATGTCCCTCAAAAGCAACTGACGACCCTTTAGTGAAAAAAATTCGTTTGCCGTTTTGCTAACCGTTGGTAAACTTCTTTATTGACCTGTAATGGTACAGCTTGTTATGATATTATTCCACGACAATACTAACCTTAACCAGGTTTATACCCTCCACCATTCGAGTTTGTCGGTGTGAGAAGGAAGCTGTTCATGCTTGTAATACTTGAGAAGCACTGAGCCTTTGATTATCCTTCGAGATCTTTCGGATGGACGCTATACAAGTCGTCAATGCCAGCGAAAGCTCCGTGAATATCCATTGTGGACGCTTCACTGCAATCATAGTATTCGTTAAAATCGTTCAGAGTATGAAATTTTGAATTTCTTAACTTAAGAGACAGGTGGCCAGCCTTATATCCTATTTGCTGAGCGCAATAAGGTTTCTAGCCCGAGACCCACAGGGGCCATTGATAAGCAGTTTCGTCTGTCTCTGGCCCTCCATATTATGGACGGTCAACCTGTCATGCAGACTCCGTCTAGCGTACCTGTACGGGATGTGGACGAACTGCGCCTGTCCCAAGAACTTGGCCTCCTCCCCCCTTTTACCAAACCTATCGGCTTGCTCATGGCCATGATAACCGCTGTGACCGGCACCCAGTACAGCTGAACCCTTTTGCGGGCTGCCAGTCGCGCAAGCAGATCAAGGCAACTGCGCACCAGTTGAGAAGTGATCTGACACTGGTACAGCGTTTCCAAGGCGGCATGAATAAATTATTACAGTCTGTCCGGTATAAAATTTATTGACGCAATAGTCCGCGCAATAAGAGATCGAGGCAATCCCCGCCTGGAACACACTTGCATAGGTGCCCAGACTCTCAGAAAAACCGACCTTTGTGGTTTGGCAGGAGTAACCGACTACAGCCCCGAAATCAGTCTTAGAACCCCGGTACCAAGAAGCAGCAGGTTAGTCCACTCGGCCCGACTGGGAAACTGGGTGCTGAATGGCTTTGTAAAATCAAAACTGGTAACGGTTTTGTCGGAGCGCATCGTCAGCGACGGCTGAAGTGCGGCGTGCTCCCAAAAGAGCTTGGTATGGCTGTGATCCCAAAGTTGTAACACCCGTCTTTGTCTCCCCTCCCTAAGCAATGGAAAAGTATTGAAACAGTATTTTTCCAGTAAGAAAAATACCTCTTACTCATCTCAAGAGAGATGCCCGAAAAAACCCACGGGCGCGCTGACCACGATGGAAAGTTTTTACCTATGGTTCCACACAAAACCCCTTTTGTCCGCGAGAGCCGTTAAGAGCCGGGGTTGAGGGAGAGGAAAGGTAGAAAGGACAGTTCTAGCCAAGATAAGGTTGAGAGAGGATCAAATGTTTTTTTTGTATTTCTCATGCAAATAAATTTATGTTTCTTTTATACTCAACGTGCGGTTGTACTCAATTCTGTAGTCTTACGGCAAATAACTCCCTCGCACTGCTCAATACGCGATTGCCCGCTACAAAGTCTGGGTACCCAACAGCCATTATTGCAGAGCATGCAGGCCCCCATGACGGCCTCCTCCTCAACGAACAGATGAAGAGGAAGCTTATCAAGGAGTATCTCCAGGGTCGATCTCACGGCCCCCGTGCCCCAATGCAGGCCAGCCGGCACCGCTAAAGACGTGTATAACATATATATTAAAAAGAGACTGAGTAGATTATGCCTCTATATGTAATCTTTAAGTATCTTAATCCCAGCACTAGCTCAACTTTTTCAACTAAAGACGACAGCCTAGAATAACTTTAAAAACCGAACTTTAAGAGGTTATGTTCTTCTGCAATCGATTCGCGGAGATAAAGGTTAGTCTCTTAATATGTTAGGTAGATGGGGGTACATATCACTTAAGCAACCGACAGAGAATATGATATGCTAATAGCCCACTACATTGGTAAATCAAAGATACAAAGGAACATAGAGCTCAACTCATGTGCACGTCACTATGGTCAAATGTCAAAACACAAATTCTATTGGTACAGAGTGGACACCGAGAAGATTATAGTTGCATTTTACTTTAGCTACAGTATTGCCAATGCTTGATTCCAAGTTTGAAATCACAATGTCTTCAGGACCACACTCTTCTTCACTATTGCAAGAAGGCTGGGATTTAGGGTGGTCATGTGAACAATGCAACTAATTCGATTTCCAGTTCGGAATCTAAGTCCTAAGTGTGGCCTTCTCTGGTCAAGCTTCTTCTTAAACCTTTTGTTATCAGAGGCATTATCCACTGTAATTGCTAACACTTGTAAAACATACTATTACTGTAGTGTGAACTAAGAGTGTTGAATAGTCTAGTTTCTAATGAATGGGACATTTTTCTGGATAAAACGAAGTGGAATTTGTCAAAAATATGGGGTCTACACTATATAGTTACGGATATACGGGCTCCCAAACAATGACCCTTAAAATAAGGAAATAGTCCCACACGTGAAGCAAGACTTCATCCTGTCCTTCTGATTTAGAAGAAATACAGCACTTCGATAGTACCTTTTGCGCTACAGCGGGCCACTGCAAACTAGTCTTTGTTTTAACCGCGCCTTTTCTAGTAGTTATAAAGAGCAGCGTCACGTTTTTCCCCTCTCGCTACAATGTTATTGAACCTTTATCTTGTAGAAATAAATCGATTGCTGTGTGCTTGAGTAGGTAAAATGAAGCTAAATGAAAGTGTTGCAGTGTTTTAACATCTTCCAAAGACTTCCATCTCTTCTAAACAAGATGGAGCTAAGGGGGCTCTCGTTGTGCCCTTGATGGTGGAAACATAAGGAGAGTCCTTTATTTTGAGAAGTGTAGTTCCTCCCCCTACGTCTGTTTAGCTGTCTCCCGAAGGCGATAAATGTCATGACTCGTTAAAAAGGCACGGCAGAAGTGACCTTTAGATTTTTTAAAGTTAAATGCGCTGATTCGCTGCTGTTCGCGTTCATAGTCGATTCTCTCAGGCTAGGCAGGGGACCTAGGGTAGAGGGTGGATAATTATAGCAAAGAAGTTTTTTTAGCAGCCAATGAATGAAAATAATAATAATAATGAATGGTAAATACGATTTTTACGTCAGGCTATGACGTCACTAGCGTAAATTAAGCCAAGCCAGTTGTTTCCAAGATCATTTCACGCCGATTAGGATTTTACCTTAGCCAATCCAACCCCTCCATACATTCCTGGTATTACTGCAAGTTTGAAACTTTTTCCTTGTTATAGGGGCCTATGTTTGGGTGCCCGTATATTTGTAATTAAATATTGTAGGCGCCAGGTTCTAGGACATTTTGCTCTGAGTTTGACCGAACCCAGTTGAAAACTAGTCGGGCCAACACCAAACCTGATCAATCGGCCCGAAAGAATTATCGGGCTGTCGGTCTACAATACTTCATGTCCGAGCCATTTAGTAGGCAAGGTGCATTCCACGTCGTGTTTTGAGTCATGTATCCGACTTAAGGTGTTTGAAAACGTTTACCGACAATTAACCCATTCGGACAACTAACCGCCTGTACCGACAATAAACCGACAACAAAACGGATAGAAAAATGCTACTAGGGAAAGAACACACCTTCAAAATAGCTCAAGAAGCATGATCAAGAGATATGAGATCCTGATAAACAGCGACATTGAAGGCGCTTTTGCAGAAACGCGGTTGGGTACAAACAAAACGACCCTCAAAACGGATACCACGGAAACGAAAAACAGGTGAAGATAATATGCGGGCTGTTGAAAAAATGCCATATTTGAAGTCTGACGTCTTTTTTTTAACCTGTTTATGCTACATGGACATGGACTTCTCCTGTATATAAAAATATGATTTCTATTCATCTATAGGTATTAGCTATTGCAACTCACCATTGATAATCGCGATCAGTGTTATATTTGGGATGTTTTTTCTCAATGTGGTATTTTAAGTTCCCTGTGCTTAAGTTGGTCTTGGATCCTTGGGTATACGACGCACTTTCGTAAGAAATAGTCACTATTTTTGCACATAATATACAACAAATAAGATGTTGGTACTTACTTATCACAGTTAAGTCATTTTGCAAATTGTTTTGCCATGGTAAGACTCTCGATATGAGATGTTGAAATGCCGCCTACAGTCACTTCACGTTGGTGCACCGTCAGTTTGCGACGATTCGGGTAAACCGAGTTCTGAAGAACAACCTGTAGCCATTCACAAAGGTCTACATGCACTAATATTCCGAAACACTAGTACCACTGTCCACGTCCACCCGAGTGACGGTAGTGACCCGCCAGATCGTTATAAACTGACAGTTGAAAATCTGTGTTAATGCATCAGCTTGCAGATAACGGATTAAAGGCTCGTTTACATGTGAGCAAGAATTAAGCTTAAAGCGGAGAGTAGAAGTTGAAAGTCGAATCTTTTTCTCACGCCTAAAAAAATCGCGTCTGCCAAAAGCGGTTGTTCCCGCTGCTCCACCCGCTCCTTCGTTTACATACAAGCTGGGCGGTAGCAAGAGCCTAGATTGCAGAGTTGCCTTTCAGTCGGAAGTATACTACTAAAATGGCGTCGATTGTCGTTAGTTTGCTTCTGCTGAAAAATAAACTATTGCCTTTGAAAAACATTCGACATTTATAACAAAAAAAAACAACAGAAAATTAGAATGGAACGTCAATGGTGGGTACATCCCATTGAGAAATATAAACAATGAAGGCTATTTTCGCCTTTTGGAACGTAACTTGATATAATTTGTCAAGATGCGTATATTTTCTCTACTTGAGCTTGAGAATAATTTTGATTTAATTGTCTAGCTTGAAAGGATGAGGCAATGTGATTACACGTATTTCAAAAATTTTATCTTTCTTTCTTTTAAAGACATTCTCAATGGTGGTGCCAAGACCTATTTCGCGAGATAAACAAACGCAAAAATATCAAATGATATTCGGTCCTTGGCTATTATTGGCCGTCAAACTCACGTGACTCTTTGCGACAAGCAAACATGAGCTGAAAAATCTACCACGGCAGATCGGAGATTATTCGGAACACCCGCTTCATCTGTGAGCAACAAGCGCGATTTTAAAAGTTCTCGCTTGTTTGTAAACGGTACGCCCAGGGAAGGCAAACCCCAATACGCCTCATCTCTCATCTCTCAGCTTTACGCTTCGACTTTTTCCATTTCTCGCGCACATTTAAACGAGCCTTAGTCTGGTAAGAGGGCGCGGGTATTATATTGGATTAAACTTAGCTAGATAGATCGGTTTCGTTTAACACATTGAAAAATGAGCTCTAAACGTTTAAAGGTTTTGGTACAGTGGCAAAACGACCATAAAATAAGTTCAGTAAGTTTAGACAAAATTGTAAACCCATCCTTCAGAAGGACCCCATTAATAAAACGACAGATATCATTTGGAAATACGCATGCGGAAGCAAAAAAGCCCAGATTTACCAGGCTAAAATGTTCCATTTCTCAGGCAAGCATTTTCTAATCATTTTATTATTCTACTAATTGTTAGACCTTTGAGCAAAGTGAAACTTTCTCGACATAACTAACATGAGCATCTTATAATTTGAAGAATCATCGATAAAAAGTCACTTGATTTTCCACTTCACCCTCCCTGTGATCGGAAGGATCAAGAAGTGGCACTATTTATAAGACCAGTCTCCATAGTGAAATCACAGGAAAATGCCTCCAAATGATTTTAAAATTCATATAAGATGGAGATTTTAAATTAGCACCTCCGACCAATTACGTAATGCTTCGCTTTCCTGTTAACCAAAATTTCCGTGTCTCACACTATATCTCGCGACAAGATTGTAAATCAGCGCGTAATTTTTATCGAAGCTGGCACCACTTGAACTTTGTTAACAAAAAGCCAAGGCGTAACGCGATTTGTCTTTGGTGCTAATTAAATATAATCAATAAAATATCAAGCTAACTTGGAGGTATTTCCTGGATGTTTCACTGTACAAATAGATCTTATAATTAATCAGTAGAATAATCAATAAAAAAATCACTTGAATTTCGTTTTCTCCCTGTTTTTACAGGGAGGCTGAAAAGGAACATCAAATGATCTTTTATTGATTCTAAGAACTACCCACTAGTTTCAATTTCAGGAATTATTTCCTTATGATTTAAGAAACGGGATACTATTATTTTCCATTGTTATATTTTATAACAAGGAGTAGAACCAATCACGCGATTCGCTTGCAATATTGATCACTTCATGCGATCAATTAGGCGAAACACAGATCGTGCCCTTGCATTTGTTTATAGTCAATGGAATCGGTAGCGAATTGAATATTTAAATTCAATGGGAAATAATTCTTGAAAGCCTTCGAATTGACAGAAGAATCGAAAAACATTTCACTTAATTATCCTTTTATTGTTGGTCAGTTTACGGGATCTAAAACCTAAGGCGTTGCAATATTATGTGATTTGTTTTTTTAGACGATGACAAACGACATTAAAACGTTCATCAACAATGTTCTCGGAAAAAATCAAATCAAGACATCCAAAAAAAGCCAAAAAAGACGTCAAAAAATTAGCGGCCAAAATTTGCCAGGAAATCATGATGAAGGAGCCCCTGGGAAACCTGAACAATGAAAGGTATACATTAATGTAGCCAAGCGCATGATTCGTACCAAAGCTGGGCAAAATATAAGCGGGAAGTAGCACAATTAATCTTGTGATTCAGGCATATGTCTTCCATCAATTAGCAATACTTACTCTACGTTATAAAACAGCACTTCGTATTAAAGCATGGAACAATATTGTAATATTTATCATGATATGAGCAAGATGAAATATTTTTGCTCATACCATTTTAAGTAGAGGGTTATACTCTCTTTAAAGGGAGGGTGAAGTGGAAAATGAAGTGATTTATTATCAAGTCTTCGTCTAATTATAAGATCATTTTGCATAGTGAAACATTCAGGAAATACTTCCGAACGATTTTAAAATTCAACTTAGGTTCAGATTTTAGGATAATTTGAAATAAGGACCTCCGACCCATCATGTAACGCCCTGCCTTTTTGGTTAACACAATAATCGTGGCACGCTCTATGTCTCACGCCACGATTTTCACATCGCGCGCAAATGTTATCAAATCTAGCAATAAATTTCATTCGACATGGAGCGTGTGCCACTGGAATTTTGTTAACGAAATGGAATTGCGTTGTGCAATTGGTCGGAGGTAATTTATTTTAAATTATCCCTAAGATCTGGACCTAAGTGGAATTTTAAAATCATTCGGAGGTATTTCCTGAATCTTTCACTATGCAGAATGATCATATAATTAAAAGAAGAATCGATAAAAAAAATCACATGATTTTCCACTTCACCCACTTTAAATGGATTGGACAGGTGGCAGAGTCGAACGAGTTTTTCTTCAGATAGCTCATGTCATAGTACGTTACAGTCACCTACATTTTATAAATGTACGGGTACATATAAATAACCTTTGAGACATCGGTGAACTAAAGTACGAAATTTAAACTCTGAACAATGACTTGTGACTGTGTTGCAGTACTATTTTGGCGAGCTACATTCGAGACTGCAGTAAACATATTGTTATATTTTTACTTTGCATAGCCCTAGTCAAAAGACCCCGGAACCCAGCCAATCAAGTGTTGATGCTCCTAAAGAAATGGGCCTGATACCTTGCAGTTCAAGGAGCCCTCAAAATTCCACTGTTTTGCCTTCATGTTCTTCCACGGAAACTATGAAAATTCAAGCCACTTTCCAAGAGTTGGGTAAGCAATAGTAGAAGTAGTCATGGACTCCTTGCAATAGTAGAAGTATTTTAAGGGCAGAACTTGTAGGGTGCAAAACATTTCTCTAAGATTTTAACAGAGTTATTGCAAGTGATAAATATCTTGTAAAGGGTTGTTGTCAACCTTGTGCCGTCTATGAGAGCGTGATATTTAAGTAGGTGTTTAGTCTTAGGTGTCATCAAACCTTGAACTAAAATCGGCGGAATTCTCATCGTGCAAATAAAAAACAAGGTGGTCAAGTTAACATTTTACCGTCTTCAGTTATAAAGCATGCGATAACTTATCCACCTGCTTAACCCTTTTACTAAGTTATCACTCTCGTGAACATTAAAAACGGTAAAATTTTAATTTGCCCACCTTGGTTTTTTATTATCACGAGGGGAATTCACGAAACATCCGCCAATTTTCGTTCAAAGTATGACGACACGTATGACTAATCACCAATTTATATGTCGCGCTCTCAAAGACGGAACAAGATATGCACCAACCCTTTAGACGATAGTCATCACTTGCGATAACTCCTCGCTTAAAACGTTAGAGAATTGCCTCAAATTGTCCGACTAGTCCATTCGATACATATGTTACCAACTGAGCTGCGTGTATATTTTAGGTATTACCAAATCGGTAGTCAAATTTTTCCGAAAAATCGCATTGATGGCCGATCAACATAGTGGTATCGACAGCTCATCAGAGGACGAGCCCATTCCTCAAAGAAAAACGGCATCAAAGAGACAGAAGGTATGATTTCTATAGAATAATGAATGCGCTATATCTCAATTTGATCAACTGATCGTACCCAAATACTTGAGAATTCCTTTAAAAGATGGGTGTGCTAATTGTATTACTCGATTATGGGTTTGCATTAGCAAATCCCGTAATGTGGAATTCTTGATGACTATGGGTTTGGGTGGAATATTTTATAGTTAGAACATTTTCAGAACCGAATTAATTTTTTTTTTCGGTTTAACTCTTTAACAGGTTAGGTTGTGCGAAGGGTACAACGTATTCGTATCAGACGTCGCGAAAAAAAATTTAGAAACCCATCTGGAAAGTGAAAGGCGCATGATCCATGAGTTATTAAGAATGCTGCATACGGAAGATGAACTTGCCCAAATGACAGCATTGGGCACTACTGAAAGGAAGGGCTTACCCAAAGAACACCTTGACGTGATTTATCGTAAGGGCTCACTATTTTGATAACCATCATTTTATAATCTATCCACCGTTGTTCTTTTGTTTTTTTTGGTTTTTGGGGCATTTCAATTTGAACGATGCTTAGAAGTTAATGATAAAACTAAAGTTTCACGGTTCTAAAATACTAGAGATCATCGGACAAACGTTGGGGAATTTAACAAAGTCCCTTTCAGGGTTCATATAATCTTTACAAAACCAATACCTGATATTTCCTGGTTTTTTCCCCTTAAATTTCTCCGCTGGTACTTACAGGTTTGTCCCCATACAAAGTGGAGCTAAGGTTAACGTACGCTATGCTTAATTAACCCTTGTAACCTGGAGTACTTAGTATCGTTTGAAACGGTGACAAAGATGACTATAACATACTTCAAGGACATGCCCGTATCTTTAATAGTACCAGAGTTAGGAGGCTTCAATGTTAAACCTATGTTTAATAACACTTTTCTTAAAAACCCGGCCCCTGTTTGTAAACTTACTTCAAACTTACAAATGAACCCTGCCTTCTAAAACCATTCCCTTTAGTGTTACTTAGGTTGGTCACATTCGGTAATGATTTGTGACTGTGCATAAAGAACAAACAACGGTCTGAAATATATGTAAGATTAGAGACGTCTGCCACTTGCAATAGTTTGAACTGGTTAAGAATTACTGACAGATAGTCCGACGCATGACTTTAGTTAACGAGTTCCATCTCATTTTCGATTCTACTAAGTGTTACAAGGTTCTCCCTAAGAGTTATGACGTTTCGTCTACGTTATTTCAGGACTACCTCTTTATTTGGGTGGAAAAGGGGGAGAACAATCACTAGGAGCGACATAAATCGCATCATAAACAAGAAGTGCGCAAACATTCGTCACAGTCTTCGAAAAAGCGACACGAAAACACAAAAACAGCAAAAAAACGACGAGGACGAGTTGCAGGATGCCCAAGAAGAAGAACAATTCATAGAAAAAGAAGAGACACCCAAAAAAGACGGGGATGAAATGGAAAAAAAGACGAGAATGAACAGGAAAATAATATCGTAGTGTAGACAAAACTTCAATAAATAAACAATGGGAATGTGAACGTAATCTGAGATTCCTATAATTTGCGGGCAATGGTAAATGCGTACTCTATATTCGATGTAATTTAGACAGCCCTATGTAGTCAGGTTCTTACCTTAGAACGCTATATTAAGAACTTCTTGAGTGTACTGTATATTAGACGTCTCTTAGACGGCATCTATTAGACATCTCCAGCTGGTTGGTATTCAGACCTGACTTGGAACGCTTCATTAAGACCATTTTGGGTGTACTATAAATTAGACGTCACTTAGACGGCATCTTTTAGACATCTCTGGCTGTTCGGAAATTCGGACCTGACTTAAGAACGCTACACCAAGACCGTTTTGGGTGTACTCTATATTAGACTTCATTTAGAATGCATCTATTAGACAAATCCAGCTTTTCGGAATTCGGACCTGACTTAGAACGCTACATTAAGAACTTTTTTTTAGTGTACTGTATATTAGACGTTCTTAGACGGCATCATTAGAAAATAATATATACCTCCCTATAAGTATGAAACTCTCCATTTACACAGCATTTTCTTCCTTTGAAATTTGTAAAAAGTTTCTAATGCCACCTATTAAGAGTTTTTGGCGTTAAAAAGATGAATATTTGTTTAGAAAATTTTTAAATTTTATATTGTAATTAAATAAATAAAGGTCTAGTTGTTATTATTATGATAATTATAACTGAGTAAGCACATGTCAAAATTATCATAATAAATTAATAGATGGCGCGAGATTTTGACGAACGAGGCTAGCGTCTACACTGGTACGAATATGGAGCATCTTGTGTCTCTACGGGCGCGGCGATATTTCCCCGGCACATCGTGCCTTTCGCGGAAACCTTAGGTGGCAGCGGTGGTTTTGCCCCCCCCCCCTTTTCCTCGCAGTACCGAAACTTCTCCCACGGGCGTAAAAGCGTAAGAGCGCCAAATTTGGGAGCAAATGCTGTAGTATGAAAATGTACTACGTTTCATACTTATTGGGAGCTATATATTATTTATTTATGACGGCATCTATTAGACATCTCCAGCTGGTCGGTATTCAAACCTGACTTGGAACCCTTCATTAAGACCATTTTGGGTGTACTGTATATTAGACATCTCTAGCTGTTCGGAATTCGGTCCTGACTTAGAACGCTTCATTAAGACCATTTTGGGTGTACTCTAAATTAGACTTCGTTTAGACGGCATCTATTAAGCTGACCGAACACGTATCAACCATTTTGGCCAATGTCAATCACATCGGTAGTTGACGTTGATATCAAGCGCGAACACGCAGTCCTCAATCTCATCAATAATGAAGCTGCTTGTTGAGATGACCATACGATAATAATCCTTATATGTCATGCATACTAGTTTAAACATTTGTGGTACCTGTATACTTCTGACCCTTGGTATCTAGCCCTAGCAATGGAACTAAGTTTCTTAAAGTAGTCTGTTTTAAAACTCTATTAAAAGTACCTTCAGACTTTCTATCCAAAAGTGGCCTGTGATTTAAATATTAATGTGATATTAATTACACGCATATGTAATGAAAAAAGTATAGCAAGTTATAATATTTTATAGAGCACAAGATCTAAAGCAAGGCAAACAAAAACATGAGAACAGTCCTTTTTTATGTTACTATCTAATAGCCAGGGCTTGCTTGCATCCAACACGCGCTATATTCCCTATCTACACAATTCTACAATTTTCTTCTCGTGCTCCTTCTTCCATTCATTCCTGATTTTATCTTCTTTATTTTTCCCCATGTTTTTTAGGCAAATATCTAAGAAAACTACACAAAAAGAGTTCGCAATATTGCTGCCTCAGCATCTAGGCAAGTGATTAGACGTTTCCTAATTGGTTAGTTTACTCATCAATCGAAGTTGATGTCGACCGCAGTAGACTTGAGTCAACCAACAATATTGATCCTCAAATTAGTTGATATCAACGAAAAAACCGTCAATTTTGGCAAAAATTGATACGTGTTCGGTCAGCTTTAGACATCTCCAGCTCTTCGGAATTCGGACCTCACTTAGAACGCTACACCAAGACCATTTTGGGTGTACTCTAAATTAGACTTCATTTAGACGGCATCTATTAGACATCTCCAGCTCTTCGGAATTCGGACCTGACTTAGAACGTTTCTTTAAGACCTTTTTTGGGGTACTGTATATTAGACGTCATTTAGACTGCATCTATTAGACATCTCCAGCTGTTCGGAATAACGGACCTGACTTAGAACGCTACATCAAGACCTTTTTGGGTGTGCTTCATATTAGACGAAGTATACACCGCTGCAAATAGGCCTTTTCGCGAACAGGTACATCACGAGCTCAATTAGATGGATACGTCAAAGACCTTTCGTAGCATGACCAGTACAAGATCTCATTTAGCATCTTCCCAGGTAGATGCCACTATTGAGTTTACTACAGCACGATTATGGGTATTCTCAATGAAATTCGTCGTTAAGTAGGCTAAAAAAAGACTTTCCTCCATGTTCTTAACGTATGCCCTGTTAAAGACGTCTCATTTTACACCTAGTCTAGATGTCTTAGAATGATACATCCTAAATGTTTCTGAATACGTCGGTCTGTATGAAACCAAAAAAATAATAAAAAGAAACGCGTAGCCGGGGGTGGCGACTAATTTAACTTGAAAGTTAACTACGCGTGTATATACTAAGGTTAATTTGTCGGCCTTGTAAAGAGATAGAATAAAAAAGTAGAATGTAATAGGTATCATGTAGAAGTTTGATCATGGATGACTCAAGAGCGACCAGCAGTGATTGTATAAACAGCCTTCATAAAATTTTGAAAAATATATATACCCCTTGATCAAGAACTATTTTATCGCACGTGAGTTTAAAACCTTTGCCAAGGTTAACTAGCTGACAGAAGTCATCGTTTTCCGTGCAATAAAGACCGCGGGCAGAAATAACAAAGGCAAAGAAATGCACTGACATGTGTGGGTACATTGAATGTATCTTCTGTAAATATAGAGGAGTTTTGTAAGTGGCTTTTTTCCTTTGGTGAATAATACTCAGACAGAGACTGCAGGGTTTCCCAAGATACACCGACATCGCACACAACAACAAAGTCAGTGGTTATAACGATCAGGTCAGGTTTAAAAACAAGTTCACGATTTAGGTTATCATTCTTAGCGAGGCGGGTGACTGTGAATGTCGTTTTAGACATGCTTGCATAAACGAATTTTAAAAGTTTATCGTGACGAGCGGTATAGTTAGTTTTTGATATCTGACAGGCTTGTAAAATATGGGACAGCGATTCGATGCGGCCGCACCCAGAACGACAGGTACGGTCGCCACAATTAGAGGGTGATCCTCGACAGGAGAGTATATAGAATGTAATAAGATTGTTTCTTGAGAAATGAGCGTCCATCGAGATTATTTGAAGCATTGCTTAACCAGAAGCATGAAAGCGAAGTATCACCCTGATCGAGCCAGACCCCATACGCAGTCTAGAAAAAGGTAGTAGCAAAATGCTGTTTAAGGTCATTCTTGTTATGAGGCAAACCTGTCAGAAAAATTTGATTTCGTGCTCATGCGGGTAATTAGCGGGAATGACACAAGGTCTTGAATCACTGGCCAGCGATTCGTACGCAGCTTATCCAGGCGGTTAAGAAAATTTAAGGGGATACTTAGAGAGAAGCTAGGGAGACCTAAGGCGCCATATTTCGTGGGTGTGTAAAAAGCCGTATCTGGCTATTTACAGCTTGGCCTATTGACGATTTCCGAGGTGAACGGCCTTCTCTTTTCCCCCGGATTTAGCCCTTACTATGGTGTCTTTTGGGACAATTAGGCTTAATGTGGCCCTCTACACCACAGCGGGTGCAATTTGGCAAAACAGTTTAGCCTTTGGGTCCAAAGAACTCACGGGTGCGCTATACGCTTATGAATTTTGGCGCATTTCGGGGTAAATATTTTGATAATGGCCATGTTTGCCACATTTCATGCAGATTACTCTAGGTTTGCTCTTAGGAGCTGAAGTTTTCTGTCTAGAAGACCCCGCGTCTCTGCCACGAGAGTCTTGATCGATTTGTTCGATTGCTACTGCGTCAGCAATTAGTTCACGTACAGACTGTTAAAAAAGTCTTTGCGCGTTTGCAGTTTTCGCACATATTTTACTATATTTCAAAAACTATTCAAGCTAGCGCTCTGGAATAAAGTGCGTTATAAAAGTTTTGCATTTCTCTTTCATATTTTACCCGATTCACAGTTGTCCTTTGCATACTTATACCGGAAACCGGAAATGTCAAAATTATCAACTTTGAAAATATTGGATTCTCGAGGGTATATATGCAATTTTCGGATTCCTTGGGGTCGATTCATATTTGAAAAGCTTTCACCAAATTCAATTCGGATGAATAGGTCACGAGTAATCAGCCTTTATTCAAAATCTGGCAACTTCGATTTAAATGGCGATAATTCATAATCGAGTATCGAATCTTTGTCGTAATAATGCTTGTTAGATGTTATGGCACTTTATACATATATAAATGATTGGTCTTGTGGCGCGATACTTTGAAACAATTCAGACGCTCATTAAAAGGATGGTGAAGTGAAAAATTGAATAATTTTTTATTGATTCTTCTATAAGACCAATCTGCATAGTGAATTATCCAGGAAATAACATGGAACGATTTTTATACGTCAGTTTGAAATTTCATGGATAATTTTAAATAAGGATCTCCGACCAATCGCGTAGAGCCCTGTCCTTTTATAAACAATGTTCTCGTGGCACGTTCCGTGTTGAATCAATTTATCACGAGATTTGAAAAAATTTGCGTGATGTGACAATTGTGGCGCAAGACATGGAGCGTGCCACGAGAATTTTGTTAACAAAAAGGCACGGCGTTACGCGATTGGTCGGAGGTCCTTATTTAAAATTGTTCTTAAAATCTTAGCCTAATTTGAATATTAATGTCAATGGGAGGTATTTCCTAAATTTTCATTATGCGGACTGATCTTATAAGAACCGATAAAAAATCACTTTAATTTCCACTTCCCCCTCCCTCTAAGAGAAAACTCGCGTCTTTTGAAGAGGATAAGCGGTTTGAAAATATTGTTATTTGGGCCATGATATCATAATATTTAAAACTCATATTAATTACGTCTAGGTCTTCAGCCCGACTCAGCATGGGCAAAGGCGTATTTCACAACTGACGTTCAAAGCTACCGATGGAAAAGCCAAAAAATTAAATGAAAAAAAAAAGAAAGCCGGTAGCCCATTCACAACTGAAAATAACAGCTAACAGCTAAAACGAGCCCGAACGGTAAAACTTGAAGTTAGTCTCTGCGCTGCTGGTCTGCTACTCCTTTTGTTTATTTTCTATGGCAAAAACACTATTTTTGGGGGTCGAGGGGTAGTGAAAAAAAAACATCATTACTTGCTCGATCATTTATATAAATATATTACTTCGGGCGTGATAAATGCAGTTAGGTAGTAATGGGGATATTAGGGAATTTTGTGTTTTAAGTCTTTTTTAATGAGGGAAAGAAGACAGACCTTTTTTGAAGAATTTTTCGAAAACTTTTATTATCTTTATTAATAATTAGTTAAAAGCTGACAAATATTAATAAAATTTAAAGGAAAATTTTCAAATAACAATACTTCCTACGAGTTTCAAATTGCAAGACTTCCTTCGAGTTTTAAATTAAAGATAATTCGTTTGCTTTGTTGAACTATTTATTACAAACAAGACTGTCACTTTCAGTTTCAATTGTTGCTTAATATTTTACTTAACCTCCCCTTGCCCTTAAACACTTCTTTTATATAATGAGAGACATAGACGCTAAATAGGGTTCAAGTCGGGCGAAAGAGCGGCCCCGTGAAAAGCCTCACTTCCTTCGTTCGCCCGAAATCTTGTAACGAGTCGGGACGCATGGGCTGGCCAATTGTCCTTCAGAGCCTGAAACCATACACTGAAACTATTTTTTATGTTAGATAAGAATAATTGTTAGCTTATTAATTATATTAATACCGGTCACGATTAGGGCTGGTTAATCTTACGCAGAAAAGAATACCAGCGAACCGGGCGGATCTGTTGAATATTACAATGCTTTACCTCCTTATTTCATTAGACTTTATGTATGTCTTTAAGAATAAGACTTAGATTGTTTTTAAAGGGAGGGTGAAGTGAAAAAATGTGTTTTTATCGATTCTTCTACTAATTATGAGACTATTCTGCATAGTGAATCATCCAGGAAATATCTCAGAATGATTTTAAAATTCAAATTCGGTTTACGTTTTATGGATAATTTAAAGTAATAACCTCCAACCGATCGCGTAACGCCCTGCCTTCCTGTTGACAAAATTCTCGTGGAACGCTCCATGCCCAATGGAATTTATCGCGAGATTTAATAAAAGTTTCTCACGATGTGACAATCGTGGTGCGTGATATAGAGCGGGCAACGGAAATTTTGTTAACAGGAAGGCAGGGCGTTAAGCGATTGGTCAGACTTGCTTATTTCAAATTATCTATAAAATCTGAGCCTAATTTGAATTTTAAAATCATTCGGAGACTTTATTTCCTGGAAGTTTCACTATGAAAAATGGACTTATAATTAGAGGAAGAATCGATAACAAATCACTTTATTTTCCTCTTCATCCTTCCTTTAT
Source organism: Phalangium opilio (assembly GCA_019434445.1). Classification (NCBI taxonomy): domain Eukaryota; kingdom Metazoa; phylum Arthropoda; class Arachnida; order Opiliones; family Phalangiidae; genus Phalangium; species Phalangium opilio. Next base: position 855,543 of record JAEQBA010002799.1, read on the forward strand.
GGGCAAGGGGAGGTCCAATAAAAAAATAGAGCAACAATTAAAGTGACTGCCTTGTTTGTAAAAAAAAGTTCAATAAAGCACACGAACATTCTTCAATTTGAAACTCGAAGGAAGTCTTGTTATTTAAAAATTTTCGTCCAAATAATTTTAAAGATATTTTTCAACTTTTAAAGATATTAAAAGTTATTCGAAATATCTTTAAACAGGCTTGTTTTCTTTCCTTCACAATAAATTTTTTAAAACACAAAATGCCCTTATATCCCAATACCTCCCTAAGTTAGTGTTTTTGCCATAGAAAATAAACAAAAGGAGTAGCAGACCAACAGCGCAGAGACCAACTTCAAGTTTTTACCGTTCGGGCTCGTTTTAGCTGTTAGCTGTTATTTTCAGTTGTGATCATTGTTACCGGCTTTCATTTTTTTCATTTAATTTTTAGGCTTTTCCATTTGAACGTCAGTTGTGAAATACGCCTTTGCCTATGCTTTGGTTGTGGTCGGCTTTATTATTAAGCCTCACCAGAGATATATTTAATTTTAGAAGTAGGAATAGAGAACGGTTAGTGTTTAATTCAGTCCGACTCATAGCCCAGTATAGAGCCCCTCGCTCCAACACGTTATTAAAAGTTTAAAATTTCAGATTGGCTCACTTAAACTAGGTTTTTATGACGTTACTGACTGGGACGGCGAAAAATACGTAATTCTTTTTTACCTCTGTCGCTATGACCCGCCTCTTCTTTCATATCCCACCGTCCCGAGGAAGGGGTCAGGGACTTTGTCGCGCGCCTAGATTACTCTGGTCCCTATTCCTACTTCTAAAATAAAATCTTTCAATGGCCTGACATTTGCTCTATACGCAGGAGGCTATAAGCAACCCCAGGCTCCGTTTAGCGAAGCTCAATCGCGTAGCGAACCTTCCTAGCATAGAAGCCATCTCCTCTGAAGTTGTTTCTTAAAGGGAATAGTCGAATATGTCTATTTGAAGGGATCTCGTGAAGCGCATATGCCATCATGAATGAGATTTTCAATAGGCTGCAATGAGTCGGGCTAAAGACTTAGACGTAATTAATATGAGTTCTAAATATTATGATATCATGGCCCAAATAACAATATTTTCAAACCGCTTATCCTCTTCAAAAGACGCGAGTTTTCTCTTAAAGGGAGGGGGAAGTGGAAATTAAAGTGATTTTTTATCGGTTCTTATAAGACCAGTCTGCATAATGAAAATTTTCGAAATACCTCCCATTCACTTTAATATTCAAATTAGGCTAAGATTTTAAGAACAATTTTAAATAAGGACCTCCGACCAATCGCGTAACGCCGTGCCCTTTTGTTAACAAAATTCTCGTGGCACGCTCCATGTCTCGGGCCACAATTGTCACATCACGCAAATTTTTTCTAATCTCGCGATAAATTGATTCAACACGGAACGTGCCACCAGAAAATTGTATATAAAAGGACAGGGCTCTACGCGATTGGTCGGAGATCCTTATTTAAAATTATCCATGAAATTCCAAACTAATTGACGTATAAAAATCGTTCGGTGTTATTTCCTGGATAATTCACTTTCAGATTGGTCTTATAGAAGAATCAATAAAAAATTATTTAATTTTTCACTTCACCATCCCTTTAATGAGCGTCTGAATTGTTTCAAAGTATCGCGCCAAAAGACCAATCATTTATATATGTATAAAGTGCCATAACATCTAACAAGCATTATTACGACAAAGATTCGATACTCGATTATGAATTATCGCCATTTAAATCGAAGTTGCCAGATTTTGAATAAAGGCTGATTACTCGTGACCAATTCATCCGAATTGAATTTGGTGAAAACTTTTCAAATATGAATCGACCCCAAGGAATCCGAAAATTGCATATACATCCTCGAGAATCCAATATTTTCAAAGTTGATAATTTTGACATTTCCGGTTTCCGGTATAAGTATGCAAAGGACAACTGTGAATCGGGTAAAATATGAAAGAGAAATGCAAAACTTTTAGAACGCACTTTATTCCAGAGCGCTAGCTTGAATAGTTTTTGAAATATAGTAAAATATGTGCGAAAACTGCAACGCGCAAGGACTTTTTTAACAGTCTGTACGTAGTCTGCTCTGGGGAGACTAACATAACTTTTTCTTATTTTTCTGGGGTAGCGCCCTAAGCCCTAAGCGCCACCGCCTAGTAATTTTTGTACGCAGTAAGAAGCGCGGGCTAAAAATAATATAAGCCAGTCTTGTCATGTCACTTCCCGCGACCTCCGCGATTATTTCTTTTGTGCTATAGAACGCAAAGAAAAGTATTATTATGACAACCACCTCTTACATCTCATACACTGGATCACTTGGTAATAATGATGTTTTAGGTCAGTCTTGAACAATAAGTCCTTTAAGCGGGAACCTTGGAACATCTCGCCAGTATACGGTAATTCAAGATGGCGGCCACTCAAGGGGGAGGAGTCGGGTTTTCCCGATCTCTCTCTCTTTACCTGTCAATATTTGATTGATTGTATAGGCTTATAATAAAAGATGGTTTTGTAGGAATAAAGACCATAATATAAAGTAAAAAGTTATTTTATTTTCTTTAAAAGTATAGGTTCTAATATTAAAGATATTTTTTCAATTTTCATTTTAAAATGCATTTGATTTATTCTAAAATAATTCCTTCTATCTTCGTAAGGAAGAAGATAAATTTTAATATTATTTTTAAATCTTACGTAAGTCATTAAGCCTATCTTTATTATACAACGCGTTAAGTTGTTTTCTAACGTAGAGTTCCAAAACTAATCTTTCGAGATCTTTAGTTTTGACTTTAAAGGTATGATAAGTTTCTTCCGTGTTTTCTTGAGGTTTTTCAGGCGTTTTTTCTTCAGTCTTGATTTTTATATTTTTGGTGTACGTCTCTGTTTCATCAATGGTAAAGGGTATGTTTTTAGTAGGCCTACCTCTGATAAAATTACATTTAGGGAAATGTTTTAAATGTTCTTCGTAAGGATTATCGGACGGTTTCCATGCTAGCAAAATCCCGTTGCATTCGAAACATTGTACTAGATCATCAGTATGTAACGAATAAAACCCCGCTCTGCTTAAAGCTTTTTTGTAGTTTTCATCTTGTGGCCAGGAGTAAAAAGAGTGATATCTTTGCAGCTCCGAGTTCATGATGCTGAATGAATGTGATGATAGAATTATCTGAGTTATATCCCACTAAATTTACTACCCCCCTTTTTTACCTTCCCCCTCAAATTCCTTAATATATGAAATAAAAGAAAACAGTATTAAAAAAAAGGTGACACATTTATTTTTTAAAAATACAAAAGAGATTACAAAGAGTATTTGTTAACAAAAGGATTAAGTTAATCTTTACGGGCGCGCTTCAACATGTTTGTAACAATGACGTCATTTTTCAACCGATCTCGTCCAAACTGCTTCATGAATGATTTGTGGCTCTTTCTTTTTGTTCTTTGTATTATATACATAATAAAATATAGTCCGCATGTCGAACTTGACAAGTTTTGATGTCTTCCTTTGTTAAAGGACCATTTTCTTGAATTTCTTTTAACAAATTCTTTAATCGAGGGGAGAAAGTTCCCTAAAGCCAGTGAGTCAAAATAATAACCCCTTCTGTTTCCATCAAAGTAACAGCATACCCAGTGGGACCCGTCTTTATAGTGACTATCTAAATTTATTATAATAGATGAAGGAAACTTGTCAATTTTTTCGGGTAATAAATCACTTGGGTAAACACCTAGTAAATGTGGTGTGAATAGTAGAAAGCGTGTTATCTGATCGGCGTTCATTATTTGTTTAACAAACGATTGACACGTTTCTATTTTTATCTATTTGTAACAAAGCCTGGAATTCGGCTAATACGATACAACTAAGAGTAGTGGGTGTGAGTTTTTCAAATCCCAATTCTAATCTTAATTGTCCTTGCTTCGTGGGACTCCAATGATCTGAATGACTCGCGTAACCGTCAGGTGTTAAGTCTAAACAGTAAATGGCGTAACCCGAGGCAAAGTCGTCCATAGAGATATTGTTTCCCTTGTCATTGTAGTGGCAGTTTGACCCCGAAAATAAAGTGTAATAGCTTCGGAAAAATTGCTTTTTACTGTAGTTGGGTCTTAAGGCTCTGGATGGGTATTGTTCGGAATTGATGAATGCTGCTAGATGATTGACATTCCAATGTCCAAAGTCGAAAGGGTTACTATCCAATGTTCCATTGTAAGCGGTATGCTTTACAATAGCTACTGTAATCCTTGAGGGCTGGGTACTCAGGTAGATGTTTCCGATTGATGTGTTTAAGATATTAGGCGAGATTGTAAACATAGGCGTGCACAGGGTTTTCAGTAAGGTCGGGCCGCCTTGTTAATTTTTCGGCCCTACCCCGTGCGCCCCCATCTCCCTTTATTGTGTGTCAATATGAAACTTAAAAGTACTATCACATAAGATGTTTCATTTAAGATGTTACAACTCAAATCTACGTGCGTGTGGAACATTACTCTTAAAGTTAACAATGACTTTATCAAAGTCCACTTTTACCGCCAGTTCCTGTTCTATGTATGGCAACATCGAATTGTTAAGTCTTTCTTGTTTCATGGTGACTCTAAGCTTTGATTTTACATGCCTTAGTTTTGAAAACGCCCTTTCACAGGAACAGCTGGTAACAGGTATTACGGAAAATAGAGAAGTTGCTTTGTGGAACTCGCTATAAATGCAATCTTAGCTGTTTTCACGGAGCCAGTCTAGCCATGTGTAACAGCCCATTTTTCCAACCTCTTTTAGAAATTCCGTACCAAGCTTAGCCCTTAACAACTTATATTCGGCTTCAAGCCCATCCGCCGATATAGAAAAATAGTCTGCTAAATATTGAATGTCCAGTGTCGTTGGTTTTAATGAGAACAAAGCAGAAGTGGCATTAATAACCTGGCAGCTTTCTTGGTCAAATCTTTCTGTGATACCCGCAACCATACTGTCCAACATCGGATAGCATAAGTTACATCTCAATTCTTCTTCTTTCGATTGAGCATGATATTGGTTTTTGTATTTATCATCCAGCCGTCTTGAAACTTTTCTTTTCCTAGGCTCTGGTATTTCAATACCATGGGCTTGACATTTTTCAGACACTTTCTTAAAGGAATCACTAAAACCTTTAGGCTCACTTCTCATTGTTTCGAGGGCCAACTTTAGATTTTGTACTTCATTCCAAGCAAACTGAATATTAATCGCTGGATCTTGTAAAGTTCTGCTCACTTTAACTATTAACTGTAGAACAGGATGAACCACTTCTAAGCAGCAAACAAAATTAAAACTCTTTATTTGAGACAGTATTCCTTTCCCTTTAGCTTTTGTTTCAGGGTCTTTAGTGGACGACAGAATCTCTTCCACAGCTTTCACGATTGCTGGGTATTGTTCTCTAGCCACGGCGACAGCTTCAGCGCGGTATGCTCATCTTGTTGTAGATAAAGATTTAATGCTTTTCATCTTCATTTCCATTTCATTTCTAATCGCTTCTAAAACACCATGGCGTAGAGGGCTAGATTCAATGAAGTTATGAAGCATTTGCAGCGTCCCAAAAAAATCGAAAAGAACGCTGTTCTCCGTGCGAGATATGCATGCAGACACTAAAACTAAATTACGGCAATTTGCGTAGCAATGTACATAAATAATTTTTGAGTTCTTTTCCTTACACCGCGCCTGAAGGCCACTTATTTCTCCAGCCATTGCTGAAGCTCCGTCTAAACAAACAGACATAACATTTTCCCAGATCATTCCCAGGTTTTGGACTAGCTCATCAATTACACCGAAGATGGATTCGGCGTTAGTAGACAAAAGCCTTTCCATTGCGACAAAGATTTCTACAGGTCTGTTATCACGATTATTATAATAACGAACCACAAAAGCCATTTGCTCATGATGTCCACAGTCGCTAGTTTCGTCACACATAATTGAGACTTTTTTCCCTACGAGAGATTCTTTGATATTGTCTAGCATCACTTTGTGAAGAGATGAAATTAAGTCATTTTGGATGCGATTGCTTGTGTACGTACTGTTCTTCGGACCATTTTGTAAATGTGACTTCAGCAGAGGGTCATATTTACCTAACAATTCAACTATCTCTACGAAGATACCGCGATCTGGGCTTAGTTTGGATTCCAAGTGTCCTCTAAAGGGTTTACCACTTTTAGCCAATAAAAGTGTTATATCAATAAGGCGACACATTAATTCACGATTTCGAACCCTTTTTGCCTCCCTAATACTGAGTGCCTTTGCATTCTGATCATTTAGTTGAGATTCCAAAGGATTGCCCTTTTTGTATGTTATATGGGAATTGTTGCTATGAATATGGTGCGCACTGGTTTGGTGTGAAACAAAAGAACATACAGCATTCTTCCAGTTTTTGAACCCAGTTTTTGTGAAAGTCACATGAATTGAGTCTGAATGGGCTGATGGAAAACAGCGGCAGACGAAACAGAAAGCAGCATCTTTAGATGGGCTGTACTCTAGCCAAGGAAAGCGCCCATACCACGAAGACTGAAAGTTTCGTGTATGAGATCCGATTTGTTTCCTTGGGAATTCAATTAGTCTAGGTTGATATCGCCCATTTTTTAGTATAATTTCACGTTCGAGAAGTAATGTTGGTAATGGATTGGATGGGTCATTTGCAACCGACGAGTTTGCTGAGGTACTCTTACATGTTTCCTGACTATTCACACTTGTATAAGTGCTATGGTCAGAGTCAGACAGTTCAAACTTCTCATTGGAAACGTCGTCATTTGAGGTTGATGCCAGATTTTGCCTAAAATTTTCAATGTCTAAATCACCACGTGGGTCTAGAGTATTGGATTCAGCGTTCACGGTCACTATAGATGCACTACTAGGCCTACATTCAAGCAATTTTTGCAAATTGTCATCTGTAGATTGACGCAAGTTTTTATCTCCTTCTCCTAGTCCTATTTCGATGGTTTCATTCAAGTTTAAGTTCAGTCCTGGCGCTTCTCTAGTGACAGTATGATCCGTTTCTTCCATGCATTTATTCTCTCTTAAACAATTTTCGTTTCCTGTGTTTGTGAACGTTAATCGTTATACTTCCATAAAACTGTTTTCACTTTTCAAAAACAATATTAGGTACAAATTTCGTTTAAAAAAATCATTAAACTAAGAATTTCATCAACAAAAGTACAAAATTATGGACATTTTTCCTTAATAATTATAATTATTAATTAAACATGTTTGACTAGGCCCAACCTTCATTTTTTGACTTCTTTAGCCAAGAATCCAACTTATGCGTTTGATCCAGTAGTTTATTTTCCTCGTGAAGCTTTTTCAATCGTTCCTTTCTATACTCGGCTCCAGACTTACGTTTCGACATTTTAAATTTTTATATTATTCAGCTAATCAGTCGAATCAAAATTTTATTACTCGAAAGCAGACGAAACCCCTACGGTTCTCTTGAAAACATGTCTGCGCATGTGTCGCGGAGACGCGGACGCCGGAGAGGAATAAAATTTTCCCCTCTAAACTAGTATCAACAACACCCGAGACTATACGAGAGAGAACAAAATTTTCCCGTCCCCCGTCTGACCATCGCATTTCTCATAGTGGCTCTGTTATTCACATTTCCGTTCCGTTTCGGCGTTTCGCTGATGTTCCTGCAGTCTGCAGATCTAATACCCAAATTTTGCGCCCTTATTTTTCCGGCTTTTGCGCCCCCTTGAAACATTTCATGTCGGGCCAGGGCCCACCCTGCCCGACCCGTGCGCACGCCTGTGATTGTAAATATTTTAGTTTCCGTTCTAGTGTAACTATATTGGGCTGGTTTAATACTTAAGGCTTGTTCATGAGCAATTAGAATTTTAGAGGCTAATTGCAACTTTAAGACGTATAATATGGCTTCCACGATGACTGGTTTATAACCAATGCCTGCCGCGGGAAGTTTTCCCATAAGACAAAAACTAGCTTTGCTTCTGTGTAATTTTAATTTCATAGAAACGCCGTTTATCAGATATCGAGGGATATTAAACATGTCTACGTAAAGGCTGGAATACATCTCAACTTCCTCTGATAATGCTGTAAGTTTCTGTCGTTTAACAAAACCCATATTTTCTGTAAGCGAATCCATGCTTCCACTTGTATCTTTGTAAAACAAAGAAGCCCCCAAATGAGATTCTTTAGCCGCCGGACCGTATGACGTCAGAGCTGAAAGCAAAGCCGTGTACGCGTAGTTACTAGCAGCGGGTGTTGTTGCGCAATCGCCCAGCTCCAAATCGACACGCTCAAATTGACTGTGTTGGAAATTATTTATGGGTCCAACCTCGTCAGTGGCTGTTAAAGCGGTTCCATCCTCATTTACAATTTTAGTTCTGGTGTACAGCATTGTTAAGGCTGTATCCACGTATTCGCTACCGCTAGACGTTACTTCAAATTCAATAGGTTGGTCACCTTTCAAGGAAGTCAAAGGTTGATACGGAACCCATTTGGAATTTTCGATGGCCGTTTGAAGGGGAGGGGTGGCGAAAATATCGAAACCAGTACTGCAAGCTTCGGTCATTTTTTAGGGAGAGAAAATATCGCGAACCGTTTTGAATGAAAGTTTATGTTTATCTGATTTAAATTTGTTTGTGTTGCTTTGTTTTATAGATTTCTTTCTCTTTGGTATTTTTTTCTTTTTAGCTAGTCTTTTCTTTTGTTTGCCACCCCCTCCTCTACCGTATTGTTGTTGTACATCATCCAGCGTTTCGGTGAACCTTCTTTTAGCGGAAGTTTTCAGATCCTTTCCAGCGGCGACATCGTTTATAATCTCTGAAGATGTGCCCAGAAGCTGTTTACCAAGGAACTTTCCCCTTTAATTAAGAAAGGTGATACGTATCTTCCGAAAGATTTCAAGAAGGACCCTATCCCGTGTCCATTTTGGCCGTGGCCGTGTTGTCCTTGTTTGCCGACGTAAAAAGTCAGACCACCACCTGACATCGCTTGTTGGGTATAATAATCCGTGTAGACACATCTTTTGTTATCTAACGCGTTTGACTTGCGCATCTTAAATGAACTTTACAGTGCAACAGTCCAAACTGAAATAAAGCCGGTTCACCCATGTGATCCTTTATATAAATGCCGACCTCTCTAATATAATGTTTTGACAAAGGGACGTAATGGGGTGAGACAAAAGTAAGGCACACGGTACCCCCGTGTTTCTCGTCTTCGATGGGTATAATACGTAAGAGGGGGGCGTGGATGTTACCAACAATTTCCCCTTCTACCAGGTCGCAATAAATATATATTTGAGATGGTACGTGGTAGTTTAGCCTGGCAGGTCTATCGCTCAAACCTTGTATATTGAGATGGTCTTTGTACCCCAAGATGTCGGCTAATGATTTGTGGGTCTTGAAGATAATTTTTGTATCACCAGAGGCATCGGTTTTTAGTTTTACATGTCCCGTCGTTTCATTAACATGAAATAAAGAAGCTGTTTTTTCGCATACTTTGGAAGTATTGATAGTTTCCACAACGTGGTTTAGTGATTTGTAATGACCAGCCGGTATATTATGCAACTGATAGATTTCGTATCTGGTCAGTTTTGCACCTTTTCGTTCAATCTGGTATGTTAAGTCACATGACTTGGTGTTTTAGGTTTTTTAAAGTTGCCATCATCCAATGAATCTTCAGGTGTTTTTCTCTTATTGGTTTTGTATATTTCATTGTAGAAGCTGTTTGTATATATTTTCTCTACTAACGAAATTTCCCACTGTCCTTGTAAATTAATAGGATCCGGTAGTTTAGTGATGTAACTACCCATAGTGTTATTAGGGTAGATATCCATACTAGCGTCGCTAGGTAGCGTTAAATAGAATTCAGATTTTCTCGACATTTTCGGCTGTTACCCAAGAGTTCTGTGATTTAGGTAAACCGATAAACGATACAAAATATTCTAATTTCCCTTTACGTTTACGTTTCCTGAGTATGGAGTCTATCTTAAACAGTTTGGGCTCCACTGTTCGAATGAGCTGATCCGAGTAAAACAACCCGCTTATATGCTTGTCGTCCAAATCTTTCAGACGATATAACACTGCTTTTCTGAAACTCAGAATAGAGGAAATGACAAATACTTCCGTCGAGAAATTAGGTTCATAAGCTTTAGAAAATTCTGGTTTAAGCTAACTTATTCTTACAAAATCACCAACACGAAATTTGACATCTTTTTAGTAGGCTTATTACTCAATTCAGGCTTGTAAATGTTTTTGTAGACTTCCAGAACGTTAGATGGGGAAACATTATCGGGTGCCATTTTTATTACGGAGTGATAAGAGACATTGTAGCCTTTAACTATGTCTGGCAAATGATCGATATATCTATGAGAATTGAAATGAGTCAACATTTTGAATATTCGATGTTTTAAAGTTTTAATTAATCTTTCTACAAAAGGACAGTGGAATTTTTCTGACGTCATAGAACCGTATTTGATTTTATTTTTCTTTAGAAGTTTTTGCGTACTTGAATTAATAAATTCTTTTCCTAAATCGGACCAGATGGCTTTAGGTTTGCTTTGTTCGATGATTATTTCGAGAGCTTTCGTAGCTTTGGCAGCGTGTTTTCTTTTCATGGGTACCACAAAAGCTTTTCGGGAAAAGCAATCAATGCCTACCATAAGGTATCTGTAGTTATCGTTGTACTTGGCGATTGACCCCAAGTCAGCTAGATCAACTTCGACTCTATCCGAGATGTTAAATACAGAGATTTTACGTCTTTTGAATTTATTTATAGCAGTTTTATGTAGTGTGTAAACGTCAGTGGCCTCTAGAAAGGCTTTGACCTCGCTTCTCGAAATGTCAAGATGTTGAACCGCCCTGTACAAGGGGGCTAAACCCGTGAACCCTGACCTGTGTTTGCTGTTGAGATAGGTGTCCTTTAAGATTTCATCTTTTTGGAGCTGCGATAGACCTCCCATACTGTACCCTTGGTATTAAAAGGTTGTTTCTTTAATATTAAGGGGCTCGCTTTATTGACAAAGGTTAATCTCTTCTTCGCTCTTAAATACGTTCGGGGTCGAAGCCTGTTTTTTAAGGGTACGGAGAGAGGCGATTTCTTGATTGATGAGGGTGATGCTGAGAGAGTCTTTGATTTACTTTTTGAAGGTAGAAAGTTTTGAACAAAAGGTTCATATTCTGTCCATCCTGTAGGGGGAATCCCCATAAGCGAACGAGTTACCCCGTATTTGTTGAAGAGCATAGGTTGTATAGTAAAATATACTAGTTGAACTATATCAGAATCAGGGATCTTAAGGTCATTCACATAAAGAACCCCCGCATCATCCCAGCGTATACTATGAGAGTTACTTGTCAAGTGATCAAATATCTTTTTCGCTGCCCCCCTATATTTCAGAGGAAACATATTAATCCAGGTGTCGTGTTTAATCGATGGGCGGGGTTTCAAGATGTTCTGGTATCGTTTCAAGGCTTCCTCGTAAAAAACCCATTTGGTTCTTTCATATAAAGTGGGATTTGAGATAATTAGGCTCATCTCTTTATCCAACTCTGATAACACTGCATTGTTTTTTGAAATATCATTCTTTGTTGCTATTAATTGACGGGGTGGTGGGTTAAGACTTTGTTCGTGTTGTTGTTGTTGCTGTTGTTCCAAAGGCACTAAGGTCATTTTATTACCGTAAACTAACTGTTTATTCATTTTGCAAATAATCCGCCTAAAAGGCTCGAAATTACTGGAAATAGGACGCTAAAAAAACCACTTCCGGTTTGTTTAGATAAAATAGCTCTTTTGTCTTTCCAATGAGTATTATTCCAAGCGATTTTTCGAATATGTTTCTTATGCTTACACAGTTTATTATAAACGTCTGGTTTCAAATTGATGGCGCCTTGTAAAGCGTTATGACAACACTTGCTAATTGAATCAATAATTTCTCTATTAGAATTTTTAAGAATAGCTAATCTTTGTGGTTTTTTTAATTGCCCCAAAGCGGCTATTAAATAGATATTTTTAGCTGCTAAACTTTTTTTCTTTTTATTCAACGATGTTTTCTTGACCTTTAAAGAATGATTGAATTTAGGAAATGTTGTTTAATTATATAGTTTTCTTCTTGGGAGTATAGATGACGATCTGTTCACCCGGTAAAATATTTGTTCTAAACCTTAAATCGGAATGACATTTTTGGGTTAAATCACAAAGTAAATACCCGTGTGGTTTTTCAGTCGCGTCCAAATAACATTCTACTATAAATTTAGAGTTGTTGGGTGCCAATTGTTTAGAAAGGGCCACTAATTGAATAAGATCTCTTACTGTTTTCATAAGAATCATGTAATGAGCGTTTAAGGAAGCTGTTCTCAAGTTTTTTTCAAATATATTTTGTAAAAGGGTAATTACGAATAATTTCCTATTATGTGATTGTTTACTAAATATTTCTGATAAAATATTATTTTTATTTTCTAACATAAGATCATCTAATACGATTAATGTTGTTTGAGTACCATCGTATATAGTGACGTCGGGTAAACCTTGACGCATAATTACACCCATTTCTTTTAATTCATCGTAACCATTCTAATAGATACTATAATGCCAAACAACTAAATCAACTTTAGGTTGAAACATTTTATCCTTATTTTCCATTATTCTTTTACATAAATCTGTTTTACCTGATCCCGAAGGACCAAAAATAATTAAGTTTCCAGGTGTAGTGAATGGTATCATGTCTAATACTTGAATGAAACAAATTTGTAATTATCATTCATAATTAAACACGATTAATTAAAACGCGCGCGCGTGGTTCGCGACCCCCACCCCCCCTAAACGCGGTCGGACGCCCCCCCACAAACGGCTCGCGGGGGGGAAAAAGCGCGGTTCACGCGGGTAGGCCAGCACCACAAACGCGTTGACATCATCTTGCCTTTCACTATAGTATCTTCTATAAGCCTTTAACATGATCTGTCACTATTCGAGATGGTAAATACGGTTAAAGAAGCTTGTACTGATAACCAAAGAAGCTTGGATGAGCAAATAAAGAAATGCTGGGGATTTTTTCAAAATCTCCTTAAAAGGAGAGATACTGTGGTCCAATGACATGGCTTCGGACCAATTTGCCCGCGAAAATTTTTACCCTTGTACATGCTAACCATCTTGGGGACACGTGTTTGATCTCGAACACGCCCTGACCATAGTAAAAGATATAAAAGGTCTAGGTTGAGACCCCAAAGACATCACTTTCTTTCGAATCAGCCATGAACAACCAGCAACCAATGGACCTTTCAACATCAAGGTAAGAAAAAAACTTTTTTCAAACTTAGTTTTTTTTTTGAGAGAAGACCTAAAAAATCTTTCTCTATAGTTATGTCCATGGTGTAGACACCCCAAACTCCCCCTGTGAGTTTTCCGACTCACAGGGGTCGTCCACTTCCGGGACCCCGGAGGTCCCACAGCGCCGGCCGCCTAGCCCATCACCGCAGCCGCCCAGCCCATCACCGCAGCCGCCCAAGAGAACCCATAAGAATTCACTAGCATCTTGTTGTTGTTTGTGGGTAAAAGGCAGACCAACAGCCGTTCACAAATTGAAACCATCGTCGCCGGAACTCGAATTTGAATTTTCAACATGCTCAATAGTGTTACGAAGCCAAGTCAAAATAGGCTTATCGCTCAATGATCCTTTATGCCCTTTAACCATGTTTCTTAATTCCGGAATCAGTAAGAGCAATTGCAAAACGCTATTTGCGTAGCACGTTACTCCATCTCCATTTTCAAATCCTTTCAAGGGAAAAATGTCTATACTCTGAAGACCTAGTCTAATCTTTTTATTTGGTCTTTCTTTTGCCGTTTCATCAGATCGCTCTCCTTCACCTTCTAAAATACTCTACGACGTTGGCCTTTTTGTACCTCTCTTTGCTTCCGACCCCACTATTTCTATAAGCGGAAGATCAGGTCTGTGTTTTTGACGCAGCCTGTTATACTCCGCAATGGCTCGTCCATCTGCCATAATTTTATTCGGGTCTAATTGCAAGAGATGGAGACCGGCCAAGGAAGTCACTCGCGATAAAGCAACGTATGTCATGCCGGTTCCAAATAAATTTGATCCCAAATCCATAATTGCGCATTTTAAACTCATTCCCTGGCTTTTGTGTATAGTAATGGCGTATGCCAAGATTATGGGGAATTGCGTTCGTTTCACGTATACATTGGTCATTAGCAAGAACTTGACGCTCATTTTCTCGACTACAAAGTCGGGCTTATTGTTCTCGTCGTTTGGTTCCCGATCTACTCTGATCCGGATACCAATGATGTTTCCACGCTCGTTCTTTTGGAATCCCGTTATAACGGCCATGGTGCCGTTAATAACACCTTTGAAATTGATGTTTCTCCTAACCATTACTCGAGATCCAACGCAGAGATAAAGCTTGCTCTCAAGACCTCCGGTTTTAGACGGCTCACTGTCTAACATTTTGAGTCTCCTGACAATGCTTTTGGTAATTTTTTTGTCGTAATCAACGAGTTTGTCTTCGCATTCAACGCATTCAACTTTCTGTCGGCTTTCTTCGAGCATTTTTATGTTGAATTTATCGCACATGGCCAATTTCGGCATCAAACAGATGGGATGAAATCCTTCTTTAACCAGCTTAACGTAAAAATTCATAGCCACCTCAATTTTGTTCCCTCCCGGAACTAGTCTACTTTGGAAGGTTGAAACGTCATCTTTTGTAACAGTTCCAATTCTAATTCGGTTAAGTAGGTCGCCATAAACTCTGTCGTCGGCCTGTCGTACGTTTTGCTTTAGTTCATCGTATTGGAAATACTTCCAAAGGGACCGTCCATAAGTTACGTCACGCGAAAAAAAGCATTTTCTGACCCCCCGTCCCCCCAGATCACGCTTCGTCACGCTTTTCTCAGACCCCTCCCCTAAAAACCACGTCACATTTCTTTACCCCCCCCCCTCCGCACTATGATTTTACAAATTTAATTTGATTAATTTCTTGAGTGATATGCCGTCCTCTCAGAAATATTTTGCTCGGCTGAAAATTCAAAGTTCTCTTCCGTTTTAAGCTTTTTCCCTCTGATTGACCTTTAGAATTTTAATGTCTGGATGTGCTTTTTATAAGCTTCAAAAAAGTTCCATAAAGCTTAGTTAAAGGGGCACACTATTTAGGTTTCGACACTGTCACCGAAAACAGACTAATCGAGCTTGAGATTTAGAAAATTTGCCAAAGAAACGAAACCATTTCAATCGGCAGGGGGATTTGATTCATCCTCACAAATAATAGGGGCGATTAAACGGAGACATAAGAGAGTTTACGCTGTTTATTTTAAATGCGCTATTTAAATTGGCTATACAAAGGTGTAAATATTAGATTATTGCTTAAATTTTCTACTATTTAAGCGATGATGGAATAACAATTTTGGTAAATTATTGTAACGGTGGACTATGGAATGTTGTCTTTCTTCTTCTATAACATAAGAGAGCCAATCGGCCTCTTACTGACTTCGTAACAAAATCAATGCTAAATGTGACGTCACGCATCGAAGAACCCCTCCCTACCCCTTGTCACGGACCGTCACAAATTTAGAAAGCCCCTCCCCCCATAAGAGTGTGACGTAGTTTATGGACGGTCTCAAAGATCAGTGCCACCAATGCTATTAAATCTTAGTCTCGCTTCCTGGGAAGTGACTTTTAAAAACGCGGGATTACCCTTTACAGGCGGCAATTGGAAGAAATCTCCAAAAACGAGAATGCAAACGACACCGCCGAAAGGCTTGTTCATTTCCCAAAATTCATTTAACCTCAAATGAACGTAAGTTAGTAAGACCGAAGACACCATAGAGATGTCATCGACTATCAAGAGTTTCAAATTTCCCAGAGTTTGTTTCATAATGGCAATATTTTCAGAATTGAGGGAATGGTATTCCGCGGTACGCCCATGTTCTACTGGCAACATAAGTAATCTATGCAACGTTACGCCGTTGACATTTAGAGCAGCCAAGCCCGTGGGAGCGGCGATTGCGACGCTACCGGCATTTTTAAAGTGGCGTCTAACGGAGTTGGCGATAGTGGCAATAAGAAAGGACTTTCCAGTGCCACCCGGACCAGACACAATTTTGCCCTCCCTCTTGGGTGAAGTGATCCATGACTTTGACGTACACCCTTTTTTTGATCAGTGTTGAGTAACGCAACTTGGTCTAGTGTCATGCCCTCGTAATCAATTTCCATGGCGGCTTCGACATCGTGCATAGCATTTTCCGTTTCAACGACGATTTCTTCCCCTTGAATGGCATTTTCATCGTCATAGCTTTCTGTATCCGAAATAGCTGAAGTCTCTTTAGCTTTTTCGGAGGCTTTGCGCTTCTTTAGAACTTCTTTGGAAACCGAAAATTTCTCATGGTATTCTCTCATGGGTTTTAGCGTCGATAATGAGCTTTTGAAAGCTTCAGCAAAGGTTGCAAATTCGCCCAATAACTCAGTTTCGTTTCGCCATGGTTTGAACAGAATTAGTAGAGCGTGGCAGTACTTTTCTGGTTCCTCTATTGGGTCGTGAACGTAATGTTCTATTATGTAGGGCTTAATCCTCCTTCTCATCAAACCGAGATTATTTTTCAACTCGATTACATTTTCAGATTTTTTCGCTGCCTCCGAGTACTTGACGTAATCGTAAAATCGGCTGAACTCGCGCAAGCTTAAATCTTCCAAGCTATCGGGTCTGTTGGGATACTTATCGTTCACAAAACCTTTTTGGCAAATGTCTTCGCTTTCAGGATCAATTTCCCTCAAGCGCGCAAGATCCTTGTAACATTTCAAAACTTTGGATCGGTTTTCTTTCACGTTAGTGTTAATAAACTTGGTGCTGTCAGACTTTTGACACAATTTCTGACCCAACAGCTTGTCCAAGGCCTCGTAAATACCGACCGATTTATTTGTGAAAGATTTCAGTCCATAAGCGAACAGTCTTTTAGACAAGCTTTCGTGTGCCAACTCTGCGAAACACTGATCCATTTCAGCCCGATCTCCCTTTGTCACGTACGACGTGACGTATATCGCCCCTTGTTCCGAGGAATCGGCGACAAACTGCAAATCCATATTGGCTTTCAATGCCAAAAGTAATGCCGGATTGTAGTCATTGATAAAAACTTCGCTCTCATTTCTGGGCAAATCATACAGGCGTTTTTGGCTTCGTTTCATTTTACGATGACGCGTAACTGATTCAGCAGAGTTCTATGTCGCAACGTTTGTTACGTTTCGAGGAAAACCGTAACGACACACTTTGAGCTCCTTATTTCCTCTCTTAACCTTTCGGTAGCAACTGCTGCAACATTTATGTGTTTGAAATTTTTTTACTAGCCGGTAAAGTTCTGGACTTTCAGCAGCTTTTGGGATTGAACACGTGACATACTTCTGCACGTATTCCAAAATAGCTATTGCCGAAGAAGAACCAGTCACGGGAGCTTCCTCGGCCCACAACAAGCAATGGTAATGGGCTAAGCCGCGAGATTGGTACTCGACGCGCACAAAATGATGCGCTATCGGTCCTAGAACCGGATTCTCTTTACAAAGCACAAAGTTGCTTAGGAGAGACCTCACTTTGTTGTGAAAATGTAAACTAACGCTAAGAGGATCTAAATTTAATAGTTCAGCCACCGACATATATTCGAACCCTGGCACGTCAGCATTCACTCGTCGTAGGTGGTCGTGAAGTTCAATGTCATCGTATTCGGCCGGATTAAAAGTTAAAAGCCAAGTAGGGGGCCATACTCCCTAATCATGGCCAAAACACATTTGAGAACTTTATACCAATAATCCTTGGTTCCTCGAATGTGGGCCATGAAAGTCGCTAAATTACTCTTGAGCTCCGAATCTCGAGAATCAACTTGATTCACGAAATCATTGACCGATACGTTCATGGGTTTTTTCACGCGTAGAACGTAATTCAAACTACTGTTAATGGATTTCAATTCGGCCTCTTGGTATAAATGGAACATGAACGCATAATCTCGTCTAAACATTGGATTCGCGTTCAAAAGACGAGAAAGTCAGTATTCAGTTTCCGTTATTTTCCCAAACAGTCTTTCGTCGTGCTTGCCATAGCGAGCCATTGGGAACAAGTGCACGAATGACATGTATTCTAGATTTTTGTCCCAATTACTGATAAGCTCGGCTTCGACACGCTTCATTTGGTAAGAAGCCAACAAATCTTTTGACGGCTGAACATTCACCGGGTGAATTGTATAGTGATCGTACAGCTCATTCACTTCATCTTTTGAGAGTTTTCGCAACAGTGCCTCAGGTTGAGTTAAAATTTTATAACGGTCGTCTGGCGAAAGATTAGTTTCGATCACACCATCATTGATAACATCGAAATCGATTTAGTGCGATTCCGCTTGCGGATTTTTTGCAACTGTACTGAAGCCGTTTGAATTGACCTCGTCGCGGTTGTTTAACAGCGCCAGAGGATCCGTTTTCGCCAATAATTCATCGGGAGTTAATGAATTTTCGTCTTCAATAATTTCGTTAATCTCTTCGGTGCCATAAATGTAATCCTCATTGATAAGAGTAATATCAATGTCTTTGTACAATGGATTAATTTTTTTTAGTTTAGCGACGGCCTTTTTCAAAGCATCAAGGCGAACAATTTTTTGCCAAACCTTTTTGTCACTAGTGGGCAAACCATTAACCACGACGTGCAATTCGTGATTTTAAGGCAGTGCTGCTGGTATCATATCCAAATTTTTTGGGACTGGAATTGGCAAATATTTGATTCTACCTTTCAAAGCTTTCACCGCGCCAAACTGCATGTTGGAATTAGTTTTAGTACCTAACCGGACTACAGTGTGAAATGCCTTCTCAAGCTGAATTAAGACCTTTTCAAACATGTTCAAACTCGTGACCTCGGTCGGAGGAACGTCAACCCCCAAGCCGTTGAGGAAACATCTAATTGGAACCTTTCCCTTTTGCAACTCTTTAGAACAATAAGGGCATAAAAGCATGTCCATTTCTCTGAACTCTGGATTTTTCATTAGCAAACCAGCTCTTAAAATGAGAAAGGCGTGGTTGTCAAAAACTGAAGTCCAGCCAGTTTTTCCACGGTCCTCAAATCAGAATTCTTTAATTATCTAGCGCAACAATCGCAAGATGTGTCGTGAAATTCATTCGTATCACGCTCAGCTCTAGCAAATTGTTTAGCGTAGAAAGCCAAGATTTCACTCTCATCGAGACGCTTTGGTCCCATTGAACCGAATTCCCATTCGACAGAAGGGGGGTTTTTTTTGGAGTCCCATTCGACCGAACGTAGCCAAAGGTGCGATTTTATTATAGTCCCATTGGACCGAAATTCTATTGAACTGGAAGAACACATACTGTGTGGTTTTGCATTAAATATATTTTTAATTTCACAACTTATTGTTGTTAAAATAAATGTGAGTTGAAAATGTATTACTGCACTTATTTTAACTACGTTTTAATTACGGCGAACCTCACCTACCCTAGCCTAACCTAACCTAACCTAACCTTACCAAACGTAACCTAACCTTACCAAACGTAACCTAACCTAACCTAACCTTGTTTGGAGGTAAAAAGATTATTTATATGAGTATTAAAAGCCCGCCTCTTACCACGAACAATTTATTAGCAATAATAGAAATATTTTGGAAAAGATGTCAGTTAATTAATTGAAGAATATTTTGGAAAAGGTGGCAGCTAATTAATAGGAGAATATTTTGGAAAAGGTGGCAGCTAATTAATAGGAAAATCTTTTGGAAAAGGTGGCAGCTAATTAATAGGAGAATATTTTAGAAAAGGTGGTAGCTAATTAAAAGGAGAATATTTTGGAAAATGTGGCAGCTAATTAGTAGGAGAATGTTTTGGAAAAGGTTGCAGCTAATTAATAGGAGAATATTTTGGAAAAGGTGGCAGCTAATTAATAGGAGAATGTTTTGGAAAAGGTGGTAGCTAATTAAAAGGAGAATATTTTGGAAAAGGTGGCAGCTAATTAATAGGAGAATATTTTGGAAAAGGTGGCAGCTAATTAATAGGAAAATCTTTTGGAAAAGGTGGCAGCTAATTAATAGGAGAATATTTTAGAAAAGGTGGTAGCTAATTAAAAGGAGAATATTTTGGAAAATGTGGCAGCTAATTAGTAGGAGAATGTTTTGGAAAAGGTTGCAGCTAATTAATAGGAGAATATTTTGGAAAAGGTGGCAGCTAATTAATAGGAGAATGTTTTGGAAAAGGTGGTAGCTAATTAAAAGGAGAATATTTTGGAAAAGGTGGTAGCTAGTTAAAAGGAGAATATTTTGGAAAATGTGGTAGCTAATTAGTAAGAGAATGTTTGGGAAAAGGTTGCAGCTAATTAATAGGAGAATATTTTGAAAAAGGTGGCAGCTAATTAATAGGAAAATCTTTTGGAAAAGGTGGCAGCTAATTAATAGGATAATGTTTTGGAAAAGGTGGTAGCTATTTAAAGGGAGAATATTTTGGAAAAGGTGGCAGCTAATTAAAAGGAGCATATTTTGGAAAAGGTGTCAACGAATTATTGGAACCAAACAAACCTAAACTAACCTAAGCTAACCTAAGCTAACCTAACCTAACCTAACCTAATATTATGGAAAAGGTGGTAGCTAATTAAATGGAGCATATTTTGGAAAAGGTGTCAACGAATTATTGGAACCAAACCAAACCTAAACTAACCTAAGCTAACCTAAGCTAACCTAAGCTAACCTAAGCTAACCTAACCTAACCTAAGCTAACCTAACCTAACCTATGCTAACCTAACCTAACCTAACCCAACCCAACCCACCCGAAACCAAAATATTAAAATTTTAATTTAAAATTTAAAGACATTGATGGAACTACCATTAAGACTGTACTTCCTTTTAAGCACAATTTGTTTATTAATTCTATATATCTCTTGCCTTGAAAGGAATGAAAGTGAGCGTTATAATTAGTATCACGAAACATTTACTTTTAATATTAATAACATACTTTTCGGAGATTCGAACCAACAACCTTTCGCTTCGCAGTCCAACATCGTATCCACTACACCACCGAATCGCTGACGGCTACAGTGTTTCAAGTTATATTCATGTATTTTTTAGGGGCATATTCGGACGATTGGGATTTCGGTCCATCGGGAATATAGCCATTGGGCTGGAAATCTAAAATCATTGCGGGATATTCGGTCGAATGGGATTTCGGTCCATTGGGAATTCGGTTGAAAGGAACGATACCATCGAGACAAGGCCTTATATCGTTCTCACCGCCTTTCGTCGCCTCGTTTTCGGCATTTGCCATTTTTAATCCACGTGCCTCCACAACTTTACTAATTTTGGGTATAACATTTTGAAGAGATTCGTAATCACCATGCTCAATCTCATCGGTCAATGTTGAAAAAGCGTTAAGCAACGCTCTAACGGAGTAGATTTTACTCAAAATGGTTCTAATTCCCGAGTAATGCGGAGCCAGTTCTCTGAAGGCCCTCAAGTAACTTTGTCATTCCTCCCTTTCAGAGCAATAGTAGAAATGACCAAGATACGGCAAAACTTTAACTTCAAAATCTGAATCGTCCAAGGGCAATTTGACAATGGATTTCTGGCAAAACTTATTTTTGTAGGAGCAAACGTCAAAATCAGAACCAAAAAGTTCATTCAAGACGCTATCACTGGCCTTTGTCGCCTGGTTAATGAAAGCTATGACTTTAAAAATAGCCCCCTCTCTAACGTTGCAAATGTCGCTGCATTCCCAATACGAAGCTTTTTCTTTGGTTTCAATAAACTCAGATTCGTTAATTACGATATTCGCTTTGGGATTTTTTTCCTCTGACACGTTTTCTACTGCATTGAATAGATTCGTGACAACCCCTAAATCATTAACTTGCAAGCAGCGTTCAATGCCTTTGTTCAGTCTTTTCCGGTCAATAAAATTACCACTTTCATCAACCCATAATTCATTATCCTTTTCGCCGATACGAGAGCTTTCTCTTAACACTTTTATTAATAGACTATTTTCGTCGAACTGCAAAATTTTTTCAAAACGCGTTTCGTGGTCCTCGTTTTTTAAAATTCTGCCATCATTCCCCAAAGTAAAATATGTTGTCTGGTGATAAAAAGCTTCTTCGAGACTACTGTGAAGCCTTTTTCCTCCAATGACTTTGATAAAATTGTCACTATCCACCAATCCAATTTCTTGCACTTTCTTCGCGAAACTTTTGAAATCTTCAATAAGTAACGAGCGCCTTGCATGGTAGGCCGAATATATTCGCCTTTTTAAATAGAATGTTTTTCCAGATAGCAACTGGCATAGGAGTTTGTGGGATGCAAATTTGGAACTTTGCTTTTTACGTGAATTAGCGAAAGTTCTTTTCGTCATTAAACGGTCCGTAAGTCGCGTCACCAAAAACCGCTTGAAACTTTCGGCAACCATTTTTTATTTTTTTGTTTTAAAAATTCCTTTGTTAAAGGAGAATTTTTTAACATAATTCTTAGTCGGGTTCGCACCAACTTTTATTTGTCGAGAAGCGCCACCTATTTTAGGGGCCTGCAAAACCTTTTGAGTTTTTATTGAACTTGTCAATAAAGACTTGCGATTGAGTCCATCACTCGATTTTTTCTTCTGAAAGAGCTGTTTTTTTATATAGTACCTTTTGCACTTTGATTTGTTTTTGTTTGCTGAAGTCTTAGTTTTAGCTATGAACGCTCTTTGACTTAGTTGTTTCAAACGTTTCTTGTCCCTTCTAGCTTTTTCTCGAGAAACCATTTTGAGTTCTTAAATTTAGCACACAAAGATGTGTTTCGTTGCCACAAAAATGTCGCTTTCCAAGTCACTATAGTTATTTTTTGCAAAGCCACAGGTCTTTTAGCAAGCCAGAGGTCTATTTGGAAGCCACAGAAGGTCTATTTGCAATTCGCTGAAGGTTTTCTTAGTGAGCCACAATAGGTCTATTTGCAAGTCACTGAAGGTGTTCTCAGTGAGCCACAAGAGGTCTATTTTATTCAGTGTGACAGGTGGTTTCTTTAGAAGGGACAAAAACTTTATATAATGAGCCAGTCTAGGAGCCGTAAAGGCCTGTTCTGGATACCCAAAGGTTTCCGTTTGTAAAAAGAGAAGAAAAAAGGATACACACAAACAAAGGAAAGAAAAAAAGAATACAGCACAAAAAAAGAAAAAAATCAAAATAAATCTTACCTTAATAAATCCTCAAAGCAGCAAAGTTAAGCTTAGAACGCTTTTAAAAAAGCGTAAGCCCTAAGCAGCCCTTGAAGCAAAACTAATTAAGAGTTTTGAGAAAAGTAGGCCTATCAAATAAGTCTGAATTCGTCAAATAAATTCAAAAATGAACCAAACACGAGCACGAGTCAACGTGCACTGTACTGTTAGTCTGTTAACGTCACTGTTGTTAGATTTCCAGCTAGCATTGATTCAGTTCAGTTTAGTTTGAAATGTTATCGAAGAAATTTGTAAACCTTTTAATACGACCGCTTACACGCGAGGCTGAGCTTGAATATTGTTTTCCGTGGGCTATTTTGCGTGGGGTAGATTTATTGTCGTGTAAACGAAAGATCCTTTAAAAATACCCCAATTCACTCTTAGAATCATTTAATACCACTCCATGGTAACAGATTGCTAGTACTCTACGGAAAATGGTAAGACCAGGGAGGTAAGACCTACAAACAGCGCCCCACTCAGAGATGCGGAGAATAACCCTCCATTGTTGTATATGTTGTTTACTTCCTCGATTTTAGCAGAGCCTTGGTTGATCTTTCTTGTTTCTAATTTCAAGGCTAAATTTTAATTAAAGCGTATATTGTAAGAGCTTTTTTATTATAATTATGATTTAGTTTTCGAATCCCGCGAACGTAAGTTATGCAAGTTTAATGTTGCCTTTTCGCAATAGATACTTTGGTAACATCCTTGAACGTTAATTGTAGTGTAAACTTCAACATCGACAACGAAATTCACTGATTTAAAATTAGGTAACTTATGCGAAAAGCTCAGAAGAGCTTCACATCATTAATTTGGGCTTCCAGTAATAATAAAGGCCAATATAATGTAACTGTTGCTTTGATTGTAAAGGGGTGCACATTAAATCCATCAAACGACTTGCACATAGCTACCCATACCAACGATCCATGTTTGTCCCAAGGCGTGGATTACAGTAAAAAGTGGTTAGCAAAAATGCCAATACACCTTTGGATTTGGGTAGAAAGATGGAGTTACATTTAAATAGTTTGGAAGAAAACTCGCGTGGAATGTGCAATCTGAAGACGTTGGAAAATTGTAAGTGGAATTGAGCTTTACATTTAGTGACATATTTCTCGTTTCAATACTGCCTTCGTTGCAGAGGGGCATGACTGTATGCAAAAGGGAGTTTAGTGAAGAAAATACTGAAACCGACAAACCCATATATTATATATACGTAGAAAATGGAATTCAAACTACCTTAAATCAAAGAGGGTAATAAGAACAACAGTTGAACTAGCAGCTTTGGCAAAACATTTTAGGAGCACACAGGAAGTTCAGAGGGAATATTTCAAAGCCAGAACACTTCAGTCAAGCCTTCTACTCCTTTTTTTAGCCTCTTTGATTAAACCAGAAGGTGAAAATTACTACCACTTGAAACAGCACAAACTCGCTATACTGCAACTTTTAAAATTATTATGTTGGTGTGATTATTTTTTGTAATTAAGTTGTTAATTGAGAAAAAATATTTCTTCTTATATTTTCCGTTAAAAGCACGGAAGTTTGTTCTTATATTTTTCCGTTAAAACCATGGAAGTCTATTAATGAAGAAATAATGAGTTTGCTTTTTTTAATTCTGTTACGAAAATAATATTTAATTTAAAGAAATTTGCCAATTTTAGCAATAGACCACGAAATAATTAACACGATTGCGGAAAATATCTCAATAATTTTGATGTTTATTTAAAATAATGTACACAGAATGAAATCACAAAAAAGTATTAAATAAAGAAAAAATAAGTGAGGCTAACTTTTTAAAAGCGGTATTGATGTTACTTAAATTTGTATAAAGGAGGTAAACATTTATTTTGATGCAATTCTATAGTCATTCATTTTTTAATGACATAATGTTTAGTAAAAATTACTCTTGCATTTAGTTGCTTTCTACATTTCTAGCCTGATAATCTTCAACTTCTATGGCATGTTGTTTGCGATTGACGCAAAGCTTGGAAGAAATTTAAATTTCATTCTTCACCTTTTTCTGGACTTGAAACATTAGATAACAGAACAAATGTCTCTGGCGTCTACTGTTTAAAATATTAAAAAAAGCATTTTCCACTTTGTAAATTTTTTTAAACCTATTCTTCTTTTTAGGTGCAAGTTTTAATTGAAATGCAAGGCATCTAACCGACTGTTCTGTCCTCGTAGAAAATGTTGTTGAAAATAAACATTTACACTGAAAAAAAACTTCTGTGCTAAATGTCTATTTGCAAGATGAACAGTTCTATAAGATTAGTTTCTACTTCTTTTACTAATGGGCGGTAGCTGACATCTTGATTTTGGTTCAACATGATCAGTGTAGATTCTACTTTGTGAATGCCAGGCGCTGAATTAAATAAGAGTTGTTTGACGTTCGGAATGTTTACGTTTCTAGCAGCAATACTCCAAAAATGTCTTTTGATTGAAACCAAACATTATTTAAGTTTAGTGTCTGAGTACCTTTTGTAGCCATTGTACTAACAGTTTGCGTAGCTTTACATTTAGTGCCAAATGTTCTTGTTGCAATACTTATTCCTTCTTTGCATGGTGGCAGAACTGTACCTACAAGCGCAGCGTTACCTCCAGTTGGTTTTGTTTGGATTGCTGTTTAATTATCATCAAAAGCTTGAGCATGTAGTAAATTTATATCTTCATGTACTGTTAGTAAAAGTTTAGAATTTGAGCTTTCTCGAAGATCTTTATCTAAACTTGTTCCATGAATTGGTATTGAGTGTGGTTTCAGTAACATCCTTTTTTCCCTTTAGTAACGATAACATCATCTTGACTAAAATGTTTTGAACAAATAACGGACACTTTGTTCGGTCTCCACTCTTTACCGCGATTTGTAGCCAAAATCCAAGGGGGGGCCCATACGCGCTTTTCGCGCGTCGAGTTTTCGATTTTCGAGACAACCAGCGCGTTGGTTTACAAAGCTAGTACGGAGGGGCTTATAAAATATCTTACGTATGTCTGTCAGCCATCCAGGCTTTTCAGAAACAGCATTATAGTGTAAATGTTGTAAAAATAATTTTTGTGCGAGCATTTTTTAATTATGAATTTTAGTCGATCGGTTAATGTGTTTATAAGACTAAAAATAAATATAAATATAGGCACAGTAAATTTCATAAAATCCATTTATTTCACAGACATTTTGATTGGTTTTCCACAGACTTTAATTACTTTGTTTTTCTTAGATATCACAACGTTTTTTTTAACTCTGCTAGTTTTCATTTCTTTCTGCTAATTTTTTTTAATTTTAATTACTTGGTTTTTCTTAGATATCACAACGTTTTTTATAACTCTGCTAGTTTTCTTTTCTTTCTGCTCATTTTTTTTTTAATTAATTGGTTTTTCTTAGACTGGTCAAATTTTTTAATTTTTTTAAGTCTTTTCCTCTCATCATCATCTTCCTTACTTTGTTTAATTAAATAACGCATACGAATCATAGTTCTACATTTAACACATGTAAAAATAATATCCCGTGGATACTGTTGAAATACTTCAAAAATCTGGTTTGTTAAAATATTTACAATACCAGGCTCTTTACAGATCTTTAAATTTGTTCCATCTCCATGGTGATTTAGAAAGAGTGACTCAAACGTTTTAGTATCATTTAGGAACACTTGAGAAGGT
Source organism: Phalangium opilio (assembly GCA_019434445.1). Taxonomy (NCBI): domain Eukaryota; kingdom Metazoa; phylum Arthropoda; class Arachnida; order Opiliones; family Phalangiidae; genus Phalangium; species Phalangium opilio. The sequence goes on from JAEQBA010002799.1 coordinate 882,358, forward strand.
TTTATCATACCACCATAATTTAAGTAAGCAAGCCAAGAAGGTGGTTGATAAATATTTTCAACATAATCAGAAAAATTGCATTTTAGATTTAAATCAGGGTATTTTTGATAAAACTTTTTAGCCAACCATCCGGCTAAAAAATCTATACCACCTTCCTCGTTTTCAGAAAATTTTGTAACATTTTGACCTCCAAACTGTGTGGTATTACTATTTTTAATCTCCTCTAACGAAAGATTTGGACTATTTTGTGTTTCTGTACCCAAAGCTAAAATCTTCCCAGGTGTGGGCAGTGATGGGCACTATCATATCTTTTTTGAATCTGATACTTTATTTGATAGTTGTAAAAAAATCTAGCTATCATTTGACCGATTTTGATAGTGATAGATCAACCTATAAATGATAGGCTTGAAAAATTGAGTTTGAAAGTTCCGATTCCTAAGGAAATTTTTTGATACTTTGATACTTTTCCTGATTCATTAGTTTTTAAGAATATTTAATTTGATTAAAATTTGAAAGGTATCGCTACCTATTAAAAATATTTGAAAGCAAAAATGATATTTCTAACATATTTAATTAAGTTTTAGTGAATTCCTTCCTTCCCTCTTCCCGGTAGGTCTGGAGAGAGATCTACCCGAGGGGCCGAGGCCGACTAGTAGCTACTACGCATCAGCGGTGCGCAAGTACGTCATCACTGCGTTAGAGGGAGAAAAAACCAAGTTTCAAATTTCTAAGTCTAACGACTCGCGCCGTCGCGACTCACGCGAGAGTAAATTTTAGCGGCCAACGGTCTGGAGAAAAAAATCGCGCATGCGCCTGAAAAAGAAAAGAGCCTCGGTTAGGTCTCAGGGTTCTAACCCGGAATCTGTTAACTCTCGCCACCCCTCCCACGGTCCCACCCTCCCGGTGTGAACGAAAGTTTCAAGCGATGGACAATATGCCGAAGGAATGAAAGGCTGTAACTCCTCAGTTATTTTGAAGCTGTCCCTTTTCGCGGTATTTCTCCCTCCGAAGCTGGCCTGCAGATTCATTGGATTGTTTCCGCGAATCGGTTTATTTATTCTAGTGATCAGTCAAAAGAAATTACACATAAAATTAATCGGAAATTTCGCGGTAGTAAGTTAGTAACTAAGCTCCTTCTCCTTATGTCTGTTATCTATTTCATCACGAGAACTTGTAAAAACCTATCCTTGATAGGTAAAAAATTGATAGGTGCAAAATCCAAAATATTCTGATAGGTAAAAAATTGATAGGTGCAAAATCCAAAATATTTTGATAGGTAAAAAATCCAAAATATTTTGATAGGTAAAAAATCCAAAATATTTTGATAGGTAAAAAATCCAAAATATTTTGATAGGTAAAAAATCCAAAATATTTTGATAGGTAAAAAATCCAAAATATTTTGATAGGTAAAAAATCCAAAATATTTTGATAGGTAAAAAATCCAAAATATTTTGATAGGTAAAAAATCCAAAATATTTTGATAGGTAAAAAATCCAAAATATTTTGATAGGTAAAAAATTGATAGGTGCGAAATCCAAAATATTTTGATAGGTAAAAAATTGATAGGTGCGAAATCCAAAATATTTTGATAGGTAAAAAATTGATAGGGGCGAAAACCAAAATATTTTGATAGGTAAAAAATTGATAGGGGCGAAAACAAAAATATTTTGATAGGTAAAAAATTGATAGGGGCGAAACCAAAATATTTTGATAGGTAAAAAATTGATAGGGGCGAAAACAAAAATATTTTGATAGGTAAAATGATATATCGAAAAAAATGTACCCAACACTGGGTGTGGGTTCATTTTTTTGTCATTAATCTGAAATATATCTTCTGGTGATTCATTTAAATCTACAACATCAAATGTGATATCTGATTGCTGAAATACGTTTGTTACAAAATAATCATCGCAAGCTGCCGAAACTGTGTTAGAATTAATCTGTACTACTCCAGGGTATTTTCCAAGTATTATCATTCTTAAGCGATACATGGCGTTTAATGGGGTGGGATGATCGTCAAGACCTCCGCGCGTTCTAATTTGACTAAAGAAATTTTCCAAACAATCTTGATTTAATCTATGGGTTAGAATGTATTCAATCCCATTTTTACGGTTTAAATAATACCAGAGATTAATAAAGGATTTGTTAGTCACCAAAACCCCCTTTTGAAAAGTTTGAAGACACGTTTCGCCGACACACCTCATTTTATCAATGAAATGATTCATTTTCTCTAATGCGTCGCACTGCTCACGAAAATTTATTCCAAATGCACATTTGGTATTCTTTGTTGCATACTTAGAGTAACTGTTTACAACATCAAACCAGGTATCGGTGGTGTCAATAAAATCACCCGTTAATTTATACAACTCAGATTCATTTTCCATACCTAATATTTTGATCTCGGTCGCGATTGTATGGGATAAGAGTTCGGCTGCTAACCTAACATTTTGTCTTTGAGTTTTAACACATTCCAAATGAAACTTTGTTAGCTTTGGACATTTACGCAGTTCACCACTATCGTTTACAAGAAAAGATTGTACTGGGTCTTTGTTAATTTCTTGTCCATTTATCTCAAAGCCGGTATCCAAGAACAAGTTACGTATTAGTTTAAGGAGATGTGGGGCATCTGCGAAGCAATAAATTACCTCTTCAGACGTAACTGGGCTAACGAAATATGTTCTAGAAATCGAAACACCAAGTTCCCTCCAAAGTCCCATATTACTGGCACCCATATCGCTTACACAAGCTACAGTTTTAAAGCCAGCTTTATCTAACTCTAAAATGATATATGACAAAATAAGTTTTGTCATTTTCTGGTCAAAAGCGTAGTATATGGGTTGCTTCAATTTGGAAAAGAGCCCTCTAGCCATAACAACTTGCATTTGACTATGCTTGCCAATTATTCTATCATGCTTTTGTTCATATTCGTAAGTTGAGCGAACATGAACTTCGTCATATGATATAACAATCAATTTCTCTAAACTTGACATAACTTTAGACTTGGCTTTCATAATATTTAAGATATCATTAAGAATACCTTCTGCGAAATCAAGGCTGGCTGCGTAACGTTTAAGGGTAGAAATACCTGGTAGTGGATAGTTAACTTTGTTTTTCAGATACAAATAATTGCGTTTACTAAAATATCTAATTGTAAAAGCATTCGCGAGGTGGTGGGTGGGGTGGCGTAGCGGTTAGCGCTTTCGCCTCGCAGCAAGACGATCCCGGGTTCGATCCCGGACTGTGGCACTGGGTGAAAAATCTGGGAAGAAATCCTTCTGCGTAGAGTTTGCAAGTTCTCTCCCCGCTTGTTAAAGGAGTTTTCCTCCGCGGTCTAACCCGGTTTTTCCTTTCCATCAAAACTTGCAGAGGTTAACGGTAATAGTTAGTATAGGGCGCTGTCGGTTAGCTGTGGCATAGGGGCTAGCCACCACCCCTCTATGCATTGTAAAGGCGTTAGATAAGTGGCAATAAGTCGCAAGATGACTTGGTCCAATTAGCTAGCTGAACTTAGATAGGTCATTGTTCCCCCACTTAACTTTTTTCTTCCCCTTAAGCTTGTGAATTTGGTTGGGAGTGAATGCTTTTCCTAAAGCAGCTTCACTTTCTTCATATAATTTCTTATATCTTTCCTTCTCTTTTTTTTCTCTAAGGTATTTCCTTTTAAATAAATTACTATTTCCTTTTTCTACCCCAACTTTCATCCTAAAACTATCTTTGATTTTTATTTCTTTCCTGTATTTCTTAGAAATTCTACCTAGTGTTTCCTTGGTTTTACGAAGCTTTGCCATTACGCTGTCATGTTCTTTTAAAGCTTCTTCACTGTCACATTTGCATTTTCTACTCCTATATCCACATGTTTCTAATACTGTAGGGGTTATCTTAATGCTTGGTGTAACATTTGCACTTTCATGACAAGGTTTTTTTGACTCAATAGGAGAAATATCACATAATTCAGGTCGTTTCAGTGTATTATCACAGTTTTTATCAATGAGAGAGGAACTTAAAATGTTAGGAACTTTCAAGACTGAAAAATTCCTCGTCTGATAATGAAATATCAGACGAGGAATTTTTCAGTCTTGAAGAGTTCATATTCTTAGAATGGTTTAAATCGCAAGCTTCGTCATTAATTAATGAACTTCTTTGGGGTTCAATTGAAGCTGGCAAAATGCCGAGTGGTAATCTCTCCTTAGAGTCCAATCTATCAAATGAACGGGACGACCTAGTAGCGGAGTTCTGTTGATATGATGTGTCCGTAACTGGCAAATTTTGAGATGGTACTGCCCTTTTCTTTAATACCCGTCGAGAATTACTTTGTTTCTCCCCCATTACTGAGCGTAAGTTAGTTTCATAATCTTCTGGTTTGAAGTGTTCGGAGCACACTCTTGCATATGTCAAGTTGATGTTTTCCCTATTCCCACATTTATTTAACCATTCATTCCTAATGTCTGAATCTTTTGGAAACCTATGATACGATGTATATTGATGCCTTGTTGCATAGAAGAAATTTCGGCAATACTGTACTGAGCAATTTATTCCAGGCATATTTACCACAGAAATCCGTAACTAAGAGTCCTAGAAGTTGGAATAAAGTTTTATTTCAGGTGCCTGCACATGGTAAAAAATAACAATAACTATTCTAGTATATTAATTAGTGCAAACTATTGACTATAATAATTATAATTGATTATTATTAATATTATAATTATTCTATCTCGTGAAACATGACAAGCTGAATCGACCGGTGCCCAAGCCGAAACCGAGGCTTACCGGATATTTTAATACGTGACAAATTATAGTCAAAACAAAATCACTGGCCGTTAGCTTCAAAGCCAAAAATAATATTAATGGTAGGCCTAGTCTTAAATAACTATTATATTATTTACTTGAGATTCTCGTGTATATTTACCTGGAAAAACTTTTACCGACCAGGGCCGTGAGCCCGTGACTCACTCACCCGACTCCCGAAGTATGTTCTGTTGTCGGAGCGGAGGATATTTGCCATTTCGCGCCCAAAAGTATCGGCCAGGAACCGTTAACTGTTTTGCGAAAGATTTCTCTCTCCCCACTTTCATCACACGTGACACTTCGCCCTCTCAATCCTCAAGCGGTACGCGTCGCCTTGTTTCGTATGTTTTGAGATATTTCCACCTCTCGCGCCTAGCTCCGAAAAACCCGAGATTTTTTGGGTCTGTACGAGCCAACCTAATAGTGCAATTTATTTGCGCATTTACAGACCTTGGCCAAAATCCACATTTTAATTAGATCATCGTTAACTTTACATTGGGAAAAAACTTAGTTAAATACCCCAGTCGCCCAAAAGGGCACTTTTTGCTAAGGTTTACAGTACCTTTCGGAAATAAATGTAAACTGTAGGAACCGTCTTGGGCTAGATGGTCACTACAACTCGAATATCCAAGAACCACGCATCGTTTATTATATGGCATTGTAAATAGATTCTGAAGAGATGCTTATTACTCACAAGTCGGAACAGGTAGTTTAGTTTTGAAAATACTCAAACCGTCAAACCAACTAAACTTTATATTTAGCTCAAGATTAACGTTACAAATAGAGTTTTAGAAATCATATAGTGAAAATCAATTTTAAAATAACAATCATGCCGAAATTATCTCTTTATTCCTTCTAAGAGATCAGATAAACATATTTTTTTAACACCTTTTCCTCGAGATGTCGCTTTAAACAGAACAAACTTCCTATACCGCCACTTTTAAAATTATGTAGTTGTGATTGTTTCCTGCCATATAAATAAAGAAATATTGTAAACCTGTCTGTAACTGTTGTTATTTCAATTATCTTATATTTTTGTTTTAAAACCACTGGAAAAGCTATATTAATGAAGAAAGTAAATTTACCGTATTCCCCGGTTTTATTCGCTGCGTTTAGCTACGTCCACCATAAAAGCGCTTTAGGTTACCGGTTACGTAGAAAGATTGCAATCTGGTACTAAACTGAGAACTTGGTAGTTGTTGCTGAACGCACTTACAATTTTCAAACAACGAGACGTTACAAAGTAAGCGGATTTATTTTTAAACTTACTATATGAGAATATGATTATAACTGGAAAATTTATTAAAAATTAGGTTTATTTTGTGATTAATTACTTATTTAGCAGCCTTTAGAGCACTTATGGGTTATAATTTCACTTTGAAATTTTTTTATAACGTTTTTTTCAAAATATATAGGTTAAGCCTCGGTTAATGAGCGTTGCCTTCTTTCATGGCAGCAGCTAAGGCTTAGGGGTAGTAAAAAGCAGGCAGTGCTTGCCGGTTGGCTAATGGTGAAAAAAGTTTTAAAAGTACAGTACAGGCCCGTAATTAAGATAAACGTGTTTTCAAGAAACTTAGTTCGATTAATTCAAGAAATAATAAATCCACTTCACTCCATTTCTCCGGCCTGATTTTCACCCCCTTTAATATTTTTCACTCTAAAAGTCAGCAAGGCCTACAATTAATATGAAAATAGTCCGTAAGTGAAAGAAAGATTAGCACCATAATAATAAGGGTCTTTATTTCAAATTTTAGTTAAGAAAATGGACCGCTTTATGCAATTAGACGAAAACTGTAACGTAACAGTCAACATAAATGCTGGAGGATTGGGAGATGGCGTATTAAACGCCATAGGTGGGGCTCTTGCCCCCAGAGGACGCGGGGGTTTTGCCCCGAGAGGGCGCGGAGCTTTTGCCCCGAGAGGGCGCGGAGCTTTTGCCCCAAGAGGGGGCTGTGGACGCGGCGGAAACGGCCGCGGAGGCCGGATTAACGGTGGTGGAGGCCGTAACGCCAGGGGCCGGCGGTGTAATAATTGTGGCCGCTACGGCCACTTAATGCGCGACTGCTGGAGCCGCGTTCGTGGTATAAAACTCATTTAATACTTAAAAGTGAAAATGTACAAAGTATTATTCAATTTTGGTAAAAGGAGACCAAGGAGGCCCACAAAATTCGATGGCGGGGGTTGGGCCTGTCCCTCCCCAAGGCACCGGAGTGGTGCCGACCCCACCTCAAGGTGCTGGAGTGTTGCGGATGCGCGACTGGTGGAACCGCGTTCGTGGTATAAAACTCATTTAATACTTAAAAGTGAAAATGTACAAAGTATTATTCAATTTTGGTAGAAAGGGACCAAGGAGTCCAACAAAATTCGTTGGTGGAGGCTAGGCCTGTCCCTCCCCAAGGCGCCAGAGTGGTGCTCACCTCGCATCAAGGCACTGGGGAGCAGACGGCCCAACCTCAAGGTGCTGATGAGGAGCCGCAGGAGCTTACCTCGCCACAAGGCGACGAAGAGGAGGACGAGGACGACATGTCCATGGAGGAACTTGATGCTGCAATCAAGTTGTAAGTTGTATGTTCCAAAAATGGTGGTAGGACTGAACAAAAGTCGGTTGGTTTGCTTTAGATGCAATTTAGAGTCGAAATTATTCTATGAGATTTTTCTGTCCAGGTCACCTTTTAAAAATGATAATTTATGATTTTCACTTAAACGTAAATTAGCATTTATTTAATTCAGTCATAAAGCATCTTCGACTTAAAATCGCCAATAAAGCCAACTGTAGTCTGGGTGTACCACCCTTTTTGGTACACCCTGTATAGCCGGTTTCCTCCTTACTCTTCTGCGCGGTTGCAGTTCATCAAAAATATTTTACATGTCATAACAATTGACTAAAGGGCTAGCGTCTATCTCACACTATAAAACTTGCAGCTTTTTATATCTTTCGCTGTCTTAAAATTGCCTGCTGACTCGCGACATTGACTTTAACCCTTTAAGGAATAATTATCACTTCAGGTCCTTTCATCATTATAATTTAAAATCATAATTTTAAACCATTTCCTTACAGAATTGACAATAAAAAACAAGATTAATTATTTTTATTAAATATTACTTATATCTATTTTTTTTTCAAGTGTGTTTTTTTAATGTATTATTTTTTAGTTATATATTTTATTAATACTATAATTTTTTTTCCTAAATAGTAAATACATTTTTTTCTTAATTACAATATTTTTCTAATTATAAAATTTTTAAATACCAAATTTTTTCTCAAATAATATTTAATTTTTTTTAAATAAAATAGTTATTTTAAAAATGAGCCGATATGTTTCTTTGCTTTATCCCTTCGTATCTTAAATGGTAACTTTGAAAGAACTGCGCTAATGTAAACAGCACTGCCATGTTCAAAACTTAATGAACTTTGTTGCAGTTTTTCCGTAGATTTCTGTTGTTGAATTTTTGATACAGTGACAACTTTCTTGCAGTTTTTCCGTACCTAAACAATTCATAGCAATTTAGACGAATTAACAAACGGCAATGTGGAGTGTGGAACTAGCAAACAACGTAACCCTCTGTATCCCCCGAGGTAACGTTGGTAAAATTAAGCGCTGATGTAAATTTGGAAATTATTTGACTAATTAAATTACATAACGACCCTGTTAAGTGAATTGGTTACAAACTAACACCACTGTTACCTATATTTATGAATAAAACAATCCACTGATGGTAACAAATGGTTTATAAATTCATAACCAAACATCACATACTGACTGGATCAATAGGATAAAAATTGTTTTAACGAATGATGTCGTCTTCTACTACGGCTGAGTTTCAGGAATTATATCACACACCTTCACAATTAGTAGCATTTTAGTGAGATTAACAAATAATTAAACCATGTATACCTCATATGGGAATAATGAATCAATTGCGCTAACGCAAAGTAGCAAACACCACTCTTTCACTGCCGCAGGGAAAACACACATTTTGTCACCTTTCCAGTAGTATTTTGAAGTTCTCGAAAGTTTCACAGAGTGGAAAGAAATATCTTTATCTCAACGTCTTAATAAATAATAAAACCGTTTATACCTGTCCTCAAATAAGAATGTTGAAATAACTGCGTTACTGCGCTAACGTAAACACCACTGTTTCTACTGCCGTATGGAAAACACATTGAAAATTTTGTCATCTTTCCTGCAATATTTTGAAGTTGAATTCTTCACAGGGTGAAAACACTACCGTTGATTTCTAAACCATAATAATTTGGATAGATATGCCATTTTTTACTTAAAACTAGAAGCGCCAACAAACAGTCATGAATACAGTATATCTAGGCCCTAGGGTTAGGATTTGTAGCATGAATCGAAGCAGACTGTGTATTTTTGAAATTCCAAAACAGAGTTGGAAATTAGCTTTCTTATAATCTTTAAAAGGAAAGACACTATAAACACTATATTACATAGACAAACTAAAACTTAAGCCTTGGCCGTAAAGGACGTCGAAAACCTTACTTTAAATGATAAAAAAACCTCTATTAACTGTAATTATTTACCTGAATTACTTTTCTTGACGAAAATTCGACCTGATAACGACCTATTTCTTATTAAGGGTGCTACAGTTAATTAGAAAATACATATAAAGGTGCTCAAGCTCGGATGAAATACCAAAGTAATTTGTTAGCTTCTACTGCTAAGAAATTAGGAAAATCAGCAAGAAAGCCAACATTGGAAATTAGTCAACGTAACTTGTTAGCACCCACAAACCTAGGACCTTCTAGTTGTCAACGAGAACGAAATGAAGAAATAGGTTTACGCGCGCTATAAGGTTAGGATGACTTCTGACCCAAAAGTAGTTTTTTGACGTACTTTGTTAATTAGTTAAAGTACAATACTTAGACTTCATTAATTAAAAATCGAAACAGGTAAGTTTCCCATTTAATAAATGCTTGTTAATTTTGAAGTATTCCGAAAACTAACTTCGCTATACTTTTTCCGTATGGCCAGGGGTAAATAACGAAAGGAGTTAGAGACGCTGGCTTCCGTAGTGTAGAATACAGTGGGACCTTGAAACGTCATAGAATTTGTAACTAACGTAGTGCCATCTTTGGAATTGTATTGTAAATAAGAGCAGAACCTTGAAAGTTTTGCCTTAAAATCTCGCACCGCAAGGTATTCTGGGTAAAGTAAAATGGCGGGTGTCGAACTGTCGATGTTGTGAAGTCGTCTCATAAATCAACCCAATATAATTATTATATTCAATCGCGAGTAAACAGCGATTTAAAGAAGAAAGATAAGTCAACAATTTGCAAGAAATCCTCAAAATGTGATCAAACTTGTTTTGCCGTAAGTGCGCGGTTACAGACAGAGTCGGCCCAGTGAGCCAAGGCTTAGTGGAAACTGTGGGATCAGGATCATCGACTGTATCTGTGACTAAAGAAATTAAAACAACTAAAACTGTATTGAAGGATGCAAAAACGACATTTAATTCCATTTCATTATCGAATAAGGAATTTACCAAGTTGCCTGTTTCTAATTCAAGTGCACCTTAATGAATAAACTTTACTCTAACCCTAATTGTCACTCAAACGTAAGCAGACGAACACTAGCAGACGAATACTAGCAGACAGGAGAAAATCGATATCCCAGCATGCCTTTCGAATCTTTGCTGCCACGCTATTGGTTGCAAAATATCATACTTATTTTGAATTATAGGCGGCGCGACCGAGGCGTTTTCTCTTTTCTGTGTCTACGTTTGAAAGTCCCACTGTATTCTACACTACGGAAGCTAGCGTCTCTAACTCCTTTCGTTATTTACCCCTGGTATGGCCTATGACAATTTCCTCAAAAAAAAAGAAAATTTTTTAATGCTTTTTCTATGGGACGCTAACCCTAAAAACTGTGAATTTTCTTTTAACATTACGGAAGGGTGTCATGTCATATCTACAAGGGCCTACCGGACCTGTAGAATATTGTATCTTTCACCAAATGTCGGATTAATTTTATGGATTCTAAAACCACCCTTAACAACTTTTTTCATTATAGAATTAACTATTAGTTGGATCTCTTTGAAAATTTAACCACAAACTTAGGGCCCAAATTTGAGTTCACTGGCAAAATTTCAAAGCAGCAAACACAATACGAAAAACGTTACGGCCAATCAAAGAACCCTCCTTTAGCATTAGAGGTGGTATCAAGTCTTATCTAAGAGAGCGACCACTCTCCTAGAATTATTAGTTGGTGGTCGCCCGTTTCGGCACACTTTTAATTTTACACTTTAAAAACCAATAGCCCATTTCCTCTCAAATTTTCATAACCCACTTCCGCACAGTTTGCGAATAATTTTTTTTATTTTCTTGTTGTTTACAATTCAAACCCTGAAATATATAACCTAGCAGTGTTACATATTTCAATCTGTCAATTTCGCCTCTTCTATATAAATCGAATTTAGTCAAAATTAAATTTTCGCGTTCTCGATCCCTCTTTGATTTAATTTTAATTCCACCTCGTTACTTTTTTCTAAAATTCTGTAATAATTTGTATGTTTTTTAACGCGTCAAGGGCGATAAACACATTTGGGTGGGATTTGCAAAACTCGTTGCCTAATTGCAAATGATAATTTTCTGCACCATTGGTGGTCCTTGGATTTGTGTTAGGTGTTTCGGCCCATATAGTCGGTGGAAAATGTTCAGTTTCTATATAATTTTCTAGTACGTAGTCTGAAAACTAAAAACAATCTGGAGATGGACATATCCCAACAAGTTCTACATCTTCTGGTGGTAAAAACGGAATGCCGAAAAAAATTTTAAGCCATTTACCAATATCTGAGTCAGCCTTACTATATTCGTCTCGTAACGCTTTCACACTTGAATTTTTCGCCACCATGACTGCCGAAGATGAAATCTATACCCGTTAATTCTAGTGTTTGGGAATATTTCTTTCGATGCTAAGTGGGCCGCTAGCTCAAAATCGAACATTAAAATCGTCGGTTTAAGGTTAAGCCCAAACTCGTGACATATGTTTCAGAAACTCTCACATATCTGTATGGCATTTTACCGATTTACCAGACAGAACGCACTGCCATCACTTAGTAATAAGGTATCACATTTAAAAGAATTCTAGAAAAACAAAGTGAGTCTAAAAATCAAATTTTAGAAAAAAAAAGTGAGGCTAAAAATCAAATTTAAAAACTTGGCAGAAATAGTCTTAAAAAATTGAGCGGAAATGGGTTATGGTAAGAAAATGTGGAATATAATTTCAATGTAAAGAGTGCGCGGAAATGGGCTCTAAAATGTGTGCGGTATTGGGCTATGATTCTCGAAACTTGAGCGGAAATGGGCATCCTCGTATTAGTTAGCATTGAACAGTTTTTTGGAACTGAGATTTAGACACTCGTATCCAAATATTAAATAAATATTGATTAAAATTAATATATTCGAAGAGTTCTCTAAATATCAGTTTCGCAACTACCATCTTTTTTCTTTCAAGTGAGCTATATTTTTTTACATTAAGACGCCTATAAATTTTTTTGCATTAACAATTTCAAACCATTCCAAAAAATCCACGAGATTTTATAAAGTAAATTAATTTAATCTAATATTATACTGTTTTAATTTCAACCCCTGTAGCGAAGTTTTTGTGTTTCAATATTATTTATTAATATAACCTTTTCTTTGTATAACTTATCAATAATGTGTACCCGACCCAATCTAATGCCACTTAAAAAATTTCATTTATAAACTATTTAATAGCTATATGAACTTATTAATTTTATTATATTGTCCAATCCGAAAAAGTTTTGGAGCTTCATGAATGGAAATATCAAGGACAAATCTAACTTAACCTCCCTCAAAGTAAATAACGAATTGATAACTGATACCACAGCAATTGCCAATTTATTTCAACGACAGTTTGCTGGTATCTCTGTTGACCAAACCAATTCAAACACCTCGTATCAATTTGACAATCCCAATATGTTTTCAAATTCTTATACAAATCAGACACTGTCGCTGAAAGATATATACGAGTCGATTAAGCGACTACCTTCTAAACTTTCTACAGGGGTAGACGGAATCCCCGCATTCGTTGTGAAGGGTTGCTGGGAAATCTTGCTACCAGTTTTAGAATACATATTCAATCTGTCCTTAAAGTCGAAAATCTTCCCTACACAGTGGAAGAAAGCAATTTTGGTACCAATCTACAAATCTGGTCCTGCCCATCTTGCAAAAAATTATCGCCCAATCTCACTCTTACCGGTATTCGCCAAGATCTTTGATATGTCTGTCCACACTCACCTCCAGAATTGGTTTGCCACCTTCCCTAATGATTGCCAACATGGTTTCCTTAAAGGAAAAAGCGTCGATACAACCCACGCTTGCTTGATGAATTATATGGCTCCAGTCGTGGAATAACGTGGCCAGGTCGACGTAATTTACCTAGATCTGGCCAAGGCATTCGACCGAGTATCCCATATGATCCTGTTGCAAAAGTTACGACTGCTAGGGGTGGATGGAGAATTATTAAGCTGGATAGGGAACTACTTAGAGAGGTACAAAAAGGACGACGTTGAAGAGTATTTTAGAAGGTGATGGAGAGCGACCTGATGAAACGGCAAAACAAAGACCAAATAGAAAGATTAGACTAGGTCTTCAGAGTATAGACATTTTTCCCTTGAAAGGATTTGAAAATGGAGATGGAGTAACGTGCTACGCAAATAGCGTTTTGCAATTGCTCTTACTGATTCCGGAATTAAGAAACATAGTTAAAGGGCATAAAGGATCATTGAGCGATAAGCCTATTTTGACTTGCCTTCGAAACACTATTCACCATGTTGAAAATTCAAATTAGAGTTCCCGCGACGATGGTTTCAATTTGCGAACGGCTGTTGGTCTGCCTTTTACGCACAAACAACAACAAGATGCTAGTGAATTCTTATGGGTTCTCTTGCCAAAACTATGCGAAGAAATGGAAACTTGTGACTCTAACGCTCTTCAAGAACTATTATGAACAAAGTCGCAAAACGTTACCAAATGCCCGAACTGTCACCTTGAAAAAAGTTCTGGAAACATTATCCAAAGCTGCATCTTCACTCTTCCTTTGCCAAACCTCGCTAAAATTGATTGGAAACTATTAATAGAAAGGATGAGACCAGCAATGATGGCATGCGGAACTTGTAAACACAGAGAAATTAATGAACGTGATGTATTGATTTCTGCCAGTAAGTACGTATTTCTGTGGTTTCCAAGAGATACTGTAGTAAATGGTCACCCTGTTAAGATTTTAACCAAAATATCGGGATTCGAAAATCAGAAAGTGGTTTTAAACCAAACCGTTTACAAAACTAGGGGCGTGATTATTCATAAAGGTTCATCTTTAAACCAAGGTCACTATCTGAATTTTATTCGAAAAGATAACAGCTGGTACGAGGTTAGTGATACAACAATCACCAAGCGTGACAGATTCGTCAGTAACTTGACTGATGTCTCAATCATCCTTCTGGAGAAAGTCTCTCCTTTTTAAAAGAGAACCCAGCCAAACTAGCGTTGTTAAGGGCTATCACTAAAAAAATGGTAAATTAAGGAAACATAGGAAATTTGCCCTTGAAATATACGGGGATATTGGTGTAAAATGTAAGCGACAAAAAATTAAATTGCAGGGAAAATACTTGGAATAAATTGTGGGTAAAAAATCAGGAAGAAATTGTACGGGGAAAAAACTATAAGGAAATTGTAGGGGAAAAAACTAGGAACAAATTGTAGGGGAAAAAAATTAGGAAGAAATTGTAGGGGGAAAAAACTAGGAAGAAATTGATGAAAAATAAGCGAAAAGTACAGAAATAAATTATCAGTCAAAATCTCATTTCAAATGTAAAGTAGAAACTTTATTATAATTTCATGGTTTGAGAGTTCTACCAAACCAATCAAAATCAAATGATATAACTTTACGATTAAGAGTTAAATTCCAGCGATTTTGAAGTTCTTCCAATTTATAGGAAATAGTTATAGTTATTTAGAAATTATCCACAAAACCCCCAAGAAAGTAATTCCCTGGCGTCTTTTGCTATATATGCCCCGCAAACGAAGAACTCTCTCATTTTTAAATTTAACGATTTGGATTATTCCAAAATGGGACTTTTCCATTTAAATTTCATTAACATAGTTCGCAAAATCACCAGCGGCAATTAAATCTAACAACATTCCGTTCTATAATGCTGCCAAACAAAACAAGAGGATCTAGCTCAAAACTAGGCCACATCACTTGCGATCTCTCGTTATCCCTGATTCAATCAATTTTGTTCTACTGAAATATCCTCTAGTATTCCGGTGAAAAAAGGGTGGGGGCCGGTGTATTTTTCCTTTCCCTCTGATGCAACGTGGATCACACGTGTTCACAGCCATACTTCCTCATATCCGTTAAAAAGATAATCTTCGAAGCAAGCGCCTATACAACCCTCTTTCCCTTTGAGCGCTTCTACTTTTCCCCTCTCTTAAAGCTTTTTGGCACGGTTCAAAATATATAGACATCATCTTCTAGCTCTTCTCAATGATAAATGTATAGAGTGTATAAAACAAATAAACATTTATATTCTACATTTCAAATACTGCAATTTTTTTAACTTACTTCATATAGAAGTACAACATAATATGCTTATCGGAATCTATGTTATTAGATATAAATTAAATTTAATTAACGATACTCAAGTACTTCCTTAAGCTATTTGAAATGTATCAACCCCTAGTGTATGGCGGTAAAAAAAAACATAAAATAATTCAAATTTTAATTACATTAAGAGTGAAGGGACAGAAATTATAAAATAACGTCTTGGCCGAAAAAAACAAACGATATGCGTGAGGTTTATCATTTGACTGAAGTTCAGATATTGCAATTTTATTTAATTATTTTTATTCCTTTAATCCTTAATCAATATTTAATTCAATCAACTGATTTTACTGTTAATCGATCTGTTCCCTCTAAATTAATTTAAAAAATTACATATCTACGCTTTTTCAAGAATAATTCCATTTTCCGAAAACATTTTATCATGAAATTAATTATTTTGAAGGGATATCGTGTCGATACTCACTAACTTTAAGCACCTTGATTTAATTAAGGCTGGCTTGACAAATTTTCAAGTTTGCACCAAAAAATTTTAAATCTGTTGTAAGTTGCTGAGAAGACTGATGTTCCAGAAAATATGATAAAGAATTTATTTTGCTCAAACTAATTTATTGACTAATGTTGTCTACTTAAGACGAAGCAACAACCTTGGTGCTCTGTGGTTTCTTTTAAAAGGTAGCTCTCCTTTTATGCACTGGAAAAATATGATATCGGTATAAATATAACCAAAGGTAAGGGTAAAGATTACATAAATAGAAATACGTCTCAGTACCAATGGTTTGTTATATTCATTTCTGTGGAAAAAATATGGTTCAGCACATCGTACCATACCAGTTGTGCGAAGTCACACTCAACTACGATCTCCCCTCTTCCTCTCTTTTCCCATACATGAAATATATGATTCCAGTGTTTGAGTCATCTGAGCCGTTGCACCACACTCAGCCCATATTACCATATAGGTCGAAACTTTTTCACATTAGTAAACGGTTCATGACTTTCCAGACCTAACCTTAATAACCTAACACTATAAAAAATACATGTACATAAATGATTATTATTATAGCTTGACACTCGTTTGCGTCGAAGGACCGATCAGTTAGGCGTTGTACATTTGTTAGTGTTTACACCATTTTGGAAATTACATACAGAAGAACTAAAACACAGGGGCAATGCTGCCATTGGGGTCGCGACAAAGAAATGTAGCATTTCGATATTCGAAGTTAAATGTATAAATTCGCGTCAAACTGTATATGCGTCTACTATTAAATATTTACATTTTACTTTCGAGTTACATCAAAGTTCGTTTGCTCTTTGTAGACACTTAGTATAATATTTAAAATATTCAATATTGATCTCCCAACACGCACTCCCTTCAAAATAATTAATTTCATGATAAAATGTTTTCGGAAGATGGAATTATTCTTGAAAAAGCGTAGATATATTTTTTTTTAAATTAATTTAGAGGGAATAGATCGATTAACAGTAAAATCAGTTGATTGAATTAAATATTGATTAATGAGTAAAGGAATCAAAATAATTAAAAAAATTTCATATCTGAACTTCAGTCAAATGATAAACCTCACACATATCGTTGGTTTTTTTCGGCCTTGGTCCAAACCAAGACGTTTTTTTTATAATCTATCTATAGACAATGGCCAAGGATTAGGCTAACTTATACTACATGAATAACCAGGCTCAATTGAATCAAACATAACCATTTATTAACTAGTATTAAAAACATAACTAAACTTAAAATAATAACTGAAAGTAATTTGATATCGTACTACCATCACGTCCCTCATCTATCGTGAAATCTATTATCTAACTTCGCATCGTGGTGTACTAAAGAGAACTAACTTTAATCTCGATAATCAATACTAGTATAACATTACATAAACTATATATTGATATGGACTGATAGATAGGGTTCGTGAGGATAGCCTAAACATGGTGCATGTGGACAGCGCATTTTTGTGCATAGGAGTAACAAGTATAGACCAATATATTTCATTTCAAAACGGTGGGTAAAATGGAGAAAAACTACCATGTTAATTCTAAGGTTAGGGGCGTGCGCGACGTACACTGGGAAAGTTACGGTGCCGCAGGTCGCCGATCATCATTTCTATTCATCTTGTTTCATTTGTCATGCTCGATAAAATTAACCTTAAGGTTTAAAAATTAGAATAATAGATTAAAAATATATTTTTCTTATCGAAAAGGTGGAGATTTATTCTAAAGAGGTGAAAGTTCGTGACACTTATTTCTAGGGCTTGGATTATTTTGCTATTTATTACTTTTAAAGAATTTAAATTGTTTAGTTTTCAGTATCTTAGCTTGTTGGCCGTGGCCGGTTATATTTTAGGAGTATTCAGTATTATTCAGTTTTAGTCATAGTTTTCAACAATATCTTTTTTCTATTCTGATCTTCATTATTTTTTAGTCAGACATTTTTAGTGCATTCGTTGTGAAAAAATTCTCAAGTTTACTTGCTATATTTTATAAATGTTAGAGTATTTTGTTTAAATCTAATCTAGCACGTGATTTTAATTTTGAAATGGGAGCCAAACAAGGTATTCTTCTACCTGTCAAAATTTCAGCGGCTGTAATTAGGGACATTTACAACAATAACTTACAATACGAGAATTTAACACAGCTTATGCCTCTTTTTAATTTGTCACATTTTAGACTTTAGTTAAAAACGCATAAAGTTTTTCATTTATTTTGAAGTTTTTAATTAATTGATGTTTTGGCTTTTAGAACTTAGTTTCAATTTGAAATATTCGTCAATTTATACGATTATTCGAACAAATTTATACACTTACTAGGAAAAAATTGAAAGTCATGCCTGGGGTTTGAAGTATTTATTGTACTTGGGGGTCTTCCAAATCGTTTCTCTTTCATATGAGAGGAGCAAGCAGTTTTTTAGTTACAGCCTCTATATGGTTAAATGATTATGATGTATTTTTCAAATCCTGTTCGAGAAATTTTCGCTTGTTGTGTATCTCGGAGGGTACCCGCATTTTTTGGGGTATCAGAGAAACTAGGGTTAGCCTAAAAATGGTCGTTTTAATACCAGTCCGGTATTAACACTAAAGGCTCGTTTACATTTGAGCGAGAATTAATCTGAAAGCGGAGAGTAGAAGTTAAAAGTCGAATCTTTTCCTCGCGCCTAAAAAAATCGCGTCTGCCAAAAGCGTTTTTTCCAGCTGCTCCACCCGCTCCTTCGTTTACATACGAGCTGGGCGGTAGCATGAGCCTAGATTGCAGAGTTGTCTTTCAGTCGGAAGTAAACAACTAAAATGGCGTCGACTGTCGTTAGTTTACCTCTGCTTAAAAAGAAACTATTGCTTTTGAAAAACATTCGACATTTATAACAAAAAACAACAGAAAATTAGAATTGAACGTCGTTGGTGGGTACATCCTATATGCAGAAAAAGAAACAAAGAAGGCTATTTTCGCATTTTGGAACGTTACTTGATATAATTTGTCAAGGTGCGTATATTTTCTCTACTTGAGCTTGAGAATAATTTTGATTTAATTGTCGAGCTTGAAAGGATGAGGCAAATTAATGTGATTACACGTATTTCAAAAATTTTATCTTGTTCTTTTAAAGACATCCTCAATGGTGGTGCCTAGGCCTATTTCGCGAGTTAGACAAACGCAAAAATATCAAACGATATTCGATCCTTGGATATTATTGGCTTGGAAAATCACAGGACTCTTTGCGACAAGCAAACATGAGCTGAAAAATCTACCACGGCAGATCGGAGCTTATTCGGAACACCCGCTTCATCTATGAGCAACAAGCGCGACTTGAAAAGTTCTCGCTTGTTTGTAAACGGTACACCTACACTGTTAAAAAAAGGGACTATTCGATACCTTACAAGGTATTTTTCGTTGCATCCCCAGGCAACCCATATAAGTGTACGAAAAAGTACCTCCAATTGAAGGTACTGTAAAATACCTTACAAACTAGGTATTTTTTGATATCTCAAGGTACGCAAAAGTACCCTCAAAGATATTATTTCAATCCATTTTTGGGATTGAAAAAACCCTTTAACGGTCTTTTTACAACCCTCTTTTTCGAAGATAGGTATTATTTGAAGCCTTTTTTGGGATTAAAAAAACCCTTTAACGGTCTTCTTACAACCTACTTTTTCGAAGATAGGTATTATTTGAAGCCTTTTTTGGGATCAAAAAAACCCTTTAACGGTCTTTCTACAACCTACTTCTTAGCAGAAAGGTATTATTTCAATCCATTTTTGGGATTAAAAACCCCCTTAAAGGTCTTTTTACAACCCACTATAGGTATTATTTGAAGTAGTATAACAAAAGGGTTATGGGTTAGAAATTTCATATTTAATACTTAATTTTTTTTACATCATTTTCCAATATTTTGGTGCCTTAGTTTTACATGATTTTGCAATATTTTGGTGCCTTATTTTTACAACAATTTATTCATAGCGTTTTTAATGGGAATTGAAATTTTTTTCAAACCTGGCTCGATAACAAAAACCACTTTTTGAATAAATTCTAAGGTTTTCTGTAATCCAAATGGATACGCGATCCCAAAAACATAATAAGAAACGAACATTAAAACGAAACCCCTTGTAATCGTCGGAACATTGAATTTTACAGTTTCCAAAACTAGTTTACAAGGTTTACCCAAATTTTCGTCATCTTCAACTTGCAACACGGCGTTCTCGTGGGTCGCGGGATTCACGGTTGACAGCAATTCTGGATTCTCCTTGAAAATAATTGGCAAAAGCAGCAAACTGGCATTGATCTCCATTTCTAAAAAAAAAATATTGATATACCCTGGATTTTACAGTGTTCAAAATTTTGAAATTAACATTAATAGTAAACTTCTCATCATTCAGAAAATCCTTTTGGGCCTCCATCTGTTTGTATAATTTCTTAAATAACCGTGAATTTTTGGTCAACGTAAAATTTTTTTGACAAGCGGCTGTATGAATGCAATTAACTCCTTTTCCGGATTCATTTCGATCCTGATAACTCGTTGGAATTCCTTAATAAGCTACATGGGGGAAAACACATATAATTGACGATGCATAATTGAATAAAGAACGTCACCAACACTGACCTCGTTGGCATTTTTCAAGTTTGGAAATATTTCCAAAATTTCTGGAACATTTTTCTCCACCATCAATTTTTGCCGAAAATGAAACGTGCGCTTCTTTTTTTCATCAATTATTGCCTCATTAGGCCTCGTTTTTTTACACTCTTCCACTATGCATTGAAGATGAGCATTAATGCTTGTTTCATCTTCTAGAAATTCATCCTGTAAGAATTAAATAATTAAGTTTAAAAATTGCTCATTTAATTTTATAAAAATTAAAATATTCACACCTCAGCCTTGATTCGTTGAATTTTTTTCTTCTCAACGGGTTTCTCCTCGTTTACTCTTTTATTACTTGAATGCTTCTCTTTAGCAGCTTGGACGCATTGAAAGTGGGTTAAAGGTCTTCTTTCCCTTTTGAACTTTGATTTTAAGCTTGCGAGCCAGGTAGCCTAGATAATTTAGAATTTACATAATTAATTGCACTTGATAATAATATTTGAATGTTAACAGTATTTTATATAATAAAACTCACATATTCAGGTCCTTCTTTGCTTCTACAGACTAAAAATCGGTTCTCTTTCACTAAAGCAGTGACGACTCTGACATATTCATCGCGAGTAGGATACCTTAAATGTCACAAATAGTTTTGTTACTTAAAAATGATAAAATTCAGATCCATGATATTTCGTAATAACCCCTATTTTTAGGCGTGCAAAATAATAGACACCTTTCATCTTGGGGTTAAACTTTTAGATTTTAAATAATACTTGTCCTTTGAATGTTACTAATATTCACAATACGATATAAAAAACTAAATTTAATTTGCACTTACATAGTATATCTGGTAATATCTTCATATAATACTTGAATTATTTTCGCTGAGTAACGGATGTGAAAAACCAAACCATTTTTTTCCTTAATGAGCTCCATGATGTTATGTGGCAATGTTGGGATTTTATATGATAAGGGAAGTTTTATTTCGATCTGCGATGGCTCCCCTCCATCATAATTTTCAATCATCATACTTGATTCAGAACTGCCGCTGTAAACATTTAATAAATCCGAAGTTATAGTTTATAGCAACAATAATACTACTAAGGTTTTAATACTCACGATGAAGTTGAAGGAACTGCTATTCCATTTTCAGCCCTTTCTACAACTTCATTGTTAGGTTGTCGAACAGCAATCTTCCCATGAATATTTAGTTCCGAACCATCGGGTGGACTCTCTTCGTCATCACTTTCTATGTCAACAAATTTCTTCCACTTTGGTGAGAGGAGTTGAATTGCTTTGAAATCAGTTTTGAAGGATTTTCTAATCTTGGTAGACAGATTTTTTATGGTGAAAGGTTGTTGTAGGATTATTTCTTTAGTTCGATCGTCGCAAGTAACGCAATAACTTCGGGTTTCCTATACTCATGAAAGTGATAAATTTCAAACACGGTTAGTATTAATAAATAAGTGTGATATTTACATTTTTACAATGTGACTTTAAAATTAATGACAAACATGATATCTTAAACTGATGTACAGTTTAGATTTCACGTAATAAGAGTTCATTGCTGAAAAGTCAATTTCACCACCAGGCTTAAGGATCTTCCATAGTTTTGAATCTTTGACTTCGAAAGCATTAAGATGTGGTGAAAACTCCACAGCCGTATAAATTTTGCCACATATTATCCAAAGACCATGAATTTTTAAAATGCGTGCAATTTTTAGGAAAACTGGTATGTTTTCACCATGAACTTATTGACAGTTACAAAGGTTTTCATTTTATATGATACTGATTTAATTTTGATTTCATTAGATTTAAAGACTATCAGGTTCTCATTTTCGACATTTAACTAGGAGCAATC
The DNA here is from genome assembly GCA_019434445.1 of Phalangium opilio. Classification (NCBI taxonomy): domain Eukaryota; kingdom Metazoa; phylum Arthropoda; class Arachnida; order Opiliones; family Phalangiidae; genus Phalangium; species Phalangium opilio. The sequence continues at coordinate 904,685 of JAEQBA010002799.1, forward strand.
TCTAATTGTTTCCTTTAGATCACATGGGAGAGTAGAAAACAACAAAGGTTTTACACATTTTTCGTGATCATCGTCTTTCAGACCATATTTTCCTCTAAAGTCATAACATTGGGAATATTGGTGGCGCACTGCTAATGTTTTGGCGATGTTAGTAAAATTTCGACCACTACTGGCCATTAGCTTAATATCTTGATGCTTTGCTTCAAATCTAATGCAGGATAGTCTTCTTAGTGGACCATACTTCAAGGTTAGCCGAGGGTAGTGAATTAGATAATGGACTTTAGGAGTAAACTTTGTAGGGCCAATTCCTTTAGTTTCTGGTAAAATTGCTCTATTAAATAGCTGGCATGTGGAAGCCAATATTTCTCAATAACCGGAGCTACTAAAATATCTACTATTTCTCTTAGAGTTAAGTATATTTTCCAATAAAAATTATCTTGAGGAACGTGCGCCCCAAATATAAAGGGAAAAAGATAAAAGAAGCAAGATTTCTGGGCCGCAGACCCTGTTAAATTCGCATCTTTTAATATCATGCCCTTTGAAAATATACCAGGTTTATTGGCAGTATCAAGGCAACCATATTGGAATTCAGTTAAAATTTCGTTCATGCCATCGAACGAAAAGATATCACCAGTGATAAGGCCAGCTAAAACTGTCTTCAAAACAAGAGGTATTACTCCTTCATACAGGTCGTGCATAATATCAGGGGGGAAGCTTTCAGTCAGTTTAAATCCAGGGATGTCAAAAAATGGCGATTTCTTAACCACGCCGTATATTTTCGTATTAGTTGCGTTTTCTAAAATAGCTTGAAGGTGGTATAAATGGCCTCGCTCAGTTCGTAATGTAAAGTCACTTTCCAAAAACTTTTCACACACCGTTTTCTTGCAAGCCATGCACTGTCGACATATTCTCATGCCAGAAAAACCTTTATTAAAACCAGCCAAGAGATGGGACGATAGATTATCGCCAGATATTGTGGCTAAAGCGCCCTTAATGACCACATTCCTTGACTTGATATACAGGGTGTTTCTGATAAGTCTGCCATAAATCAAGGGGCGTGTTCTTTGGGTCAAACTGAGTGGAAAGTGTCAAAGAACATGGGGTGTACAAGAATTTGCAACGAAGATATGGCCCCCCAAACATTGGCCCCTAAAACAAGAAAATATTCGAAAATGTAGACTAAAACAAATTCAGCCTTATCAACTTGTTTAGAAATAATGAGACAATTTCAATAGTTTCCCTCTAACATCGTTATTGAACTTTCACCTGGCAGAAGTGTATTAAATGAGTAGAAGTATGCCTACTCTAGTAAAGTAAATTCAAAGTATCATGGTACCTTTCGGTTGGTATTACTTTTATTCTTAACAAGTTAACATGGACGTTACAGGTATTGTTCAAAATGTCCACCAACGGCGTTAAGACAAACATGAACCCGTCTTTCGAAAGATTCTTGGACATGTTGGAAGATTCCTGGCATGTTCCTGATTGTTTGACAACCTTCAATAATTCGTCTTCGCAAGTCTTCCTCATCACGGACTTCATTCTTGTACACGATGTCTTTGAGATGACCCCAAAGATAGGAATCGCACGGATTTAAATCCGGAGATCTGGCTGGCCACGCAACTGGTCCTCCACGCCCAATCCATCTCAAATTAAACGTAGCATTAAGATGTTCTCTAACTGCACGGCTGAAATGTGGGGGTGCCACGTCGTGCATGAACCACATGTCACGAAGTAATGCTAACGGTATGTCCTCGAGTAGTTCAGGTAAAGTGTCTCTTAAGAACGTGAGATATGCTTCACCATTTAGTCTGGGTGGAAGAAAATGCGGACCTAGTAAATGATTACCGACAATGCCGCACCATACGTTTAAAGAAAATTGCTGTTGGTGACTTCTAACACTAGTTGCGTGTGGGTTTAATTGGCGCCATTCGTGGTGGTTGTGATAGTTCAGAATTCCATCCCGGGAAAAATGTGCCTCGTCGGTTACTAAAAGGACCCGTGGAAATTGATTGTCCTCTACTCTGGCCAAAAACCACTCGCAAAAGTCGATGCGTCTTGGATAATCTGCCGGGTTAAGAGCTTGCACCTTTTGAATATGATACGGGTGAAACTGATGTCCGCGGAGAATTCGCCAGACCAAAACGTGATTAACATGTAATTGTCGTCCAACTTGTCTGGTACTTGTCGAGGGGTCCTCATCGAACATGTCAAGGGCGTCTTCCTCGATTTCCTCCATGTCTTCTGGAATGTCTCGCTCTCGAACGTTGTTGGGTTGTACTTGTCCGATGTCCCTCAAGCGCCTGTCAACAGCCTCGAACGTACGACGATTTGGTATGCGTCGTTGCGGAAATTGTTCCTGGTATCGCCGCTGTGCTTCCACTGAATTGCCCTGCGCCAGTCCATACATGAGATGCATGTCTGCATATTCTGCATTGGTATACGCCATACTGTACTACCACACGTTCGTTCGAAGTGATACTGTGACGTTATCAACAACATCGCGTTACTTTATAGCAAACCACCGTTTAGTTTTTACGTTTGCGTCATGACTGTCAGCATTGTTTTTTATTCACGGACTTCATTCTTGTACACGATGTCAAAAAAATCTTTGAGATGACCCCAAAGACTTTTTAGCAAACCACCGTTTATTGTTTACGTTTGTGAATAAAATTGCATTTTATTTTCAAATTCGGATCATGTATGTGAAGGTTGCGATAATGCGCTAGTAGTTTGTTGAAAGATGGTCTTTTTGTCCCGTATATTGAACACTGATACATTCTTAGTTCTGAACAAAAGCCAAAATAAATATCTGATAAACCTTGGCTGCGTTAAGTGACACTTATCAAAGAAACGAGGCTCCATATAATTATGTGTAATTGGTATAGCCTTTAGATGCTTTGATGCATGTCAATAAACGCAACTAGAAAAGAATCTGTGATCAACCGGAAATTATTTTAAGTCAAGGGTTCAGAGAAAATTCCTTTACTGATTCTTAGCTTAACCTCAAAATAATAAATTTATCTCAAAACAAAACTAATCACATCAATTAGGCCTAAATCAAGTTTATGCTAACTCTAAAATTTTCATTTCACCCTCGTTTAAAAAATTAAGCTACAAAATTAAATTTCGAAATTCACCCTTACTTAAAAAACATTAAAAAAATAAACTTTAGAGTAGAAGGAACTGTAACCGTTTATGACAATTTCTTAATATCAAATGTCAAAAATGAAAGTAAAAAAAAATATTTTAAAAATAATTACTATTTCCTTGTTAATGAGTGTCGCAAGTCACATTAACCCTTGATTATGACTTCATCCCTTTAGGGATTGAAGATTGCATAAGTTTTGTTACAATACAATCAAAAGGTAAATTTCCCTATGTATGAAGTAAAAACACTTTTGTTAATTAAAAAACCCAAAAGAAATGCCGATCCCGTTGTTTGGGACCAAGCGTCTTGATACTGGCGCTCTCTTTTGGTTTAAAAAAAACTCGGAACACGTTGCTTTGGGCCTAACGCCTCGATGCTTTGCTGGAGCCCCCGTGTCGTATACGGTACGATCCAGTAAATACGGCCCGTACCAGGGAGGAGTAGCTAAGAGTAAAAATGCCGCTCGTGTTTTTCGGCCTCGTGTTGCTTAAGCCTTTGCGGAGGGAGCTTCATCACAATAGTATTGTTACCAGTGTTAATTAATACTATTTTAAACTATACCGCTGGTCATTAATATTATCGTGTAAGCTTAACTTTTGTAATATTAAGGTAAATTATGTAATTAAATGGTTTAAAACAGAATCTTACCTTGAAATTCTACTGTGCTCTTCCAAATTTCTTCTTTGTTCATTCTTAAGTTTTTAACCTTTGTTAATTAGAATTAACGAAGTGTCGCGGTAAAAAGCACGCAATCGATGACCGTGTGTCTATGTTCAATCTCTTTTACTATTTATACAACCGACCGTGATTAACTTAATTAATCACTTAAATTCCGATTTCCGTTAGTAATTAAAAGAGCGCGAACACAAGCCGCCCACAAATCACGAACAGCAAAAGTCAGCAATGGCGCCCAATACCAAAATGATCCCTAAACTAGACTAAAGTGACTGAAATTTATTTTCCTTACTCTGTTTGACTCCAACGGGGGGGGAGTCAAACTGTTGTGAAGCCTATTTCCTACCCACCTGCCCTGACCCCCATTAACCCGTTTAAATTTAACTTCCCCCCGCATATGCTTTTTATGACTTAAGTACCCAAAATGGGATTTCTTACAACCAAGAGAATAAAAACAAGATGGTCTAGCCCATAATTAAGCCACATCGTTTACGTACTCTCGCTATCCCTACTACAATAAATATACTTCTAGTGAAATATCCCCTAATATACCGGTCAGAGGGAATAATTTTTCAATGGCTGCTTGGCAAAGAGAATCAAATATCGCCAACGCCCGTCGCCCGTTACTAAATTACTAATACTACTACTACTACCACTACCACTCAGGTAAAACTATTAGTCCCATCGATACCTTGTAGCTAAGAAGAAACTAAAAATTTTCCAAAGCGCGCTTCTAGAATTCTCTCCCGCTCGGACTTTCTTTTAAAATTCTTCTCGATTTGAGGAGAAATACACGTAAATTCTAATAATAAACACCATTCTATATACAACGTCGGTATTTACTTGCTTTTGCTTCTTAAAAATCCCCCTCAATTTCTTTGAATTTTGAAATCGGGGAGAGGGATGATTGATGGCGTGAAACCCTTATTGTCCACGGGTGACCGTAATTTTAAAGGGAGTATTAAGCCTTCCATATAAATTAAGGCAATACTAAAATCCTCTCTCTCTAGCTTTAAATATATCGAGGAAACGTAAACCACAATTCACAAAGCTTAACCTTACCTGTACAATTAAATGCAATGCTTAAACATACTATTAAAATCGCCATCCTTTTAAAATACACGAACGAAAAATATCACCTCACCACAATTGTCTCACGTTCACTCTCCCTCCCTTCAATGACGAACGAAAAATTTTATACTGCCAAAGGCATAAAATAACCATTTCCTCGATTAGCTCTGACATAACCATTTCTTTGGGTAACTCTGACCACATTCCAAATCGCGAAAAACTACTACCACGACGACCACCACCACAGGCTCGCGGGACAAACTAATAGCCTCATCGTATATATACGATGTGGCTAAAAACAGGGAAAAAACCTATGAAAGGTTTAAAAAATACTTTGTGTTTGAAAACTACCGCGTTTGGAATTTTGGAAGACCTCTCTGATATGAATCCTTTCGCGACACCGAAAGAGGTGCTAGAAAATTCAGTGAGGTGTTTTTTCGTACCTTCAAAATACCTCTTTTTTTACAGTGTACTATCCTACCAAATAATCTCCCACTCTTAAAGGTGTTACGCGACACTCTTAAAGGTGTGAAGCGACACTCTTAAAGGTGTGAAGCGACACTCTTAAAGGTGTGAAGCGACACTCTTATAGGTGTGAAGCGACACTCTGAAAGGTGCTATGCCGCACCCTTTAAGGAGTTGCACAACACTAATATGAGAGTAAAAATTCACTTTCAGTGCGATGTAAGAGTTAAAAAGGTGTTAAACTGCACCTCTGTTGCACAATTTTATACTTATCTTTGCCACCAATTGCTCAAATAAGTGTTATTAAACCCTTTCAGGGATGTAAATGAACACCTGTAACGGTGTCAAATTTGGACCCATATAAACTACTTTTAAAGGTGTTAAAGCGCACCTCATTTTCTTAGAGTGTAAGTGTGATTAAATCCCTTCAGGGGTGTAAATGTACACCTGTAACGGTATCAAATTTGGACCCATATAAAGTACTTATAAAGGTGTTAAATCACACTCCAATTTCTTAGAGTGTACGAACAGTTAATAATGAACATGCATGTTATTTTATTGTTCTCTACATTATGTCATTAGATTGATTCACATTTAATTTAAAGAAGAATTGCGTGTAATTTCACCCTGCAATTTCCTTAATACATTTGGATCAAGTTGAATATAAACAATCGCGCAAGTCGCTCCTATTCCAATAAACGACAAAAATAATTTTCTAGTAATCAAGAACAACCCGGCAATTTTCACGCCAAAATCATCCCTTTGCAATTGCGACTTGATAAACATGTAATCCTGCATTCTTCCCCTAGCCAAAAAATCCTTCGATAATGCCAACAATTTTACTGATACTTCATTCATGGCTTCAGGTATTTTAGCAGCGCAAATTGTAATTAAACAAGTGGTCATTATGTCCTGCAACATTTTAGGAATCCAAGACAATGTTATAGTCAGGGTCGGACTCTTCAAAATGTAAAAAATTTGGTTGCTAAACGTGGAATAAAACGTCTATAAGCATTTTCTTTCTGCTCTTTAAGATTTTATGGGGGTAAGGTGGAGTGTTCGATTCTTATTAGAGGGGTTAAAGTATAAGACAAACACCTACCTCTTTTCACTTATGATTCAACCTCGCTAACGCTAGACAAGATGTTAGAATGCAGTCAGTTATTTTAACGGGAACGAGGGGCTTATAAAATTTCTGAATAAAAGTGACCGCGTTTGATGGTATGTGTCAATTGAGAGTCAAAATAGATTCTAATCCAAATTTTAATATTCAACATAATATTCAATCTTGTTCATAAATTTCCACACACTTTTATAGGGGTCAAAATAAAAAATTAAACAAAAAATCAAAAGTAATATACTCTATGGAATGTCTCCTTTAAGTTTCAAATTTAAATTTTAGGGGTTTTTTAGGTTCAAATAGTGCAGTTATGCAATAAAAACAATAATGTTCAAAAAATAAAAGGTTAAGATTTTAAAAAATGAATCAATCTCTCAACCATAATCTCAGTCCTTTAACCATAGTTTCAAGTCAGTTTATCAAAATAGTTTCAAGTTTTTAATTTCTTACGACAAGTTGCTCCTCTTGCATATTCTTCTCAAGGGTTAAGGATTCTTTTTTCTTCTTCTCGATTTAAGGGTTTTAATTCAGGATATTTTTTTCTTTTCTCGCGATTTAAGGGTTAATTATTATTTTTTTTCTCGATTTATTTCGCGCACTCGCGCTCCTCTTCTTCAACTTAAGGGTTAAAAAAATGTCTCCGAGTTTTCTCCGAAAAAATAAGTATTCAAATTGATGAAAAATTAAGGTATTAAAATGAATAAAATAAAAGTTTCGATATAAAATAATACTCCAGACTTCTAAGGGTTTCTTAAGGGTGAGCCGACAGGGTCTCGTTAAAACAGTTCAGGAATCGACTGAGGGTGGGACAGGAGGGACTTCGTATATATAACTTCTAGTTTCTCGCAAGGATATCTGGGACAATGACGTTTGTTGATTGACTTCGGTTTGGCGAATAGTGGACCATATTTATGACGTAGCCGGGCGGATTCATGTTAACAGCGAATAGGCAAAACTTTTTGTTTTGGGACCAAATTCGGATTGGTCAGTTTAAGGGTTAAAAAAATGTTCTAGAAGTTTCTCGGACCAGGTACCAGGATAGTAACTCAAGGTCTTTTTGCTTGGGGTCTAAATCAGCGTGACATTTCTCTGGGTTCTTGGAAAAAGTTTTCGTTGCTAGGTATTTCATTTTGCACTATGGATATAGGGGTATAGGATAGTTCTAGAAAGTTTTGTGTCAACATTGAGGGGCTAGTTCCTCATCTATTGTACGAAAGAATTTCTTTTCAGTTTATTTTAAAGGGATAGGTTTAAGTTTAAAGTGTTAGTAATATCTTTATAATGTTAATTTAAGGTATTTCGTTATTATTTACTGATTAATTGTAAATTCAATTCGATTTTTGAGTTAAGATGGTTACAGAAGTCTCTTGCAAAAGAGGGTCATCGTCTATTGTGAAGGGGAGAGTTACTTTCTTCACTCTTTCGTGATTACTTGGGGCGTAAGGGGTTGACGTTAATATAGGTTTTGGGGTAGTTCCTTCCGTTGAGGAAGTATAATATTCATTTGTCTTGGAATGACGTTTCAAACGATAAGGGGAATTTTCATTATTTGAATGTTCACTTGAACTTTTCGATGAAGGTGGGGAACGTCTCCGATCGTCTAAGCCTCTTAAATTGTCCCGTAGCGCCTCTATCGCTTCGGAAAATACCCGTTGTGATAGAGGACTGCAAAGGCTTTGGGAAAACTCCAACTCCATAGAAAGCCAAGGGACTCCCTCATTTTTGGTCGGAGTTGGAGTTGGGTAAAATAAATAATTTGGCTTTGGGTGGCTTTGGGAATATTATCTCTGAAATGGAACGGAGTCGGGAGGGTGTGGAAGTATTTCGAAAAATTATACGGAAGTCGGTCGGGACTGGATTATTGTTGGATTCAGGATTTCAGGTGGCTTTGGCTAGCGTTGGCATTTATATTATCCAAATGGAGTTGGTGGTATTGAGAGCCAGCCTTATTTTATTCAACCGGAGTTGGGTGGCATTAGTGATATTAGTCAACTTTTCCTCTTTGAATTTCCCACGCGGTTGTTTTGTCGCAAGCGCGATGCATGAAGTTCAACCCCACACAGACGGCACATGACGATCGCGGCTGGTACAGCCACCCCTCCGCAAAAAAAAATCAAATTCATTGCTGTGCGAGATAAAACGAAACTAAAACTATTTGTTCTTTTTAAATTCGCGAGCCATAAATTTTTCCGTCGCCTTAGATTAAACGTAAAAAGGAAAACTACAATTATAAACAAGGTTAGAGTTTATAATAAAAATAATTCAAAAAATGCAGTGGGATAACGTTGGAAAACCTTCATAATATATGAGTTCATAATATACCACACGGCCGGTTGTGTGTTTGGAGTTGGAAAGTTTGTGGGAGCTCTCATTGGCTTTGGCAGAGATGGGAAAACTTGTCGGATATCTCATTAGCTTGGTCAAGGATAAGTAAACTTATCGCATATCTCATTGAATTTGGCAGGGATTAGAAAACTTGTCGGATTTCTCGGTTTTCTTTGGCAGGGATTGGAAAAATTGTCAAATTTCACATTGGCTTCGGCAGGGATTGGAAAGATTATAGAATTTATCAATTGGCTTTGGCAGGGATTGGAAAGATTTTTAAATCTGTCAATCGGCTTTGGCAGGGATTGGAATTCGTGTGAAGCTTCACAATTGGCTTTGGCAGGGATTGGAATTCGTGTGAAGCTTCACAATTGGCTTTGGCAGGGATTCAAAAATGAAATGAACTTAAGTGTGGCGTTAGGGAGGATTTGAAAATATAACAATGGCGTTAGGGTGGCAGTGGCGTTTGTGAAAATTTTACCATTAGAGTTGGCAGGCTTTGGGAATGAGTTTTTTCATTTTGCAGCCTTCTACGTTGTGAGTTAACGTTTTTACGTACCAAATGTCGTACGTCATCATCCTGGGGTTGGTCGGTAGGGGAACGTTGGGCGGAAACCACTAAGTTTTTAACGCCATTTATCAAAATATTTAAAATTCTGTCTCTGGATATCCATAGTGCGGAAACACTTATGGTAATGGATATATAAAGGAAGAGATCTGACGAGTCTAGGGTTATTTGCGTCATTGTGATTGCTCAAATTTCTTACCCGACTAGTCACAAAAATTTTAATCTTGACCAAACTTGACTTTCTGACTATTAGAAATCTTTCACTTTGAAAAATTTCTCAGGATTCGTATCCTGCCGACTGCTTCAATTATAAGCCTTTTCGTTCGAAGGTAATGAAGTTTAGATCTTTGGAATAGGGGGAAAATCATAAAGATCCAACGTTCGTACCCTCACACCCTTGGTCCAACCATGATTATGCTCATAAAGAGATCAATTGCAGTCAGTAGTGGCGAGTGATATCTAAGCATAAACGGGGTGGCTCATAAATTTTGGACCAAAAGTGTTTCCGCGTTTGAGTTTGTCAAAAAATCAAATGAGATCAAGTACGAAATCAAATTAAGTAAATTTTAATATGCAAAGATATTTCTAACAAATTTGTTTACTAATGTAAGCCTGGTAGGGGAATCTTTCATTAAATTACTTACATCTTAAACTTCTCTGGAATTTATAATTAACATTATAAGTATCGGTTAAGGGGAAATCTCCTGTGATTCTTTCTGCCATCTTATTGAAAAATATTTATTTTTAGAATAGAAAATTTGAACTCAAAACATGCATAACAAAAAAAAACTTTAACCGTTTAACCTCCAACATTTAATTTCATAAGGGGATCATTAAGGGTTTCGTAGGGGGATTAAAATAAACACACCAGAATATAACAATTCTTATATTTGTCCAATTAACATTTCTACCCGAAATTAAAGTTAAATTTGTTTCTTACTGTTCTCTGTCCTCGACTCGATGAATGGATGAAAAAAAAACAATCAAAACACTTCGACGCGCACTTTCGCACACATAAAATTTTTATTCGTCCCGAATTTCACTTGGATAAGGGATAAATTATCGGTAAACTTGGTAGGGGTGATTCGAACGTTCGTCGTGCAGGGCTTGCCATCACTATCAGTTTTTGAATGACGAGGAGAGCCCCCCCGAATGGGCTTTTATCCTTTTTGACAATGGGTTCTAAGGCAGTAGATTCTGGACGAATCATGAGGCGTCTTGATGACGTTATGAGTTAAAACTAGCACTTTCTAGAAAAACATGCACGTAGTGCACGTAGGCCAATGCTTGTTTTGAAAAATACTGATCTGGATTTTCTAGATTTTTCACGTGTTAACGATGTGGCCTGGTACGGGGATTCTATTTTGCAATTTTCTGGAAAGTTTACTGTCAATCGTGATATATGGCTCTTACTCTATTTAGTTTGGAAACTTGGAATGTGAAGGGTTAGTGTCATCTTTCAAGGGCTAGTACTATATATGTTATATAAATCGCCGAAACGTAATGTCCCAGAATAGTTAATTTAATGTAAATACTATAATATCCTGTAAGATAAAATCGATTCATGTAACATCAATTACGCTGGATTCGCACTCGGCAGAAAACACGACGGAAACTCGGCGTTTAGGGCTCGACGTAAAAAATTTGGCGTCGACCCCGACGGAACTTCGGTTTCGTCGGACAGAATCGCGGTTCTATTTTTTCGGTCGTGTTCGGCGTTACGCCGGTGTCTCAGCCAATGAAATTATCTCACTGACTACGTCATAAATTTCAAGTGCGCACGCATACGCGAGATAGATTTTATAGCCGCCATTTTTTTTGTGGTTGACCAAGGCTTAGCTTAAACCTGCCACCAAGAAAGAAAAATGAAACTAATGGAAGTTAAAGGAGATTAGATGTTAATAGGAAAGAATTTAGTGACGAGGCTAGAAAATATCCCTTCTTGTACGATCGAAGCGACAAGGGGACAAAGATAAAAATTCAGAGTGCGAAAGAGATGTTGTGGAAACCACTCAAATCTGCCACGTGACCCAAAAATATCTACCGCCAAACTAAAAATTCAGCCGTAGTGTGAACGGTCTACCGCTGGACGCCGGCGTAACTTAAAATTTTTACCGTCGGCTGCGTGATTTCCGCTGGGTTTTTTCGGTCGAGTGGGAATCTAGCTTTAAGGAGTATTAAATCAACGTTTATTTAAGAAATTAATGTTAAGTTTATTTAGTTCTTTAATTTGTTATGTGGAAAACTCTTTTTTCTAAATTTAATATGAAAAAACGTAAATGAGAGAAAATAAAAAGAGAAAGAAACATTAAACACTCAAATCGTAATTTAAAATCAAATGAAATAGAGATCTCATCTCAGACGGTTACAGATACTACGTTGGTTTTTATATAACCACACGGAATAATCAATTCGTCTGGACTTGATTCCTAGATTTGTAGACAAAACAATAATTTAGCGAAACACTGCTCTGTCGAACGGAGATTAACCAAAATTATGGGACAAAATAGTAATATATTCTTTATTTTCTTTGGTTGCATAAAGTATGGTGGTTTATTAGTTAATAAGTCATTAGTTTGAATGATATTGAGGATAAAAAGAAAATAAAAGTAAGGACGCTTCGGCTGCTGCCAATTAAGAAAGTTAAGATTTTGAATAACAACTTTAATTAAAATTAACGCTGTCCTAAGAGAAGGACAATGGTCTGTTTTTGTCAAGTTTGACGGGTGCGACATTTCGACTCGGCACTGGCCATTCACATGACCCATGATGTTACACTCCTTGCCAACCGACTACTCGGGCGGAAGACGTTGCTCTGCAGGGGCAACCTCCTCTTTTAATCTGAGATCTTGCGCGAGTACGAATCGAACTGATAAGAGTTGTGATAATCAAAGTAAATACTAACTAGTGCTCTCTTCATATTTGACCTTAACTTACTGTTAAATGTTTCAGCCAATCACGTAATCAAAATGAGTACATAGTTCTACCATGGAGGAAGTGCTCACCCGGTCTACTTGTCCTTCATATGTGTTGGTCATAGAGTTCGGTTATGGTCAGATCTTGAAAAAAAGCAAACCTCTTTCTTTGCACTCGAAGCATACCATATCAAATACCATTTCCAGAACGCTCCTTCATTGGTTCAACCAAAAAACAAAAAAAGAACAAACGTTTCATCCAACAGCAATTAAGTCAAGCTGGGCTTGAAAGGTTTCCGTCAAACGTTTTTTTCAGTCGAGTAAGAATAAGGTTTAAAGCAATCGAAACCTTAATTACCGGTATGTTAGCTATTTTTCTAATATTGCACCATCATTACCAAAGCCATTATTGCAGCTTTTCGCCAGTAAACCGAGATTATATCCCTGTCTCTAAATTAAGGGCCACTTTCAGTCAAGGTTTTCCAAGCTTTTGCTTTTGGCCTTTTCTTCTGAACTTTTGACCGGCTTTCGAAGATAATAAAATCGAAATCGAAATGCTGCAACTCGGATCGTTTTCAAACGAGCATCAAATGAATAAAATTGACTTAAGAGGGCGTAACTCAATTACTTTCACTTTGAGCGGTTAAAATTTAAAAAATAAATGAGAAAAAATATCTTTACTCTTTTAGATATCCGCTTCTCGAACTGAATTTGAAGCTTGTTTGAAAACCATCAACAATTAGTGTTCCTGCCTTTGACTGAACATTACTTTAGACGCAAAGGCTTAATTTTTGATCGAACAACTCTTGATTGAAAATGCGTCTTTAGAAATGAATATTTTAACTTGATGGCGTCGAAACGCTGTCGAGTTTCTAGTTTTGATTTCGCAAATGTGCGTGCAAAACAAAGTGGACTCTAAAATGACTTTAATAACAAACTGTGATTGCTGCTTGTAAATGCCATCATTTCAAAAAGTAATTATTCCAACTTGCCGTCGAGGGGCCAACCACTCAGAATAACCAGTGAACCAACCTCGCTTTTACAAAAATGATTACGCGTAATCTTTTAAGCATAGCGCGGCTCTAGTGGATCCCCTACAAGTTGACTTTCCTTACGAACTCCACTTTTGGATTGGCGAAGCTAGCGGCATTTGTGGGCGGGATTTATACGTGCATGCACGTATAAATCCTGCCCACTAGCCTTTGCCAAGTCAAACCCGGAGATCAGGAGGAAAGTCCTCTTGTAGGCAATCAAATGGAGCCGCACTACGCTTTAATAGGTGGAGCGGGAATCTGAGGGTGATGGGCTCCTCGTTTGGCGCTGTTAATCCAAGTTTGTTTTCGTGTTTAGAAATAAACGTTTTAAGAAACACTATTAAGGCTCTGTTTTGAAAGGATAATGATGCCACAACAAAATGAGCGTGCGGATATAATTGGACTCTTCGGTCGATTCCGGCGATAAAACTCGTTTTGACTTCCCATGGTGAGGACCCGCTGTAGATTCGATCATCCTGTGTATTCAAATTTAGCATAAATCTGCTGTTAGACAAGCGGCTTCTCTTTGTTTAACATATGGAAGAAGAGGTCTATAACGTAAGCGTAGCCAGTGACGCTGAAAACGTAAGTTATCAACATAGCCCTCTCCAGGGTAAAATTTTATTATGGGCCGCGGTTGGATATATTATCGGACGCATCTACCTTATTCCCGATGCGTGGGCCAAGTCTTAACGCGAGACTTTCACTTGACAAATCTGGGCTGAGATGACGCGTAGTCTGCTTCATATAAGAAACAAGGGCAAAAATCATTTTGCGATTCTCCTTGTGGTTTCCAATATGCTAAGGTTATACACTGACTCGTAAGCGCTCTAAAGTTACGAATCGTGCCACATAAACTTGAGAAATGCTTGCTAAATTCGATACTGGCGAGATACAGGAACCACGACACTGTAAGGTGCCATTTCTACTTTAGCATAAATTTTTTCTCCTTCCGTAAATCGTAGAAAATCAACACAATCAGAAATGAACCCTTGAAGTAACCAACTTCATAATTTCGTTTGTCTAAAAACTAAATCCATCAGCTTTATGTAAATTAAAGGTGTTCGCGATGTCTATGCAATTTTGAAAGGAACGTCACCGAAATTAATCAGCCCCTTGTGAGGGTAGGCTTTCCATACATGTATATGTAAACTAAAACTGATTCGGAAGTCGTAAAACTGGTGGGTCCGCACCGTCAGGGGCAATATATACTCATAGGGGACTATCAAACAATGAGAAAATATTAATTTCTAGAAAACTTTGAAAATGCTTCTACACTTCTACAAACTTTTGTAAAATACGTTGTACACCTACTTTTAGAACACTATCATCATATTGAACTTTAAAACCGTTCCCATCAAAGCTGTCACTTTTACCAGTTTCGTTTTATTAAAAATAACAGTTCTAAAATAAAATAAATAATTTTTTGTCATCCATACAATATAACCAAAAGATTCAATAAATAGTGGCCTCAAAAACATTTACGTTAATTTTAGGATGCAACTTTCCCTATCATAAAAATTTTATGACTGACCCCTAAAATATCAACGATAATTTAAGGAAGACCGCTGTCACAACCGAATAAAAGCGCCATCTCGTACACATATATGGTTAAAATATTTTCCTTAACAAACTGGATATTTCCCCACTTAAAATTTGACATGAATGGGCCTAGTAGATTTTGAAGGCTGCAAACAGTGGGTTAGGAAACCTTTTTCAATTCAAAATAAATATGTCAACTCTCATTTGCGTAGACGTCTTGCTAATAAGTTTCCACTTTACCAAAATATTAGTATAATTAGTATAATTTTTTTCACCTTTTCCAAAATAAATGACCAAATATTTGGTTTCCACCTTATCAAAAAAAGAGGCCCTAATAAAAGTTACCACATTTTCCAAAATATTGGCCTAAAATAATTAGTTGAGACCTTTCACAAAATAAACCCCCAAATAATAATGGAGCTTTGCTAATTTGCCCTTGACCGTTCAATGTAAGCGTTGCCTACGTTAATCAAGGCCTGTGCGCGGCACCGATTTTTTTTTATTTTGCAATTTAAGTTGACGAATTCTCTCACCTGAGGCGCTATTAGCTGGACCTAAATAATTTGAAATGTTCATTTTCTTGCGCTTAGAATTTTAAATACTCATTTTCGTGCGCGTTTCGGTCCAGCTATCAATGAAATGTCGCGCTAAAATAGAGAGATATTAAGAAGTCGCGTTTCTTAAAAGACGCCCCCTTTGAAGCCACGGCGCACAGGCCTTGATTAATGTAGGCAACGATGTAAGTCTCCCTCGGGCACAATAAACTTTCTTTTAAACCCTTGGATTGGCGGTAATATAATTTCTATTCATTGGGACAGTGCCACTTTTGCCCTATTGATGAATGGGAATTAATTTCTTTTTATTGGAACATATTTTTATTTCGGCCGAATGGGATTCTTTCCAATCGGAGACGATCACAAAACTCAAAACAGGTAGGGGTATTTATTGCGGATTTCATGATGTTCTAAACCTCCAGAATCTGGCTTCTATACGAAGACTGAACGATGTGTGCCCAAGTTTTACGAAATAGTTTTTTTATGTCGTAAAAACAGTAATTCTCGTAATTTCTATTTAATTGTACCTGATTTAAAAGCATATCATAATGGCATGTAGCCTGATATAGCTACAGATAGGGCCGTAGGGCCAAAGAAATTGCTGGAAGGGCCACACGAGCATTTTCTTCAAGAATTTTCGAAATATTTTAGGTAGGGCCAGTCCCACCTGCCCCCCCTGACGACAAGCCTGGTTATCAATATCTGAAAACGTTTCAGTAGTGAATACTATCCAGGTAGTGCTAGTTGGGACGATTCACTAGACGCTGGAAGAATGTCGAAATAGTCGATTAGTACATCGGCGGTTATCAAGGTTTAACAAATTACACGGGTCTTAAGATTCGTTCCAGACTTTATCTGTGAACTTAACATATTAAATTTAATCCTCTTATTTGAATGATACTTTAATTTGCAAATAAAGATTTAGTTTTATAATAAATTTTTATTTCCTAGCCGATTTTGGAGCATCAATATATGACCCAAATTACGAATTACGTTTTTGAGAACACCAAACGTCTCCGGTAAAGTATGAAAGGTAACCGTTAACCAAGAGCAAATCGAGTTGGAGTACAATTCTAAACTGTTAAAAATTCCCTTGATTACGCGTCTAATTAAAAAACATGTTAAATCTTGGCTGTATCTAAGAGCGTGTCTTAGTAAGTGTTCTTCTTAACACTTACTAGGAAGGTACTGTTTTGTGACGAGCCCACATTTCACAGGCACGGTACGGTAGACCGGCATAATGAACATTACTGGTTTCGACACCATCATCATCAATTGCGATGGAAGTTAAATGTTTGGTGGGCATTCTGGGAAACCCAATTATCGGACACTTCTTCAATGAGAACATCACTGAAGACAGTTACTTGGACTGCGTGCGTCATGAGTTTAATGTTTGCAAATGTATTGTAAGATTTAGACAGTCGTTCTGAAGAAAGCCTCCACCACGATGGTAGACACACCGAACATTAACGTTGAAGTGTTTACCAAAAATATTTAAGGTTGTAAATTGAGGTATAAGATCTAAGACTAATAGTAGAACTGTTCTTTAGAACACTTTGTTGCATTCAAGCATATTCCCAAATATTTTCGTTTGTGCCTTTTCACTTTCATACAATAAAATCTGTATTGCCAACATTTATTTACAACCTGTATTAGAGGTCTATAATTTACCTTAGTGACGTCATCCGTTGGCATTATCGGGGGTTGTCCACTAAGGAAGGTGTTGGCCTGATGACGTCCCCAATTTAGGTCTGATGCGGTAAACTTCCATTATATGTTGCATTAAAGTTGCATGTTCTCTGTTTGTGCAAGTTTAGACAGTTTATCTTTACTATGGAGAAAAGAGAACATTCATGCTGAATAAAAAAGAATTTTGCTGAGGTTTAAAGAGAGGGTAGTTGACAATGTAAGCTCAGACCACCTACCCATGGACAGGCATCCCCGTGTTAAACCGCGGTTTTCGAATTGAAACGCGTTGCACGCGCCCTCATGTGTCGGCGGACCGCAATATATCTCCACAAGTGACACGTGATCATTTAAAGAGACAAAATTCGTTTTTTGGCCAAGGCTTAATATTACATTCGTCTTATAAAGTAACCCAGAGTTATATTTACTAAAGTATTATAAATATAACGTTTATAAATCTTTAATGAGATCAACTAAAAATAAACTAATGATAAAGGTTTACTCAATTTGTCACATTTATAAGATTTTTGGCATATATTGACGCCTATTAGGCCACTGTTCTCGAGGGAGTAAGAATTAATATTTTTCACGTGAGTCTGTTTGTGGAGATGAATTTCCAGTAGCCGCCACCGCGGCGCTTTCGTCAGGCGTTACACTTTGCTAACCTAGCTCCCTATCCTCATGCCTGTCCATGGGTAGGTGGTCTGAGATGTAAGATATTATTCAAGCGTTATTAAGATAACGCTTGAACATATTTCTTAAAACTTTAATGCCCGTTAATGATTATCAAAACTTTGGAGGAATAAGCTTCACTGGAGGCGAAAGAGGGTGTGACATGCTCAGCACCAAAAGTTACCAATATACTTGGGCCTATGATTGCATCGCCATCTATCACGTACCTTAGTTTTTAGTCACATCTTGTGTGTGAACATTGAAAAACAATCTAGCAAATTGGCCAACTAGATGCCACATGAGGAATGGCCTAACGCGAAGTGTGCTGGGTACCTTATAATGCCAAGCATTGGTGCTAGACCTCTCTGGGCCTAGAATTTTAGTCTCCAGTCAAGCTGGTTCGTCCAAGTCAAATTAAACCTCTCCGAGTCGAGACGAGGGCTATCTACGTGCGTAATTTTTAACACCGCATTTGTAATATTTATATTAAAGATTTTCTTGGAATATTGAAATGAAACAGAGGTTTACAGTTAAGCAACTGCTAATTGTAATGCAAAACAAATTTACCATATTTTCAAATAATATTTCGCAAAAAGAAAATTTTATGTAGGGGTGTGCGAATACCACTTTTTGGGTATCGAATCGGTTACCGAATACGAAAAAAATTTCCTTATCAAATACCGAATCGAATAATTTATTCCAAATCGAATACCGAATAGTTCGGCCTTGGTAAATGTTTCACTAACCGATTAATCGCGAATAGTTAAACCTAGTTTTCGCGAATAGTTAACCCTAGTATTCGCGAATAGTTAAACCTAGTTTTCGCGAATAGTTAACCCTAGTATTCGCGAATAGTTAACCCTAGTATTCGTGAATACTAGGCCTAACAATTCGCGATGAATCGGGTAGTAACTATAATATTCGAATAGTTAAGGAGAATAACATTTAGGAGCTCCTAAATTTCAAAATACCTCTACTCATTGGTGGCCAAGTATTTCTTAAAATAGGCACTTGCTAGTAGTTTTTGATGTTTAGTTGGGTCTCTCTAGTGCCCAAGGACCTAAATTCATGGTAGTCGAATATTAACCGAATAGTCAGTTCGGTATTCGATATTCGTATCGAATAGTGAAAATGGGCTAATCGAATACCGGATCGAATTATTCGGTTCGGTATTCGATCGAATTATTTGATTGAAACGTTTTACCGCACACCTCTAATTTTATGGTTTTGTAAGAGTTCTTTTCATGCCATCGCAAAACGTTATTGCTTAGGCCTATGCTTTGGATTTCAACATTTCCAAAATTACGGAAAACTAGCCGTCTCTATCCTAACTGACAGTCTCAGATGAACCATTAATTTTCATTTTTCCCAAATCAACTCCTCTACTCTGATTTTATTAACCTTTCGTGGCAACGATATCAATACTGGTCCTTCATTAACTTTGAATAGTTACTATGATTTATAATTCAATGGGGACAAGTCTTAATTACTCGCTTTATATTAAACAAGATACAAATTTATATGTCAAATTTCCATCCACTCTCGATCTCTTATTCTTGATAAAGTCGGCCGACTGTGGGGGCGTGTAGGACATTGTAAAGCGGCACCGACTATCCACATGACCCATTACGATCCGATCCTTGGAATGTCGGGTAGAATGCCAACCAACTAGTCGATACATCGAGTGATCAACTTCGGTAGAGGCAAGAACTAGCCGTATCGAAAATTATTTCAATTAATGACCGAATGGAGCTAAAAAGTGAAACCAATTTCAAAATAAAAGGTATAATTGGATTTAACTTAATTTATATCTAATTGATTGAAACTTAATTTTCGATGAAGTTTGTATTACATTGAAATTTGTTCAAAGTTCATAATGGCGTACTCCTGCTTGGTTTGCCCTCGGTGTTATAAAAGACGCTTTCCTAATTAAGCTTTTTGTTTATGAAACTGTACATAAAACATTTTAGCTCTAAGTCTAAAAAAAGTGTCCCACCCTCGGTTTCCTTGTTGCCAAGCAAATCTATTCCACATAAGAGAGGAAAATTTGACAATTAGCACAACTTCCTCTGGGCAGTCTGTCTTTAAGTTCTGGCCAAAGATAATGGGGCAATTCTCTAACTTTTTAAATGAGTTATCGCGAGTGATAAATATCGTCTAAAGGGTTTGCGTCAACCCCGTGCCGTCAATGAGAGCGCGATATGTAAAAAGGTTATTAGTCATAGGTGTCATCAAACCTTGAACAAAAATCGGTAGATGTCTCGCGAATTCGCCTCGTGCTAAACAAACAAGGTGGCCAAGTTAAAGTTTTCCCGTTTATAATTGTCACGAGAGTGATAACAACTTAACAAAAGGGTTAAGCAGGCCGATAAGTTATGACTTGCTTTTTAACAAAAGACGGTAAATTTTAACTTGACCACCTGGTGTTTTATTAGCACGAGGGGAATTCGCGAGACATCCGCTGATTTTCGTTCAAGGTTTGATGACACCTAAGACTAATCATCTATTTACATATTGTGCTCCCAGAGCCCACGAACGAGATTGGCATAACCCTTTAGACGCTCGTTATCGCTTGCGATAACTCGCTTAAAAAGTTAGAGAATTGCCCCCCCCCCAATGAGTCCTCATAACACGCTATCGATATCGAGATTGCAACCAGCAACATTGTCCCCCATGTGCTAACGCCTAGACAAATAAACTTAGTGCTAAAATATTGTAATAATACTTGTATTAACTGATTTTACTCTCACTTCGCTAGTCGAGTAACAAGTTTCAAAAAGAGCGTGAAAGGTTGAATAGAGCAGCGCTGAAAACAAGATACAAAAAAATCGATAAAAAATTAACGCATTGTTATTTCATTAAAGTTTTTGATTTCACTGTATAATTTTAAATCTACTTTCTACAATTTTTTTCAACCCTTCACGCTCCCATTAACGCCCAACTACTAACTCTTTTTCACACACGCATTTCCAGAAATGGGACCTGTTTCTAGACTCAGCAAGTAACGGCTTTGTAAACTCTATCTCTAAAGGTCCGTCCACATTATGGCTTTTTTTCGCGTCGCAAGCTACGTAACGCTCGCGCGCGCGGTACGTCGCTTCGCTCGGATCGTTTACACTATAGAAATTCGCTAAGGTATACGCCCTCGTTTTGACAAACTTCGCAGCATATCAGAGAGCTTCATTGGCTGAATATTATATCCGGGTTAACTTTAGACCTTAATAAGTAATCAAACTGAGAAGGGGGTTAGTCAACAATATTGAACATATAGGGAATCACCATAAAGCTCTTTATATAACTGAAGTTTTGGAATTAAATTATGGTAATTACCAACTCTTTCTCTCTGCAAAAACTTCGCGAACCCATATCCTTCTTCTCGTGCAATTTCTATTAAGGTGATTTATTAATAAAAACGAAAATAGTTGTTGATTTCCACTCGTTTACGAGAAACACTAGGCCTATTAGCCGGAGACTTTGTTGTTTTCGTGAAAATATCTCGAATACACGGCGTCTGCGCCAACCAGGGGACCTCTGATTGGCTGCGAGGCTGCAATCCTTGCGAAAATCTTTGACACGCCAAAGATTTTCGCGAGGTTTGCAAGACCTTGCGAGCATGGCTTTGGCGCGAATTTCAGTAGTGTAAACGATCCGAGCGAAGCGACGTACCGCGCGCGCGAGCGTTACGTAGCTTGCGACGCGAAAAAAAGCCATAGTGTGGACGGACCTAAATAGCGTAGTATCGACCGCGCCCTTCACATACGCCCATCAAAGATTACTGTCTGCAAAAAATCTGACGTTCGACGTTGCTCCAGTCGGAGCCTTCGACGATTTAAAAACTATTTCCATGGATGTAAGCTCTTTTTCCTACTTTTCTTACGACATGAAATTATACCTAAATGGATAAAAAGAACACCTTCCATTATACCATTAAATGGTGTTGAAATAATATAAAAATGAAGCCAATTTTATAAAAAAATTACTCCATTTCAAACCCCTATTTACTCCATTTCAAGTCTAAATATACCCCATTTCAAGTCTACATATACCCAATTTCAAATCTACATATACCCCGTTTTAAGTCTATATTTACCCCATTTCATGTCCTTATTTACCGATTAAAAATGGTGTTGAAGTACACCATAAATGGTGATTATCCAAAGTCATAATTATACAATCAAAGCGGTTTAAATTTTTCACTTGGTTGGATTATCTTATTATATCCCATTGAAGTGACGCCTGATGCCTAATACCATATAAATATATAATAATGATGTAGAATGTAGTGTACATAAAATATTTAGAAATACGTCTTCGTGTAAATCTGTAGAATGTAGTGTACATAAAATATTTAGAAATACGTCTTCGTGTAAATCTGTAGAATGTCAATCAGTAAGGATGTCCAGCGTATCCAAGAACTCTATTGTTAGTGCCGGAGATATTAAGGTTAAGGCCTTTGCTCGAGAGCCATCTATTTATAACGTCGATTTATTTGCAAAGTAATTTTTAATCGTTGCTTCTCTGAAAACACTTTTCAGGTTTGGACCGGGTTGCTTGGCGTCATGGGAGTCTTAACGACGATTGATATCATTCACAAGCGAGTGAAGGGAATTCCAGGATCAATGATGTCCTTCGCTGCTCAAGAACTCTTTCTTTATTTCGGAGCCATTTTGGGAAAAGGTAGAGTTAATGTCGTTTCGCGGAAGCTAGAGTGGGCATGATTTTTTTTCAAGTTGATGATAGAATAAGGCGCTTAGTTTAATGTTTTTCCAAGAATAAAAAATGTGCGCATTTCCGGTCAAATCCACAAAGGACTTGAAATTATAAGGTTCGGCAACAAAATGTTAGCTTTCTGAGCCGAGTGGACTATCATTATCGAATTATTATTTGCTATTTATCGATAAGCAACTGCAAGCGTTATAATTAAAATGCTGAAATATTCAAGCGATATAAAAAGTTTTATTCATAGCTCGGTTGCCGTGGAAACATTACCCTCTCGATATACCTCAACAGTATTTTCAATTTGCTAACGTTTGTGCATACTAAAGACATAAGTGGTTCATATTGCAGCTCCCTAGATGTATTGGGCGAATAACATTGCTGTGTATCAGCATTTTCTCCCAGCACGGTAGGGAAAAGGGTATTGTCAAGAAGCGATATCTAGTTTACTAGGGAGCAAGTATATACTCGCCACTTCTCTAGCTCTTTATATCCAGTCCAAACGTTGGTCCGGAGTTAATCACCGCCTCTAAGTTTCAACCAGCATCTCATTGGTTCCTAAAAACTCACGTCAAGGCGAAGCGAGTGGCGAAAATTACGTGTTTTCTGATTTAGAAGAGGTGAAATAGTCTGGCCTCCTTTTACGTCCCCCTCTGTATTTTGAAAGGGGACTGGGACTATGGTGGGCGAATAATTAGGCATCTTATATCTTCTCTCTAATAAACTTGATATAGCTTTTTGGTATTGTATTGTTAGTAAAAAATCATCCTCTAAAATTTTTAGCCACATCGTAGTATACGATAGGCTCTTAGTTTGACCCGAGCTGTAGTAGTAGTTGTAGTAGTAGTGGCCGGGGTTGTCGCTTTTGTTATCTTTAGATTATAGCTTGAAAGGAACTCAATAGTACCTCAACCCACCCATAGGGGTAAACTGAGCTCGGTAAGAGATTATATTTTGATTTAGAAAATTTCATATCGCACCCGGGTCGCTCGCGCAGAAGTATGACAGACTACCACTGTACCTTGGAGACACGATAGAAAGATTGAGTTTTCGTCCTTTAGTTTATCTTTAAAGTGTCGGAGATGGGTGATTTCCTCTCCTTCTGTGGAGTCGGTTACTTTTGAGTTTTCATCTGTGGGGTCTTCATTTTTTTTTTCTTTTTATCTATGTGCTGATTAAATAGATAACGATGTGGCTACTATTATGGCCCAATGCCCATCCCTTCTGTCAACTTGTTATCTAATAATTTTTATCTCTATGTGACGTCATCTTCACTCGGAGAGGTAAAAAGCCGTCCTTAAGGCCCGTTTTCAATCAAGCTTTTCATGAAGCTTTTGCTTCAAAAACTGAAATCGGAACCCGTTTTCAAACGCGCTTTTTTGGGCGCTTCTGAATCAGATTCGCGTGAAATAATTGAAAAGCTGGTATCTACCTCGGGTAGATATTTGCTTTCGCTTTTATCCGAAAAAGCGCTTGGCCTGGTAGTCACGTGGATTTCTCTCGAGCAATTTTTTTGCGCCGCGTGTTTTAAAGTGAGAATAGGCCTAATTTTCAAAAACAATATCGAGTGTTAAGGATATTTAGAAGCATTTTAATGGTGTTTTTAACTATTTTAAGGATATTTATGAGTATTTTTTAACTAGCCTAAATATTGAACAGAAGACAACTGGGTCTTGACGAGCGTGGAGAGGCGAGAGAAGTGAATTTGAAAACGGGTGAAGAGTTTCGCTTTTGCTTCACCATATGAATCGCGTTTTTGTCAGGCAAATCGCGATTTACTGTTGAAGCGAAGCTCCTAAAAAAAGCAATTAGAAAAGCTTGATTGAAAACGGGCCTTTATACATTACAGCCAGTATTAAACTATGAATGCGGTCCAGAAATTGAAAACACGTTTCCTTCGATTTGCAAACTGCGATCGCGGTCCCCTTGGTTGTAAGAATACACACAGACACACACACACGCCCAACGAAGTGAATGGTTTTAGTCAAACAAAATCAACGGTGCCTTCAACCTATAAATTTTTCTATTGGTTTGCGTTTCTGCAGGCTTCGATGTTCCTTCGTCACTGGCGATTCGCTTCAGCGTTCTCTTGATAGTAGTGATTTTCGTCAATTTGTTCAACGGAGTCTTGAAAGCCAATTTCTTATCTCAGAAAAACGAAAACATTAACAGAATTACGGATTTATTGAAAGTACCGAGCGTCAAAGTTTTCAGCGACAAAATCGAAGAATCGGTGGAGATTTTTAAATAATTGAATCTCATTCCAAAAGTCCATTAATAAAATTTCAATCCCCTCAGACTGACGATGAAATGGAAACTCTCCGGCATCTGCCAATGACAAAATTCGCCGAGCCTAAAGGGACAGACTTACTGTCAGGAAAGCAAATATGGTTTGCAGATTTAACTACTATACGATCGATTTTGCTAGAGACCTTCGACGAGCCAAAGCAAAAACTATTGCATCTTCATCTTGGTTCGGTTAAGTACTTGCAACAACCGCTAGTGTTTGCAGTTAATAATGCAACCATGAATCCCAAAGCTCTGAAGTACATCAACCAAAGGTTTTTTCACTTTCTTAATGCAAAAATAGTCTGCGTTTATGTGTTTCTCATTTGCACATTGGCGATGATCTTTAACATGAAACGTAGCTACTATTGTCTTCTTCCGTATCTCTATTGGTGTTTACGTGAATTTACGTACATTGACTAATAACGCTGGACTGACACATTTTGGGCGTTCGCATCTTCGCTTTGCTTGTTTGCAGGATCGCGCTACTGTTCACGTTCGGTTCTTGCTATTTTGCTACGTCCTCATCTCGAGAAGATACAAATTTCTCGCGATTAGGCTAAAAACTTCGCGTCTTCGCGAGAAAAGCACCACTCAGGCGAGAGGAAGGGTAGGGTGTGGAAGGCGTCCATTATTTTCGTCACTTTTCATAATGGCGAAAGCAGCGTGTAGCTGAGTGACTAAGTCGAGTCACTGTTAATAAATATTGACAACATAGATAGAGCAATGATTACTGAAATTTCATTGGCTCTCAGAATAGGAAAAGCAAGTATCCGAACAGTAGCCAAATGTTTTTCGTGATCTGTTGCGAAGATGCGAATAGACGATGGCGCGAGCCTAATATGGACAAAGCTTACATAATTACATTTTGGAATAAACCTTTCTTTCGACTGTAAGTCGAATTTGGGATCCGTGGGCCCCTACACTTTAGTTTAGGGGCTAATCACTGGCGCTGTAACCAATTTACGCTGTACGTGAACAGTGTAGCGCTTTTTAAGATATTGCGCAAAATTTGACGCTCACGGGAACAGTTACCTTTTCTTTCCATATGGAGTTTATCAAAATGGAGAAGCCTTCACCGTGTAGGTGAAATAAAGTCAACATTAATTATGCGGACCAATTTTACAACCTGATTTATGTTACTGATTTGAAGTATCTCACCCTTTGGTGATTGCAGATTGCGGTCTTTCATGGAAACCGGCCAAATCACATCGTATCACCGCTTGTTCGAGAGGGACTGGCACATTGAATTGGAACCTCAAAATTCGACGGCTGATAATGAAGTACACGTACTCAGGTTCAAGGATATTGAAGCGAAGTTCAGATTGTGGGCGGCAATGCTCGGAGTCGCTTCTTTCCTCTTCACCGTCGAGCTACTGACAACATTTCAGTTTCGAGAACCACTGCACATCATTAAGCTTAAACGAGGATTGTTGGGAATGTAAACCCTCGCAACGGAACTTTAAACCGGAAACTGATATAAAACGAGTTTTATCCGATCAAACGCATCACACCAAGGCAGTTAAGACTAGTTTTTGCACAAAGCATTGGTGTCGTCTTCATAGTTAAAGCACACATGCAAAATAAAACGATAAAATTTGTGTTTATCTGAATATCGAAAAATTATGCACCACCCGCTCCTATTGGAGCGAGGCCGCATTTGACCGAAATATTTTATTTGTTATTTAACTTTCCAGACCAATGGCTGGTGTCACTTATTTGGGAATATTTTTCAAAGAAATACGTAGTTGACTTTAAGAGTACATTTCGAATGACCGAAGCAGCGTGGTAGAGTGTCGAGTTTCCCTTTCAAGAGCTTCGCTTCAAACTAAATTTAGTTTCAGTAAAATTGGGGTGAAATTCGCATTGAGGGGGGAGAGGGGAAATGCTTGATCCTGGAGTTACTGTAGCCGATGTAGGACCTCTAAACATTGAGTGTCATGAGGATGAAACGACACATTATGAGAATGTAACCACTTGTAACCAGGGTTGTTGATTTTTTTGACTTTTTCCAATAAATCAAAAAACTCGATTTTTTCGATGTAAATCGGATTTTTTAAATTTTTATTGAACTACTTGATAGTAAATTACCAACATGAAAACTTTTGCGTCAAAATTAACCCCATGCAAAATAATCTTGACATTTAAGCAGCTATTGGATATTGTTGCTATTCAAATGCTTGTATAAAAAGACTAGCTTGACCGCTATTTCATTTCTTAGCCTATCCAGCAAGACAAACTGAAGTTCTGGGAAAAACTTACACTGAAATATAACAACACTATGATTGTTTTTAATTATAGGTCTTTCCTAGTTAAGTTTCTTATCGAGTTTCTTAAACTACTTCTTGGAATCTTAGAAAACATTTTTTAAAAATAAAAATATACTCTTGATTTTAATCAAATGATTTTTTTTAAATAAATGGCATGATTTAAATCAGTGATTTAAATAAGTGATTTAAATCAAACAACCCTGCTTGTAACTGGGCTTGACACTAGAATCTGATATCAAACAATATTGATCTGAACAAACAGGTCATTACTACTCGGTTCAGGCTCAAATGCAAATCAATATTTTTCCTCTTGATATCGCAATAATGATACCACCAAGCAGAAACGTATTAATACTACTTTGATAAGTGATAACGAGGCAGTTACTGAATTCATGTTATAAAATTTTATAACTCTCAGATCTCAAATCTATTTAATTTATTAGTTTCAATAGAAACTAGATTTATGAAACGCTTGTTAACTCTGAAAAATATATATTTTTGACAATGTATCAAATATGCAAATACATAAATAGAGCAAACGTCGAATTCAATGTTAAGTATTCTAAAAATGTTGAAAAACTTATACAGTTGAATGACCTTCGTTTTATTAATTTTGCTTTAATTAAGAAAATAAATAATTACTAAATGTATTTGTGGGAAAATAAATAATTACTAAATGTATTTGTGGGAAAATAAACAATTACTAAATGTATTTGTGGGAAAATAAACAATTACTAAATGTATTTGTGGGAAAATAAACAATTACTAAATTTATTTGTGGGAAAATAAATAATTACTATATGTATTTGTGGGAAAATAAACAATTACTAAATGTATTTGTGGGAAAATAAACAATTACTAAATGTATTTGTGGGAAAATAAATAATTACTAAATGTATTTGTGGGAAAAATAAACAATTACTAAATGTATTTGTGGGAAAATAAACAATTACTAAATGTATTTGTGGGAAAATAAACAATTACTAAATGTATTTGTGGGAAAATAAATAATTACTAAATGTATTTGTGGGAAAATAAACAATTACTAAATGTATTTGTGGGAAAATAAATAATTACTAAATGTATTTGTGGGAAAATAAATAATTACTAAATGTATTTGTGGGAAAATAAACAATTACTAAATTTATTTGTGGGAAAATAAATAATTACTAAATGTATTTGTGGGAAAATAAATAATTACTAAATGTATTTGTGGGAAAATAAATAATTACTAAATGTATTTGTGGGAAATAAATAATTACTAAATGTATTTGTGGGAAAATAAACAATTACTAAATGTATTTGTGGGAAAATAAACAATTACTAAATGTATTTGTGGGAAAATAAACAATTACTAAATGTATTTGTGGGAAAATAAACAATTACTAAATGTATTTGTGGGAAAATAAATAATTACTAAATGTATTTGTGGGAAAATAAACAATTACTAAATGTATTTGTGGGAAAATAAACAATTACTAAATGTATTTGTGGGAAAATAAAAAATTACTAAATGTATTTGTGGGAAAATAAACAATTACTAAATGTATTTGTGGGAAAATAAACAATTACTAAATGTATTTGTGGAAAAATAAACAATTACTAAATGTATTTGTGGGAAAATAAATAATTACTAAATGTATTTGTGGGAAAATAAATAATTACTAAATGTATTTGTGGGAAAATAAATAATTACTAAATGTATTTGTGGGAAAATAAATAGTTACTAAATGTATTTGTGGGAAAATAAACAATAACTAAATGTATTTGTGGGAAAATAAACAATAACTAAATGTATTTGTGGGAAAATAAATAATTCCTAAATGTATTTGTGGGAAAATAAACAATTACTAAATGTATTTGTGGGAAAATAAACAATTACTAAATGTATTCGTGGGAAAATAAATAATTTCTAAATGTATTCGTGGGAAAATAAATAATTACTAAATGTATTCGTGGGAAAATATATAATTACTAAATGTATTTGTGGGAAAATAAATGATTACTAAATGTTTTTGTGTGAAAATAAACTTTAAAATAAATAAATTTTTATTAGATCAACATTGACAAAAAATATATTCCGCGTTGTAACTCCGGAAAATTTAGATTAAAGTAACTGGAGTTTTTTCTCAGAATTTATTGAAGATTTTCATTCATTAAATTATGGTAGCCCGGCCATATTACGAATCGGTTGCTGACGATCCGGTGGCAGGCGAAATGGGTGCTGGCGATCCGGTGGCAGGCGGATTGGGTGCTGGCGATCCGGTGGCAGGCGAAATGGGTGATGATTAGACTCGCCGTCACCTGTGATAGTGCAAAGGTATAGATCTGGTTTTTGTTTATAATATGTTTGTTTGGTAGAAATTTTCAACCCATAATATTCCTACAGACTGACAGTTATCCAAGTGGTGGAGAAAAAAGTGTTGGCCTCCACTATTTCCTCACCGATTTACTCAACGTTGCTTAAATATTTATGCATACTAATAAACTGGATCAAGTTCCTGTTCAAGTAGTCAAAGCAGATAAGCGTGCCCTTTACTATGTGGCCGGATTTATCATAAATAAGTTACTAAAATCAAAATCAAAAGACAGTGGAGCTATTGGTTCAGTTTTGTTAGAAAAAGGCATATCAAAATAGCCGTTGGAATTAACTGAATGGACGGATGCGCAGAATCGAAGTAACCTAAAGTATCCTACTCAGAGGCTATGGAAATATTTACGATGATTATAAGGCACATTGGTAAGTATTATAATTAAACGTTTGTCACTAACCGAAACAGAAAGTTATTGCCGCCGTAAATCAAGACCTTCTATTAAAAACCAAATTTAACAAAGTCACTGAAAAAGCTAGTGTATCTGTAGATAATGCAAAGGCAATATTTTCAATAATAATCAACACGTCTATCAACTCTGCTGGCAATGACCATACAAAGAACCTCTACAATGATCTAAAGGCTAACCTTGGAAGCAAGGGGTTGACTACTAAGTCCAACAGCAATGAAAAGACCAAATCTAAAATTGAAAACAACGTAAAGGAACAAATAAGTCGAAAGTACAACTTGATATTGTAAAGTGATATTTAATTTCTACTCATAGGGACTGTTATATGACGAAAAGCAATGTTTTTAAAGTATGAAACAATTCAAAGTTGTTATTCTGTGTTAACAAATTTGCTCTGTTTCAGTTTCAAATTCCCTTCAGATAATCTTTGAAGTTTTGCGCCATTTCGCCCATAATCCAATATTGATGGGCAAGAACCAGCCATCATTGCTTGAAGTGTCTGCGAAGGTTCAGCTAATAAATAGGAGACCATCTCACAAACTGCAAGAGCTGTAAAATATAGTAGAACTGTAAATTGTAGAACTGTTCAAAAAATATTTAAATAACTAACTAGTTTGCTTCAGTCCTAATAATGTCTCTCGGGGTACGAGCATCTTCTTTTTTATTTCTGAGCTAACTGGTTCGTTCTCTACATATTATTGCCACTCATGCAAGTACGGTAGGAATACTTCTTTTAACCACTAATAAAATAAACAATTAGTAATTTGCAAAGATCCTCCAATTAACGGATACCGCACATGAAGCCTGGAATCATAGGGTTTATGAATGGTTCCAGATTTTGGTTGGCTTTATTTCTTCCTTTGTAAAGATGTCCAACATTCATAATATCAAAACACTCATTAAAGATCTACAGGAACTTAATTGTTTCAGGATATCCACCAGGGAAATATACATCAATCGCATTTGCAACTGACTGACTGATTACTTGAGTAGCGAAACGAACTTTCATTCGGTTTTTCAGGTTAATATGTTCTGACGTAAGTTAATGAAGCATTCTTCTAATGTTTGTTCCTCTTTTTATGTGTTCATTGTAAACCGCTCAAATAGTGTCCCATACTCTCCGTTGAATTTTATAAAACGGTACTTGCAGTTCTTGGTGCTATTGGCTACACCGTTTCTAACTGTTTTGATGAGGTGAGGCGCATCAAACACAAACTACAGGAACCTGTCATCTGCCGAAGCTGAGTTTTTGCATTTATGTGGGGCGTCCAACGTGGTATTATATCCAAAACATTTTCAGTTTGTAGAGGCACCATCAACCGTGACACACAAGATTTTTTACACCGCAAAACTCAAATTTATGGATAGTATCCATAAGAAGGGAATGCAACTTTTCTGATGTCAAACTGCTCGTGGCAAAATATTCTATGGGATATTTGTATGCTGAGATAATCCCCCGCAAGATAAATTGAAGGCAGAGGTTGGCCACTTGTCGATCCTTGTACAGAATTGCTTCTGCATCAGGTATTTTATTTTGCACATCATTTACAGACGTAAAGTCTACTATGTCATCGGTTTCAACTTTGTAATTTGGATCCTCTTTGATCTTAATTTCATCGATCACCA
The DNA here is from genome assembly GCA_019434445.1 of Phalangium opilio. NCBI lineage: Eukaryota > Metazoa > Arthropoda > Arachnida > Opiliones > Phalangiidae > Phalangium > Phalangium opilio. The sequence goes on from JAEQBA010002799.1 coordinate 936,142, forward strand.
AACCAAAATATTCTGGTGTGGACTTAAGAAAAGATTTTCTGTCTTTAAAAGCTTTTGCAATGACATCTTTGTCAAATCCTGGTTTTAAACCAATCTTTGGTGCTTTGTTGTTTAACGTGTTTTTTGAAGGCAACTTTAATATGTCCGAATCAGAAAAGACTCCATAAAAGGATGGGTATTAAGTATACATATACAGGCACCATTGTATGACCAAAGGATGCCATCGCCGACCCATTGCATTTTTTTTGGTCAAGCATTTTTTGTTGGGTTTTCAAGAAAATGTTTGCGAAATTTTGGTTGTAGCAGTTGTTTATGTTTTTGTCCAATATATCTTTCAAAACATTACTTGTTTCTTCACCTATATTATCGCCATCAGCAGCTATAATCTTGGCCACTCGCTTCTTCAGACGTGATATTTTAGCATTTAGTTTATACACTACACTCTTGACTGTTTAAGGTGAGTGACAAGGCTATCTTTGTACGGGTTTTCGAAAGTGTCAGGCTTTGATCGTGCTTCTTCTTGTTTTGTCTCAAAAGAAGCTCATTGTTTGACACAATAAAAACATCGAGCCCGTTTTTTATTAAGTTCTACGAGACAACATCTTTCACTATGAACCCCTCCAGATATCGGACTAAAAAATCTATTAGCCTAGGCACGATTTCGGAAATTTTGAACGTACCCTTTTTCGTTATATCCTGTACAAGTTTTCATTTTATCCATTTTAATTATTACATTCAATAACCTCGAGATGTCCCTTATTTCATTCGGAAATGTGTCAAGAGCAACAAGGTAATTAAAAGTTTCCCTAAAACTTCATACCTTACAGAAAAGTTATGGTTGATCACTAAACCACAAGTTTCATTTTCCTTTTGAATTTTAAATTCATTTTTGCATTAACGACCCATTCTGTGGTAATGAAAAGCCGCGAAGCAGAGAGGCAAAATCTTTCGGATACTCGTTAGCTAAAGTTTCTTGATTTCGTATTTGAGGCTGTATTTCTTCAAGCGCGGATATTTCATGAATAGACGATACTGTTTTATGACCACCCAGTTTAGATGCTTCTTTTGTCCTGGCTTCATCAATGGTCATTAGCTTTTGTGTTTCATTTTCCACTTGGGGTTCCTTTCTTGGTTGTTCCTTAAGATTTTCTTGCAACGATGGAATGATAACATTCTGAATTTCGTTTAAGGAAAAAGTAATCCATTTAGTTGAGCATTGGGGAACTTCTCTTGGTTTCAAAATGGATACATAATCCTGTTATTTACGAAAAGGTTATGTTAAGAAAGGTATGTATGTATAATAATAACCTGCTTACATTTGAATGTACAGGATCAGGATAAGTTTTGCTTGGTTCGTTTCCAGCAACGAAATGTTCTGAACTAAGATTTGTATTGTATTTTCGATGTTATTGGTTTGAGCTCGTGAATCCTCAGAATTCACAACTCATACTTATGAAGGACAGTCAGATGCTTCTGAAACCTCATCAAAGTACAATTCATGTACATTGGGGCACCGTCCGAAACTATAACGGACCCAGGGGCTATATACTTAGACATTCGCGTCCATAAAACGGCCCTGGACTTATTCTTGACCCTTAAGAGCCCATCTTTTGTATCTCTGCAGTAAATGACAAGATACAGATGGCCTCTCTGGTCATTTGAGCCCCACGATGGTATTTTCGACAGTGTAAATACGTTTCGTCCACCTCTACGAACAATCCTGGCCCTCCTATCTGAACCTTTTCGGCCCTGTTCGGGATTACAATCTCAGCTACCTCGCGGCACATGGAAAAGTAGTCCACGACGATATGGGCGGAACATTCACAGTGGGTAGTAGCGTCAGACACGCTCATGTTGCACACCCACAGCAATACCAAAAAGAGATTGTCAGTGACCGACAAGTGTTGATTGTTGTTCGTGAACTAGTCGAATAGGCCTACCGGACAACTTGCGCGGACGACTTCACACGGTAAAAGGTTATAATTAGCCTGGACGCGGTTGTGGTGTCTGACGACAAGAAAGCGAACTTGGTTAACTAAACATAAACAATTTATTTAACTAATGGTAAAAACTAAGCGAAGTGCCCGGACGGCGACTACAAAACCAAAATCCCCTTTTGATATTAAGTTATCTGATTATATAGTACGAACAAAAAATTAATTCTAAAAATGTAGACTAACAAACAAACGATAAAAAATAGGTTTACAAAATTGGTATCTTTTTTATGTAATATCATTTTTTCCGATCGGAACATTCTCCCGGCCTTGATACGTTAGTAGCAAACTTTCAGGGCTCATCTTCATGGTCGAACGGTAGAAGGCATAGCTTGACGATGGGTCGTTTGATTTCACCTTTGGTGGTCCGTAAGGTAACGACCCGAGTATAGCCGTCTTGTCCCGGAAAAATTTCGATCACTCTGGCCAAAGGCCAATTTCCGGGTGAGGTAACGTCTGATTTGACCAAGACCATGTCCCCAACTTCGATATTGCGTTGCGGTTTCATCCATTTGGGTCGTTGTTGAAGTCTAGTTACGTACTCCCGAAGCCAGCGTTTATGGACATCCTGCTTTAGCTTCTGGAGTAGCTGCCATCGGTTAAGTCGGTTCATAGGTAGGTGAGATAAGTCAGGATCCGGTATTGCTTGAAGAGATTCTCCAATTAGGAAGTGACCTGGAGTGAGAACATTAAGATCGGTGGGATCCGATGAAAGCGGAGTTAACGGTCTTGAATTTAGGCAACCCTCTATCTGTGTGACTACGGTTGAGAACTCTTCGTAGGTCAGTCTGGTGTTACCAATGACTCGATGTAGGTGGTATTTTACCGACTTGACGCCGGCCTCCCATAGTCCGCCAAAATGTGGGGCTCCGGCAGGGTTAAAATGCCATGTTATGCCCTGTGCGGAAAGATGATCTGCGACAGCTGCATTGTGTGGATTTGACTGAATCAGTTTCATAAATTCCTTTAGTTCCTTGGCGGCCCCAACGAAGGTCGTTCCACAGTCGCTATATATATCGCTAGGCTTCCCACGTCTTGAAGTGAATCGGCGCAATGCTGCCAGAAAGGCTTCGGTGGTTTGTGATGAGACAATTTCAAGATGTAGTGCCTTCGTCACGAAGCATACAAAAAGGGATAAGTAAGCCTTGTAGGATGTCTTGCTTCTCGGAGTGATTGGACGAAGATAAAAGGGTCCTGCGTAGTCAACGCCAGTTCTCGCAAATGCTCGGCAGTATTGAACTCGAGCCCTTGGTAGATCACCCATCATCTGGTTAGCGGTGGCGGCACGATATCTGGTGCAGACTGCACATTTCCGAATTTGGTGTCTTACTGCATCTCTTCCTCGAATGATCCAATACTTTAATGATAGGATGCTCTGAACCATCTGAGTACCAGCATGCAGGTTTTGGGTATGGGCCTCTTGAATGACCATCTCCGTAAATTTGTGATGTCTCGGTAGCAGAATTGGACGCTTTGTGGCTGTATCGAGATCTGCGTGTTTAAGTCTTCCTCCTACACGGAGGACCCCGATGGAATCCAAGACAGGATGTAGACATAGTAGTTTGCTTCGCTTCGGCAACGGATTACTCTGGCGTAAGGACTCTATCTCTTCCGGAAACATGTAGGCTTGGACTATCTTTACTAATGTGAGCAACGCGTTCTCTAATTCCATGCTTGTCAAGGGACCAGAAAGTATTACGGCTTTGAAGTTGGGTTCTTGTCTCTTCCGGTAATTGTTCAGGCCATTATGTTTGAAACGAAGTATCCATGCTGTTATGCGTCGTAGTCGCAGAAGCGTAGAGAACCGTGTAAAGATGTCGTTATCAACAATTATTCTTGTGGTCATAATGACGATTTTTTCTTCTTCTTCGATGGCTGTGGCATTCGTCTTGGAATCCGAAATGGATGGAGTTGGCCACGGCTCCCGACTGGATAGCCATAGAGGTCCCTTCCACCAGAGTTTATGGTTTAGTAGCTCGGGCACTGATACTCCTCTGGAGGCTGCATCAGCTGGATTCTCAAGTCCGGGAACATGATGCCAGTGTGATACCGGAATTATCTCTTGAATTCTTGAAACCCGGTTTGCGACAAACGTCTTCCATCGACGTGGACAAGAGGACAGCCAACATAATACGATCGTCGAATCTGTCCAAGCTTTAACTTGATTGAAGTTCAGATTTAAGGACTCTTGAACTGTTTCCATGAGATCCGCAAGGAGCAATGCACCACAGAGCTCCATCCTCGGGATTGATATCGCTTTATTTGCCGGAGCCACTCTTGTCTTTGCTGTGAGTAATGAAATGTGGACATTTCCAGCTTGATCGACCGATCTCAGATATACCACTCCAGCGTATGCTTTCTCGGATGCATCCGAAAATCCGTGAAGTTCGAGAACGGATATCTCAGGTAAAGAATGCATCCATCGGTCTATTCGAAGATCTTGAATGTTTATAATGGAATTCTTGAAATCCGCCCATAATGTTTGAACTCCTACGGAAGTTTCGGCATCCCAATCGATTTTCTCCTTCCATACATCCTGCATCAAGATTTTCGTGCGAATAATGATGGGGGCAAGCCAACCCATGGGATCGAAGATCTTCGATATTTCGGAAAGTAGAGTCCTCTTCGTAAGAGGTAACTGACAGGGCGCAGGTTGTACATTGAACAGGAACTGATCTTTCCTCGTATCCCAGTAAAGTCCGAGTGTCTTGACAAGAGCATCGTCATCCATCGCTAGTATGTTCTTGGAATCTTGTAACTCAGGCGGTACTTCTTTTAAACAATCAGGGTCGTTTGAGGCAAATTTACTGAGTCGGAAACCGGCACCATCGCACAGTGAGCGAATCTGGTATATAGCGATCTTGGTTTGTGTTGCGGTTTGTCCTCCGCTCATTACATCGTCCATGTAAAAATCCCTTTTGATAATCGCAGCTCCCAACGGATGTTCATGTAACCCCGTGTCGCCCAACTCCTGCAATACTCGAGTTGCCAAGAAGGGTGCCGAGGCTGTTCCATAGGTTACAGTGTTCAATTGGAATTCTTGAACAGGAGCCTTGGGTGTCGACCGCCACAGTATGCATTGCAGATTTCGTTGTTCTGGGACTACTAGTATCTGGCGGTACATTTTCATGATGTCAGCGACAAAGGCAATACGATGTATTCTGAACCGCATGACAATGGCATATAGCGAATCTTGGACCACTGGACCCACGAGTTGCGCGTCGTTGAAGGAGAATCCAGAGGTGGTCTTAGAAGATGCATCGAAGACCACTCGGAATTTACAGGTTTGGTTCCAATCTTTCATTACATAGTGATGAGGAATATAGACTCTTGCAGACTTCTTTTGGTTCTCTGGCAAGATCTTCGACATATGTCCCAACTCTTCGTACTGTTCCATGAATCCTTCGTATAAGGCTTTCAACTCCGGGCGTGCGTCGATCTTCCTTTCAATTTGGTAGAATCTTCTCAGGGCTATCTCGCGCGAAGATCCAAGAGGAATCGTTGGCTCTTTCATTGGTATGCGTACCACGAATCTTCCGGCTGGATCTCGGTAATGGAACTTTAGAAAATCCTCCTCGCAAGCTTTTTCTTCCGGCGTCATGACTTGTGTCTTTGGCACTTGTTCAATCGCCCAAAATTGATTCAGGGTTTCTTCGAGTGTGAGAGTATGATGAAGGTGTACTCTAGGTTGGTCAATGCTCGTCGGCCCGGAAACCAGCCATCCTAGCTTGGAATTGATCGCATCCGGAGAAAAGGCATCCTTGGTTCGTTTCCCATTTAAAAGGAGTTTGAAAAATACGTCAGCACCCAACAGTACATCAATGTCGCCAGGGATGTTAAACTCGGGATCCGCCAGTCGCAGCTTCCTGAGATGAGGCCAATTGCTTGTATCATATTTTCGTAAAGGTAGCTGACATGTGATTTTCTTCAATACATAAGCGTTGACGCAAAACCTTTCTGACGTTGTGTCCTCGAAGAATGGTTTGAAATGAACCTGAGTAAGTCCTCTAGCTCGACCGAGTTGCGTCGCACCTAGGCCTACTACTTCCGTCTGGACTTTCTTTCGTGCGAGGCCCAGTCTCGCCATGCACGCTTCGGAGATGCACGATACAGTCGATCCGCCATCCAATAGAGCTCGAACTTGAAGGGCTGTCTCTTGCGCAGTTTTTACTTTGATTACAGCGGTAGCTAGTATGGAATCATCCCTTGCACAGGCGGCGTCCTGGACATGAAAATTCTGCGCCTGGCTTGGTTGTTGTCTATCGGACTCTTTTGTATTGGATGGTTGACTACTTGACTCTTTGTCTGGTTTCTCAACTTCCACGTGAAGAAGGGAGTGATGCTTTTTATCGCAGGTCTTGCAGTATTTTTCCAGTGGACATTCTTTCACTCTATGTCCCGTCCGAAGGCAGTTGAAACAAAGGTTCGATTGCTGTACTAATGATCGCCTTTCGTGGACCTTCATAGCGGACAGTCTTGGGCATCGGAAATTGAAATGATTGGCGGAACAGAACGTACATTTACCATCTGAGGACGATGCTCCAGTTCTGGTGTGCAAGGTCACTGGGTTCCTCGTGACGTGAGGATTGCGACCGGATGATGATGCCGCCAAGGAGCGCGCTCTTTGTTCAATAAATTCCAGCAGATCGCTTGATTTTGGTATCTCTGTGTTCTTGAGACTAAGTTCCCATTGCTCCTTAGAGGACGGATCTAACTTCTGGGTTAGAAGGAACACCAGAACGGCATCCCATTTATTCGCTATCGGAAGAGTGTCGAGAGCTCTGGTACATTCCATCGCCGCATCCACGATCGATCGTAAGGCATTTGAGTTGCTGGTTGGTATCATGGGCAGCGAGCAGAATCGTCTCATAATGGCAAAGTAGAGTTCTCTGTTGTTTTCGAACCTCTTGGTGACCGTATCCCAAGCAATGGTGTAATTGGCATCAGAAATGGTGAGTGATTTGATTAGATTTACGGCGTTTCCGGTTAAACTTGACTTGAGATAGGTAAATTTCTGGGCATCTGATAATTCTTGATTGTTGTGGATGGCAGTGAGGTACATGTCCCGGAATGATATCCAATTATGTATTTCTCCCGCGAACGTTGGGAGGTTGATTTTAGGTAACTTGATCTCCGAATGTGATCCTACAGACAACTGACGTGTCGAGATTGGAACCATAGTGGCTAGCATAGACTTAAGTGCGCATTTCGAATTCGTATACAACGTGAATAAGTCATCCCATTTCCGTTCATGCAGGCCAGCATTTTCAGCGTCCAACGAGACCACCTTGACATGCGCATCATCGATGACTTGCCACGACTTGTCCACTTCTTCCAGAAAAAATTCCAATTGCTGTTGATTAAGAGGAGTCTTGGCATGTGTTTGAACTCTGTTGCTGATGTTGTTCAGACCCAATTCGCCTTTATTCCGTTCCGCAGTGGCTTTCTCCAGAGCGGTTACTGGCATTGTGAACGTCCGCAGTGGTGATCAACCCAACGACCAGCTTTCCACGTAATTAAGCCGACTCTGACGATCCGGCTCGACGGACCATAAATGTTCGTGAACTAGTCGAATAGGCCTACCGGACAACTTGCGCGGACGACTTCACACGGTAAAAGGTTATAATTAGCCTGGACGCGGTTGTGGTGTCTGACGACAAGAAAGCGAACTTGGTTAACTAAACATAAACAATTTATTTAACTAATGGTAAAAACTAAGCGAAGTGCCCGGACGGCGACTACAAAACCAAAATCCCCTTTTGATATTAAGTTATCTGATTATATAGTACGAACAAAAAATTAATTCTAAAAATGTAGACTAACAAACAAACGATAAAAAATAGGTTTACAAAATTGGTATCTTTTTTATGTAATATCATTTTTTCCGATCGGAGGGGACGAAAGCCTTTACACATTTGCTTACCAAGTACTGTGGTACTTTTCTTTTTTTCGCCTTTAAGGCTTTTCGCTTATTATCGCGAGATTTGGCGGCTAAACAGCGGATTAAATATCCAAATCACCTTTGACCATCCTGAACGCCCTCACGATACCCATTTATCTCCCCATCTACAGACCTGCCTGTTACCGCATTCACAAACTATCTTTCGTTCATTGAACGAATCAAGTCGCGGGACAAGCTACTAAGAAAGTACCAGAGTAATGGCGTCCTTCTCTGACCTCGCCTAAAGTGCATCATCCATACACGGGAAAAGTCCTCCCCAATTCCTCAGTGCACCCTTTGGAAAAAATGCTCCCCATTCCCAAAATTAGGGTTTTCAAAAATATCTCTCTCCAAATTAGCCTCGGCCATTGAAAAGTTTCTCCTTGACTCCCAAATATATCAAATATCACAGCAAAAATAAATGCCTTTAAAAAGCCTTAAAAAAGCCTCCTTAAAAAAAACGTGTCTTATCGTGTTGGTTTTTAACGAGTCTCTGCTCCATGCAAGGTTCGTTGTCATAGCAACCAGCCTGGCGGGAAGAGCCTAAAGTCCGGGGGCGGAAATTTGGCGCCAATTTTACGGGGGGGGACGTCAAAGTTCTTCCAACATCTATTTTCACAAAGTATTTATTAGAAAGTATTCAGTGCTTTGGAATTATTTTAGTTACAAGAATTGTTGCAACAATACGAGAAGGTAAATTGAACAATTGTGTTGCGGCCATGAGACGCTTATTAAATGGAACGGATGTGACTAATTTTAGTAGCGTTCCGGACGGCATTTTTTGACGAATGCAGGTTGTAGCATTTTGCATAATGAATGGTATATCCGAGTATAATGCATGGCGATTAATATGCTGGAGAGAGTGTTCTAGGGAAGACAAACGTAAAATAGCGGAGCTTTTCGTTTATGTGAAAAAATCGGAAAATTGTGGGAGGTTTTATTCCTCCGAGATCTATTCTGGGCTTATAAAATATTTGGATGGTGCTACAAGGTATATTTGTTATCGAATTGACTAACCTTTTTTTTAAACTCTCTACTTAATTTTTATCGAGACGATAAAAAATTTGAATATGAAGCATTCATTTAGGGCAGTGAATATGGGCAGTAGAATAAGTGGGCCTGCCATAAAAAACTCCCCTTGAGAAACGACGTGGGGCCACCTCCAAGTGGTGTTTCTTGGGTATCGCTAAGAGCCACACATTAATGCTTACCATTTTTAAATTTCAGTGCATTACTTTCAAATTGTATTGATCGAGTCCATCCCCAGTGAACCACTTTCCAAAATATCATTTATCAAATTCAGGAATAATTTGACACCTTTTCCAAAATATCATCCTTCACATTTATCAAATTCCCGAATAATTTGACACCATTTCCCAAATATCGTCTTTCAGATTTATCAAATTCCCGAATAATTTGACACCTTTTCCAAAATATCGTCCTTCACATTTATCAAATTCAAAAATGATTTGACGGAATTTACCAAAATTTGCCGCTATCAATTATCGCATTCCCTAAAAATTCAACGATTTTCCCAAATCATAGCAGTTTTTCTCGCATTATATTTCCGTCCTTTTATCAGAAATGAACAGTTTCCGTAAGCTTAAAAAATTCCATAGCTATAACTCCGGCGCGAGTACTTCAATTTTTCACAGTCCCCCCGGCTTATTTTGCAAGATTGAGTGCAGAATGCGTTGAGCGGATAGCGACTTCACTGGCGGTAAGTGCGTGGATTTTAAAATTTTCAAAATTTTTTTAACCAACTTGCGGCGGCCAAATAATTTTTTAACTATTTTTTTTCGGACTCCTCACGGTCTAATTAACTAGAAACCATTTTTGTTGGGTGGGTCACGTAAAGTGCAATCCTACCTACTTGGCTATGGTTAAGAGACAATGCACGCGTACTAGCTTCCTAGTTCCATCTTAGCGTTGTTTCAAAGTGCTTTCTAAGGTGTGTAAATTGTGTTAGAAATAAACTCTCTAGTCACTCATTCTCAGACTATCATTTTAAATGACAGGTAGTCTGCCATTTTGTTACAATTGTCTTTAGTTTTGATGTTAAGTTTAAGTTAATCCTACTTTAAAGCATACGGGGTTTTTGAAAATACACAGATTTATTTCTAATTTTTAACTTCTTTTATTTTAGCTCTAACTTTTTTTGCTCCGTTTTGAATGACGAGCTAGGGCACTTTTACAAAGCCTTACAGCTCAAATTTTGGGGATAAACTAGACCTAAAAATTTTTGGTAGCCACTTTGAAGTGGGAAATCGAACGAAGGGAAACGACTTCATCAGGAAGGGAGTTCCAAACGGGAATAGTTCTCCTGAAGAAAGTGTTTTAGTGGGTCTTCGCAGGATGGCGGGAGAAAGAGTTGGCGACCATGGCCGCAGGTATAGTGCGTGTGAGGGGGGAGACAAAGTAGGTCTGATCGGAGGAGTGAAGGACACGAAAGAGGCTGATTAGATCCATGTAGGTGCGCCGACTGGACAGGGGGCCCAACCGAGGGAAGCAAGTCTGCTTTCGCGAGGTAAGTTCCGTAGAGACTTTCGGATTTTTGAAGCGCGACACTGCACGTCGTTAAGGAGTTTTATATCTCCACCAGAGGAGGGGTTCCAGAGTTGGCACCCAAATTCGAGGGTCGGACGAACATAGCAGTTGAAAAGACGCGTAAGAAATCGGTGGGAGAGATTTGGAAAATTGGCTTTGATGGTCGCGAGTAGCCCATTGGCGCGACTACATGTCGTAGTAAAACGGGTGTGGAAATTAAGGTTATGGGAAACTTGTACTTCTAAATCCCGACATTCGTTTACCCGACGTATATTTTGACCAATAAGGTAGTATGGAGAGGGTAGGTCTTCATCATCTTTCGTACATTGAATGGTTAGCAATAAGGACCTTTTGCTTTTAAAAGAGAGGCCGTTACGCGAGGTCCATGCCTCAAGCCGATTAAGGTCGGACTGGAGGGTTTGTACATCGTCATAAGAGTGGAAAACGCGAAAAGGTTTAAGGTCATCCGCGAAGAGGCACAACTTAGAGGATAATTGAGAGGGGAGGTCATTTATGAAAATAAGGAACAGGAGAGGGCCAAGAACGCTACCTGGGACGCCACTAGTAACTGGCAGGAAAGTGCTAAGGGATTCGCCAACGCGGACTGACTGAGTGCGAGCTAGTAAGTATGACTTAATCCACTGGTAGATATCTGGGAGCACGGCAGTGCTCCCAGCCAAGTCGAGCACTGACATCCTTTTCTCGAAGCAACTCGTGGCACTTTTAAGCCCACTGTAACTTTGTGATGGGTACAGGTAAAAGCCTGAAATTTTGCTTGCCGTGAGGACTGTCAATCGTAGCTATAGTTTCCAAGTTTCAAGTTCCTACCTTATATACTTTTCGAAATATCGCAGGTGAAATTTACCTTATTTTGTCACTCACTCACTCACTCACCGATCATCAATATTCTAAGGTACTTCTAGAGGAGATAGAAACTTAAAATTCAGGATTTAGTTTTCATTTATTTTATAAAGCACAGAAAAATTAAAACATCCCGAAATTTTTATAAAATTGTTCTTTAGTTCTTTATTTTAAAACTAGATGGCGCTGCCGTCTTTTCAAAAGAAATGGTGTGTGTTCTTGATGAAAGGACGTAATGGTCCAAAGTTAACCGAAAGTTAAATATATATTAAAGCTAATAGGAGTAGTAGTTTAAAAGAAATGTGTCGTAACTGATGCTACATTCTTTTATTAGGATATCGCGTACAATCTTTATTGCATATTCTCTGCGGGTCGAAAGGGGTAATTCAGCGTAAATATGGACAAACGTTAGCGATTATATTGGCAAACGAAGTACCACGAGAGGGTCTTGTTTTAATATAACTACCGAAGTATAACGAGAGGGTCTACAAAAAGAAGTGAGATCCTATGAAAAACATTAACATGTACAAAAATGGGCCAAGCCTCGCTTCGTGCCCTCTCTGCCGTAAAACGTTCTGAGATCCCATGTAGAGCCAAGTCTGCCTTTTGTTTTCATTCAATCGCCAATTGAACAATTATGTTATAAATTAAGTCCTTTTCCTAATTAATAACCAATATTCTTTGACTCTATCATTATTATACATCTTTGTTCGTATCAAAAATATCGTGACTTGGCAAGCGCAGGTGTATATAAGATTATGCATAACTCGCCTTATAAACTTGTAAATAGGGTTATGCATAACTCGCCTTATAAACTTGTAAATAGGGTTATGCATAACTCACCATATAATTTGTACATAGGGTTGTGCATGACTCATCTTATAAACTTGTACATATCCCCTCGACCATAAACGATTTCGTGAATATCCCCTCGACTTACTTTTAATATTACTTATCTGCGATTGCCAAGTCACGATATTTTTGATACGAACAAAGATGTATAATAATGATAGAGTCAAAGAATATTGGTTATTAATTAGGAAAAGGACTTAATTTATAACATAATTGTTCAATTGGCGATTGAATGAAAACAAAAGGCAGACTTGGCTCTACATGGGATCTCAGAACGTTTTACGGCAGAGAGGGCACGAAGCGAGGCTTGGCCCATTTTTGTACATGTTAATGTTTTTCATAGGATTGTTATTTACACCCAATACCCTAAGTTTGGCCAACAAACGTTGATGGGGAACCGAGTTAAAGGCCTTAGCTATGTCTAGGTAGATGACGTCAACCCTATGTCCCTCATCAAAAGCTGAAAGCCACGTAGAAAAAGCCGAAAGGATGTTTGACTCAATAGATTTGTTGATAAGAAAACCATGCTGGAACTTACTTAGATGGAGGTTATAAACTGTAAGAGGGGCGTACGGATGCACTTTTCAAAGACCTTGCAAACCGTCGACGTTAAGCTGATGGGTCTGTAATTGATGCCATCGCTTTTGCTACCTTTACCTTTGTATATGGGTGTGACGTGGGCAACACGCCAGTCCGAGTGGAGGATCCCTTCAGTTAATGTGAGAGTAAAAAGGATTAGAAGAGGTTTAGCAAGCGAGGAGGTTCAGGAGGAGGTTTGGAATCCCATCAGGACTTGAAGCACTTTTTGAGTCAAGGTTGCGGAGAATTTGCTTAAGATGTACTAAGTTTGGAAGGAAATCAGGCATTTGAGCTATAAGATAAGAGTCGGTTTGCGCACCATTACTGAGCCGAATAGTCGGGGGGGAACGGATTTGACGGTGTACGAAACGGTAGAAGGCAAGTGAGTTTTTCTTGATTGTGGATAGTTTACGAGCATGGGACTGCAAAGTTGCTTTGCGTAACAGAGATTTGACTAGCCACACTTGAGACTTGTAGAGGGGTCGGAGACGGAGTTGTGCGTGACTGTTGTTAGTGGAAATGGCGTGGCTCAGTTTCTTCCATAGCCGTTCTTTTTTGCGTATGGCCGGGAAGGGCGCGACACTGAGTGATCGAAAAGCGGAATTGCCTGAGAGATACAGACAAAGAGTTTTTCCTTGAAAAACCACCAAGCCTCTTCGGTAGGGAGCTGAGAGAGTGGACCAGTCCAAAGCTGTCAACAGGGTGTTGAGTTTGATAAAGTCTCCCCGACTATAGTCGAACTCACAGTAAATTTGATAAGAGATAGTCGTGGGCTAGCCAATGGGTTTACTCCGCAGAGCCTTGCGTGATAACTACCACCAATTGGTGGTAATGAAGATATATTCGGGGTGACGTTAGCATTGGTTAAGATTAAGGTTTCCCACAGTTCGGTTCATATCGGTTTTGGACTAAAACTGAACTGAAACTTTTCAGTTAAGATTTTCAAGAACTGAAACTGAACTGAAATTATCAGTTCGGTTCAGCCAGGAAACCGAACTGATCAGTTCAGTTTTCAGTTACTAACTGAACTGAACCGAAAACCCCTTCAGAAATTATCAAGAAGAAAAATACGGTGTCAGAGGCCCAAAATACCTAGATTGTAACTATAAACCGCTAACATTTTCTACTACTCTATGTATTTTGGAATCGTGAAGTGCCATACCTTAAGAGTCATGTTTATTTCACTAACTTCTTATTATTAACATTGTACAATTTAACTTTGACTAATTAACTATTTATGATACCCTTGTAAATTACAAATTATTGGTATTCTTTTAGCCTGTGTCTCTCTGCAGAGGGTTCCAGCTAATCACGGGACTTAAATTAATAGCTTATTTCTATGTATCATTAAATATACGCGACATAAATGATGAAATATACGCGACACTAATAAGCTAACTTTACGCGACACATCCCCCAAAATATCATACAGCATGCAATACTAAACGATGCCAGTTTTCTATTGTTCTACTAATGTTTGCGGGAAAGTATTGATATCCTTTCTCGCGATAGATCGAAAGAGTACTTAACTATCTCTTCAGTTCAGTTTAAGAAAAAAACCAAACTGATCTGAAAACTGATCAGTTTGGAGATGTGCAAACTGAAACTGAACTGAAGCAGTCAAATAAATTTAGTCCCTAAACTGAAACCGAAAATAACTGAACTGAACCGAAAACTGAACTGCGGGAAACCTTAGACTTTTGGTCTTCCAGTTGTGACGCTATTATAGCGTGAAAAGCTTTAAGGGCCTCAATTTCGTCAGAGAGAGGTGTGATGTTTTTGGCGGCAGTCTGTAGGGAGTGTAAGTTGCTACTGAAATTGGTAACAGATTTTTGAAGGGCGAGTAAATCCTTGGAAAAGGTTGATTGAAGATTTTTAAGATCAGTTTTAAGCGTTTCCAGGTCAGTGAGAGGAGGCATCCCAGCAGACAAGGATTCTACGGTAGTAATTCTGGCTGAGAGGCTTTTGCAAGACAATTCGAGAGCGTCAAGGTCCGACCGGGTGGTCACAACACTGCGTAAACGATGTAACTCATCAGAACGTGCATTGGTAATGGATGTGAGATGTTGTTTGGTAGTAAACTAGTCATGTGAGAGGGTGGTAATTGTCTTCAGCATGGTGGGGCCGCATAGATAGCAACTTGGGCAAAAAATAACAAGTTGTCACTCGGGTTACTTTTATGAAAGTCATATTGAGCGGTTCAAATGTTCACACAACCAATGTGACTCCAGGCCAGACATATTTCACATTGGAAGGACGCATGAGACTCCTCCACTGATTGCGAGCATACGGGGAAGGCAGAATTGCTATTTTTTTGGCTTGGCTGGGAGACTTTTATGGATTTGGAGGCTCGGTTACGAGTAGAGATCTTGGAGGCAGCTAAAATAGTTTTGGACGTCCACATTTCTTCTTGACGGGTGTAGTTGGGAGAGATTGTGTGCAATTTGGACCACATTGGTCACAGGAAGAGAGATCTTCACACGGTAGGGCGATAGATTGAGAATTTGAGCTATCACAACCCTTAGGGCTATCACATACAAGTTCAGTAGGAACGGGGTTTTTTATCACATGGTGGATTCTGCGTGAGATCGTTGGAATTTGTAATCTTTAAAGAAATACCAGTTTCGGTAAGGGGAGTTGTTGAATGCAGGAGATATCCGGTAGCTTGATCACTGCTAGTTACGGTAGCAGGACAAGGATTAGGAGAGCACGTGTCCGGGGCTGAAACCGTACATAGTGAAGGAAGTATCGTCGATGAAGTTGGATGCTTGGGGAATTAATGAGATATTTTCACCAATTAAAAGAGTTCCAGCGTGAATTGACGGTAAAGTGAGTAGCAGCGGTAAGAAATTATCTTGCGAAAGAATAACTGATTGGCGCGAGAACGAAATTCCAAGAGAGACCGGAGAGCGCAAGACCACCATTTTGTCGCTTACCTTCCTGGTCTGCTTTTCTGCTAGTCTGGGTCTGCTGGACTGACTGACAATGTGCGCCACTCTTTTAAGCCTCGGTTTTTATCTTTACCGATGGAAGCATTGAACATTCATTCATTCAATTCAAGTCTTGACTCTTGAAGAAATTGAAGCGACGCAAGTACCAAGTGTTGTCTTTTGATTAAGTAATTCCATCTAATTTAATCATGAAAATAATATTTTTGTCTAGATATCTAACAACCCACGATGTCTTTGGTATGGAAGTTTTTTTTTCAAAATTGGATAAAATGAAGGCTAAATGCAACTTATGTGGGAAGGAATTTAAAACTGGTGGAGGAACCAGCAATTTGAAACATCATTTTGAAACATCATTTTAACAGAAAGCATCCTCGAGTTTTGAAAACAGAATCAAATCGTCGCTGTGTGTGGAGGTATTTTGTGAAATTTTTGGTTTTGAAGCGTGTTCTTTTGCCCATTTGTTTTGTTATAAAAGATTTACCTTACTCTTCTTCTGGGTTGATGGTTTTATTGAGGATTCACAGTCGCAAGGAAGCACTGATTGCAATGATATAATGATGTGTTTAAGCCCAAGCCCACGCTCAAGTTCAAGTTGTAGTACTAGTAGTTCCAATAGTAGCTCTAGGGTTGATCGGCAATTAACAATAGATGAAACTTTAACAAGGCATTCCAGTTTTGACGGTACGTTTGTGCTTGCATTGCGTTTACAAACACGTTGTTAAAATACAGTATTAATTATGCTTTTAGGAGGTGGTTCACGGGATAGCGCTATTACAAATGCACTAATTTATATGGTTTGCAAAGACAATGTTTCCCATGCTATCGTAGAAAATGACGGATTCAAAGTTTTTGATAAGACAATGGTTCCGCTTTACACGCTACCATCCCGAAACACAGTAAATTTTTTTATTTACATTTTACTTTCACTTCTATTGTAACCCTCAATAGAATAATTGAAAGAAAGGGAGATTCTCCCGAGGGTCATAAAAATAAATTAAGACAACTTACAGTATTAATCCAAAATTAGGAGAATAATCTTCCTGACTTTTATTGTACGAATTGACAAAGGGATAAACTCGAAAAAGCCCGTACACTTTACGGTTTCTTTTATAACAAAACAGTTCTATCGGAGAGATGACCACCGACTGATTTTTAGATCGAAGTACAGGGTTGTTCCTTCGACTTTTGGAAAGGTGCTTTCCCCAATAGTAAAATGTACTGATCCAATGGAAGCTTTTTCCAAAATGTGCTTTTACCCCCTGGGGGTAGGAAAATTTCCGTCTCCCCCAACGAAAGGCTTTTGGCGCCACCTAGTGGCGGAATTTTCGTCCCATAGACGCTAATGTTAAAAATGAAATTTGAAAATGTGCTTTAAACAGGCCATGTGTACTTTCGGTGCTGAAGATCTTAAAATGTACCGAAAAGGCACAATTGTACCACTTAGACAACACTGTCGAAGTAATATCACTGAATTAGAGTAGGGAGGAGGAGCATGTAACATGGAGGCATATATGCCCTGCCAGATTCAAGGAGTAGAAACTCCAAGGAATCTGGCAGCCATGTTACATCTACCCTCTTTAGGAACTATTTTTATCATAACAAAAAGGAAAAAAGGGGTTACCCCGAGGAACCCGGAATCTTTTGACAGGGGTAATGTGTAAATATCATAAAGTGTTTTTTTCTGTTTTCATTTTGTGGTATCTTCCTTCCTGTGTTCATCCTCCTTACGTTTTTGTTCTAAACGGGATAGCCTGCGGGCTTCCCTTCTTTCCAAGGAGGCTTTGCTTCTTTTTCCTGGGCAATCTGATACGACATGGTGCCCGATTTTTCGGCATCGCCAACCAATTGAAGTGGACCAAATCAGAGGATGCTTGGCGTCCGGGATTAGAGAAGGAACTAGTTGTTTAGGGATATTTAGTTTAGGGGTCCATCCCATAGACCCAAAAGGCTCCCAATTTTTTTCCTCGTCGATATCGTCGTCGTCGTCATTAACGTCCAAGGGGATCCACTTGCGCGTCGTTTTGTCTAGTTCTGGGGTGGAACTAGCGAGGACTTCTGCTTTAAACCTGTGGAACACTGTGACAGGGGCGTTAACGTCCGTCTGACGATGAGGTTGGGGAAGAAAACGGGTTAATGACCAAGGGTCAACTTCAACCGGAATTGAAGTAGGGGGCGTCAACAGGTGTAACCCTAAGGAAAGGTCCGGGACGGACTGAGGGGCTGCGAACTGCTCCATTTCTTCTTTCGAATCTTCTAATAGAAGTATATCTTCCTCAAAAGGGACAAGAACTAGCGACATGTCCTTGCGAGTAGCACGATGAACAGGAAGGTGTTGAGTTAATAAACCGATTGGGCATGTAGCAGTCCTTGGCCTCATGGCCAAAATCATCACAATTTCGGCATTTAAGAGCCTGTAGCGACCGCAAGATGTCGCTAGTGTCTCTAAAAATGAATATAGCGTTCGCGTCCTCCGCTCCTAAAAACCGAGTAGAAAAAAAAATCTCTCTCGCCCGGACTCTCGACTGGTAAGCACGGAATTTAAACGCTCCGCGTACCAAAGTTTCTCGTAAGCCTAGGCCCCCGCGTGGCCCTAGAATCTTTTGTTACCTTAAGATAATCATTGATAATTAATAACATGTATGCTCAATAAACAATTAAATAGTTTTCTTTAATGTTAATGATCCTGCCTCCATTGATTCTCGACCCAATTATACAATAACATAACTTGAGGGATCTTACGATTCCCTTCCCGACGATTCCCGGACGTCGATTTCAACGCGATTCCCTTCCCGACGATTCCCGGACGTCGATTTCAACGCAGTATTCTATGTGGCCAAGATCGCTACACCGGACAGTATTTATCCCGCGGTAAGGTACGCCCGTTTTCGCTTAGCTCGTGGTTTTGTTCGCGCTAAAATTACCGCCTGTGCGTTTTTTCCGCCGTGCTTCGCGAAGCCTCGGTTTCCTTTATGTTCGCTCCCCACGAGGACAACGCCATTTTTTTTAGTCTGCCGCTCGCGTTCTCAACATGCCTGGGACTCCCCCACCAGGTGCGTCTGCTCCTGCTATCGCTCGCGTTTCTTTCAAAGCCCCTCCCTTCTGGAAAGCTAATCCGGCATTATGGTTCGTACAAATCGAATCTCAATTCATTACTTCCGGAATCTTGGCGGACGATACGAAATTTCATTGTGTGGTAGCTGCAATGGAGAGCGATATTCTCTCGTCGGTCAGCGATCTCGTCGTTTCGCCGCCTACTACTGACAAGTACGTCGCTGCACAACCTTTCCCACCCGGGAGCTCGGGCCTCTCTCAAGCTCGTTCGACACCGTTTCGTCTGCCCTCCATGCGCGCCGACTGCACATCCTGGTCGCGCACCTGCGTGCCCTGCCAACGTTCCAAGATAACCCGCCTAACATCTAGCCCGCTCGGTACCTTCAACGTTCCCAGCCAACGGTTCGAACACATCCACATGGACTTAGTGGGACCTCTCCCTCCTTCGAAAGGGTACTTCTACTGTCTGACGTGCGTCGATCGCTTCACCAGATGGCCTGAAGCGATTCCTCTTGCGGACATCACGGCCGAAACAGTTGCCAACGCATTCTACGCCGGCTGGATCGCCCGTTTCGGTGCCCCTGTTCAAATTACAACTGACCAAGGCCGTCAGTTTGAGTCGGGCCTCTTTAGGTCTCTCCCCGCTCTCATGGGCGTCAATCAAGTGAGGACTACTCCATACCACCAACGGTCTAGTCGAGCGTCTGCACCGCCCTCTCAAGGCCGCTATCAAAAGCCATGCTACGGAGAAATGGGTCGCCGTCCTGCCATCCATCCTTCTGGGCTTCCGCGCTACGGTTAAAGAAGACATCAACGCGACTTCCTCCGAACTTGTCTACGGTACGACGCTACGCCTGCCTGGCGAGTTTTTCGCGCCGGGAACAGACGTTACCGATCCCGCTTCTTTCGTCGCCCGACTGAAAGCTTCCATCAACGACCTTCGACCGACGCCAACCACTTCACACTCCCGCCGCCCTGTTTTCGTACACAAGGAACTCTCCACGTGCACTCACGTGTTTGTTCGGCGCGACACCGTGAAGAAACCTTTGCAACCGCCCTACGACGGCCCATACAAGGTGTTGTCCCACACTGACAAAACCTTCGCACTTTCCATCCACGGTACGTCAAAGGTCATCAACATCGATCGCCTTAAGCCAGTCTTCCTGCACTACGACGTTACAGACGACGCACCTCCCCCTCCGCCACCGAAAACTCCCTTAACTCGCGCTCCGGGCACCCCGCCAGCAGTGGCGCCTCCACCGCAGATGACGCGTTCCGGTCGGCGCGTGCGTTTTAATCCGAAATATTTGTGATTCGCCGTCTCGTTAAACACTGGTAGGGGAGTACTGTAAGGACCGCAAGATGTCGCTAGTGTCTCTAAAAATGAATATAGCGTTCGCGTCCTCTGCTCGTAAAAACCGAGTAGAAAAAAACTCTCTCTCGCCCGGACTCTCGACTGGTAAGCACGGAATTTAAACGCTCCGCGTACCAAAGTTTCTCGTAAGCCTAGGCCCGCCGCGTGGCCCTAGAATCTTATGTTACCTTAAGATTATCATTGATAATTAATAACATGTATGCTCAATAAACAATTAAATAGTTTTCTTTAATGTTAATGATCCTGCCTCCAATGATTCTCGACCCAATTATACAATAACATAACTTGAGGGATCTTACGATTCCCTTCCCGACGATTCCCGGACGTCGATTTCAACGCGATTCCCTTCCCGACGATTCTCGGACGTCGATTTCAACGCAGTATTCTATGTGGCCAAGATCGCTACACCGGACAGTATTTATCCCGCGGTAAGATACGCCCGTTTTCGCTTAGCTCGTGGTTTTGTTCGCGCTAAAATTACCGCCTGTCGCGTATTTTCCGCCGTGCTTCGCGAAGCCTCGGTTTCCTTTATGTTCGCTCCCCACGAGGACAACGCCATTTTTTTTTAGTCCGCCGCTCGCGTTCTCAACATGCCTGGGACTCCCCCACCAGGTGCGTCCGCTCCTGCTATCGCTCGCGTTTCTTTCAAAGCCCCTCCCTTCTGGAAAGCTAATCCGGCATTATGGTTCGTACAAATCGAATCTCAATTCATTACTTCCGGAATCTTGGCGGACGATACGAAATTTCATTGTGTGGTAGCTGCAATGGAGAGCGATATTCTCTCGTCGGTCAGCGATCTCGTCGTTTCGCCGCCTACTACTGACAAGTACGTCGCTGCACAACCTTTCCCACCCGGGAGCTCGGGCCTCTCTCAAGCTCGTTCGACACCGTTTCGTCTGGCCCTCCATGCGCGCCGACTGCACATCCTGGTCGCGCACCTCGTGCCCTGCCAACGTTCCAAGATAACCCGCCTAACATCTAGCCTGCTCGGTACCTTCAACGTTCCCAGCCAACGGTTCGAAGACATCCACATCGACTTAGTGGGACCTCTCCCTCCTTCGAAAGGGTACTTCTACTGTCTGACGTGCGTCGATCGCTTCACCAGATGGCCTGAAGCGATTCCTCTTGCGGACATCACGGCCGAAACAGTTGCCAACGCATTCTACGCCGGCTGGATCGCCCGTTTCGGTGCCCCTATTCAAATTACAACTGACCAAGGCCGTCAGTTTGAGTCGGGCCTCTTTAGGTCTCTCCCCGCTCTCATGGGCGTCAATCAAGTGAGGACTACTCCATACCACCAACGGTCTAGTCGAGCGTCTGCACCGCCCTCTCAAGGCCGCTATCAAAAGCCATGCTACGGAGAAATGGGTCGCCGTCCTGCCATCCATCCTTCTGGGCTTCCGCGCTACGGTTAAAGAAGACATCAACGCGACTTCCTCCGAACTTGTCTACGGTACGACGCTACGCCTGCCTGGCGAGTTTTTCGCGCCGGGAACAGACATTACCGATCCCGCTTCTTTCGTCGCCCGACTGAAAGCTTCCATCAACGACCTTCGACCGACGCCAACCATTTCACACTCCCGCCGCCCTGTTTTCGTACACAAGGAACTCTCCACGTGCACTCACGTGTTTGTTCGGCGCGACACCGTGAAGAAACCTTTGCAACCGCCCTACGACGGCCCATACAAGGTGTTGTCCCGCACTGACAAAACCTTCGCACTTTCCATCCACGGTACGTCAAAGGTCATCAACATCGATCGCCTTAAGCCAGCCTTCCTGCACTACGACGTTACAGACGACGCACCTCCCCCTCCGCCACCGAAAACTCCCTTATCTCGCGCTCCGGGCACCCCGCCAGCAGTGGCGCCTCCACCGCAGATGACGCGTTCCGGTCGGCGCGTGCGTTTTAATCCGAAATATTTGTGATTCGCCGTCTCGTTAAACACTGGTAGGGGAGTACTGTAGGGACCGCAAGATGTCGCTAGTGTCTCTAAAATGAATATAGCGTTCGCGTCCTCCGCTCGTAAAAACCGAGTAGAAAAAAACTCTCTCGCCCGGACTCTCGACTGGTAAAAGCACGGAATTTAAACGCTCCGCGTACCAAAGTTTCTCGTAAGCCTAGGCCCGCCGCGTGGCCCTAGAATCTTATGTTACCTTAAGATTATCATGGATAATTAATAACATGTATGCTCAATAAACAATTAAATAGTTTTCTTTAATGTTAATGATCCTGCCTCCAATGATTCTCGACCCAACTATACAATAGCATAACTTGAGGGATCTTACGATTCCCTTCAAGCCTTTTCCGGCTCCTTTGGGCAGTATCCCTCTAGTACCATTACGGATAGCTCCGTCTTACTAAGTGATCTCTTCTGATTCTTTTCTTTCTTTTGATTTCCTTTAGGGAGGTCGAATTCCCAAGGTAAAGTAGGGTGGTTAGAAGCCATCTAAAAGTATACACTATTAATATTTTCTCTTATTAGCTTGGGAGATAAACTCCACCGGGAAAACAAAAATTGGCTCTCGGGTGAAGAAAAAATGTTCCTTGGTTAGGTTTTTTATTTTATTATTCTGGAGGTAAACTTGGACCTCATAAGGTGACCTTAATCTTTTATTGTCTGGAGGCGATAATAAATATCGACTTCATTGCCTCCTGGCCTAACCGTTGCCATTTTGCACACATCGGGTAAGGTAGCCCTGTTTAATCGAGGAGTTCTCATGGACTCCGATAATGTGGCCGATGAACTTTCGGACGCACGCAGCGATTGGGAATGCGACTGAGAAATCTGTTCAGTTGTCAAAATCTCCTCCGAAAAGCCAGAAGAAGGTGATTGGAGTTGTTCTGGTTCCGCGACTGAGTTTTCATGATCAGACGGGGAAGCCTCCCCTGCCGCAGAAGGCGGACTGTCATGAGATGGATGATTGAGCTGGAAAGCTCGCATATCGTTGTAGGTAGGTATGGAGTAGGAGAGGAGGGTCTTCTAATAGGGCCATGCCCGGTTCACTATCAGAATCCGTTGGTTGATGAGAATCATCTGGAATTCTAGGAGAGCTATAGCTCTCTTAGGTAAAACTTCATACTGCTCTTAATATATAAGGAGGGTTATTTGTTTGGATGTAACCTTTTTCGTATTGTAGTGTTTTGAAAATATTCCACGGATCTAAAATTCGGGCCCTTAATATGTGGTTAAAATTTCAAAAAGATCCATCCATTAGTTTATTTTATAAAAAATAAAGTTGCTAAGGGTGGTTTTCATTTGCATAAAATTAATCAGTCCTTTTGACGAAAAACTTGAAATCTCCTATAGAAATAACATTGGATTTTTTTTGAAAACAACCATTTTGTCCAGGCACTTTTAGAATTAAATATACGTTTGTTAGACTTAAAAACGGTTTTAAATGAAAGGTAAAACATTTTACTAGGCGCTAAGTGATTTTCATGGATAAAAATTAAGTCTAAGAATTCATTTTGACAATATTTACGACATATCTTGATTTGCGATATTATGCTAGGCATACACCAATTTACTGAAAAATGTCTGCGCGATTAAAACTAGCCTTTATTTGGGTTTAGTTGCCTTATAATAACTCCAGCGTTTCTTGCATAAAGCCTTATGGATGAAATGGTTAATTGAAAAGATGAATGAATCCACGCGCTGTCGAGTGTCGATAAGACGGTTAAATTCTCATTTATTTACTTTTGGTAGAGATAGGTGGAATATAAGGTTTGATTTCAGTTTCTTTCGTTTCAAAAACTTAATAATAGTTAAATATAATACTCTTTATATAAATGATTTATCAGGTAATTTGTAAATCAGTTTATTTCGGTAAGCCTTGGTCAAAACAAAACTTGGGAGTTGGGACCCAAGTTTAAAAATCGAGTTTGCTGGTAACTAAGGTAACAGTACCGCTAAATAATTTAAGATACTGTTATCAAATATAGTCAAATCAAGGGAGAATAGTAATAGAGAATAACACAGTCACTTAAATATCTACAGTGTTAACAATGTAGTTGTGTTCTTTAGTACACATGTGCTTTTATCTGTTACTCTTATTTTGATATCTCCATTGTATTAATTAGAAATTGGCATTTCTATCCAAATGAATAAAATTTTAAATCCGGTAATGCTTTAAAAAAGACCACGTTTACTACAGCAGATATCCACATTCCTCCCCAACGTAACATTTCTGTGTAAATTGATAGCTATTAAACGCAAGAAATAACACTGTCGTCAACGGTGATTTTCCAAGTAAAGTATTAACAGTAGGCCTATACCTTTTTTTAAATTAATAGTGCACAATTATTTTAATTTAATTCAAAGGACTACAATTGATGACCCACTTTTAACATGTTTTATAAATGATGGTTATTGATAGATGAAGCTGCAGTCAGTACAATTTTTAGTTGCAGTACCAACGTTACCCACAAAAGTAATGTATAATCGTCAGCCTTTTTCAGCAGTACCAGTTCTTCAAAAATCCTTTTAAAATAATAGAGTTAGTAGATTATTATAATGGAAAGGTGTAGGAGGAAACAAAATAAAATACAAATTCATAAGAGGTAATCGTAAAGGAGGAACAATGAAAGTTGAAGAAACAAAATTCCACGAAAACGTTTTTGGTGATAAAATTTGCTAAAAAAATTAACTATAAAAAATAAAAGTTAAACGTCAAGTGCTTTGGGTTTCATAAAGGGGTCATATAGATTCTCAAACAGGTATAGTATTTTCTTAAAGATGTCAGATTTCTACAAGTTACTATTGTTTTTCTTGTATTTATGCAGATTTTTGGATTTTTGTGACGAATTTCCTGATTTTTCTGTCAGAACGAATTTTGCTTTCCCCTGATGACAGGGATGCCACCAAAATCTCAAAAATAAATAGGGCAAAAAGGGACTTTTCACAATAAAAATAGGGTAAAATAGGGACCTAAATTTTAAAGGTAGAAACCAAAAAGGGACCACTCGTAAAACAAAATGATATCTTTATTATAATTATATGAAAATACCACAATCCCTCTGGTTCAAAACCTATTTATTAATTGCATGGAGTAGTTTTTAAATTTAAGAAATACATGGGGTTACTGATCTTCGGGACCAGTTCATTAATTGATTCTTAAATATAGGTTCTTCAAGAAGTTCTATAAAAAATTGTAGAAATTTTCCTTAATTTTTCATAGAATTTGATTTTTTTAATATAATTTTTTGATATTTTTCAAGGATTAATTGTTATAAATGAAGTTCACAGAAAAACTATTCACAACATATTATTTTATTATTGCTATTACATATTTTTTATTTTATTACATTCGAAATGTTTTTTTTTTATTTTTATTGTTACATTTTAGTTTCATTTATTACATTATATTTTTTATGCATTACATTTTACATATTTTATTTTATATTTATTATATATTTATTTCAATTTAAATATTTTTTGTTTATTTTTTAAAATTTTAATTATTTTTCAAGGTAAATAAAAATTTAGCAATATACTAAAAGTTTAAGCAAGACAAAAAATCTTTATATGAAACAGGAACTTTCTTCATTACAATGAGCTAATTGCCTTTTATTTTTCAACTTTTCCCCCCGCACCGGAATAAAACATTTTAAATAAAGTTTTTTTTATATTTTTTTTTCATTTTTAAACGCTTGTCTCCCCTTCATTTGGTAATTTATTTTCCTCTAAAACTGTTCCACCTGTAGGCGGAACAGTTTCATTTGCTGCCTGAGCCGCTTCTTCCATAGCCGGAGCCCCATTGACAGTTAAAACATTGGCCACATCTGTGGCCAAAGTTGCTACATCCATTTCTGTTTGTTCGATTCCATCTAAAAATACACGATGTTACAAAAAGGATGCTGGGACAGATAATAAGAAAAATGTTTCACCTTTCATTTCTGGGCAATTCTTTATGAAATGCCCAGGTTTTCTGCATTTGTAGCAGGTGCGCGGCTTGCCACCACGCCCATAAGGGTTTTTATTGTCAAATTGACGACCCCCTCTTCCTCGGCGACCTCCGTTTTCGTAATTGACATTTAATGTCAAGCCATTCACCGCACCATTGAAAGTCATACCTGACATTTTGATTTTCTACCAAAAAATTCACAAATTTTATATTTTAACATTGATTATTTTGCTCACAGTACATTTTTAACTAGCTTATGTTAATAAACATTCAAATTCTTAAAAATAAGTCTATCTTTCAAAATGTATAAAAAAATGAAATAATTTTTGCATACAACTTACTTTAAGGTTCGTTCAAGTTTTTTGACGGTTGTGAATTTTTAAAAAAGGACGCTTTACAGTGCTGCCAATAATTCGTCATTAGCGCCGGCTAGGTTAGCGGTGGACTCTTGAACTTTCGTAACCGACCAATCAAATTGTTTTTGCTGCTTTACATTAATAGCGTTTTCCTTTGGGTCCTCGCGGAGCGCTCCCAGAATAAAAAAAGTTCCTAAAGTTTGTTAGTTTCGATCCTTACGAAGATAAACTTGATAATTATACCAGTGAAGCATCAGAATGGCCAAGGCCCAAGGGTTCAGTTCCCAGATATTTCTATGTATCTTTTACATACGACAAACTCTGTGACACTAGACGAAATGAAGAATCACAAAAGCCTAGAATATTATACTTTCCTAACAAACGGCAATATAGGTACAGTTCTAGTCAGAAAATTATACAAAGAATTGAAATTGGTTTTGGGAAAGGTAAGTGCGAAACGTTATTATATAAAGGGGTGATTTTAGATGCCATTTTACATGAACCTTGAACCTATTTTGATTACTACCATTTAAGCATTCTCAAAAAGCGACTGAGAATCATTTGTATAATTGGATAGTTGCAAGAGAAGAGGGGGAAATATTAACAGCCCACTGTTCTTGTATGGCCGGGCTCGGAGAGTAATATTCTCATCTGGGTGCGATATTGTTTTCAATTGATGCGGGAGCCTCAATTTTGAAAAATCAGTCTTTGACTGAAAAATTAAACAAATGGTTTGTGCCTCATTTAAAACAAGTTCCATTCAAACGTGATGTTAACTTTCATCAGACAAGCAGCGTAAAAAAAGTTTGGAGCGATTAGTGTTTGACGATATAACGCCAACCAGGCAGCAAAATAAGAAAAAATTGGTTAATCCGGAAAAGGAATTTAACGAATATTTAAAGTGCTTGTCAAAATCAAATTCTAAACCAGTGATTTTGTCACTTATTGGCCCTTACAATAAAGGATACATTCCAAAGTCCCCAGTAGCAAAATCGACGTTGGGCCAACGTAGTCGGCTCGAGATTCAACCGACACTGCCCTATAACAGAGTCCTGCACGGGCCGGGCTTTCCACTTTTGAAAATTGTATCGGGCCGGGCCGGGTCGGGCTTTTAAAATTTTGGAAATTAACGGGCCGGGTCGGGCTTTTAAAATTTTGGAAGTTAACGGGCCGGGCCGAACTTGATTCTCATTTAATCCAAAGTTGAATGAATAATACACGACGCTAAAGCAAATATGAATTCAAATCATTGATTTTATGTAAAAAAAATATAAAAATTACAACTGAACTACGTGTAATGGGCCGGGCCGGGCCAGGCTTGTTCAATTCATTCAATGTGTCGGGCCGGGCCGGGCCGGGCTTGGTTAATGCATGTAACGGGCCAGGCCGGACCGAGCCGAAAAACCAACTATGTACTCTGACTCGGGCCAGGTTTCGGGCTTATTCAAAATTCTAAAACCGGGCCGGGCTTGGGTCGGGCCTGAAAAACTCGGCCCGTGCAGGTCTCTGCCCTATACTGCCGCAAAATGGTCGGTAGACTTTCCTTTTGACAGTCGAAATGTCCTACCCGAAAATGGGTCGGTCCGGCGGTTTTCCAGCTTTTCAAACGTGCACGGAAAAATTTCGGGATTTCCAAAATGAGGTCGGGATTATTTTCTGCAATTAGTCGGTTTTGCGGATAGCTCACCGTTGGATAACATATTATCTACAAGTCGGCTTCTTTTACTTTGCCGACTATTTTCCGTGTCTTATCCGACCATCTACATGCGGCTTTTCCGTCGGTAAGAGTATATTTCGCCGTCTTCTTACTACTCTGTTTATGGTTGGCTATCTCGACCTGACTGTTTAATGGTCGGATTGATGATGTGTTTATGGTCGGATGAACGGAAAATTTATAGTTGTCATGCTTACCAGATTATGGTTGGCTTGCTGTTGGTTTACGGTCGTCTTAACAGATTTATAATGGGTGGCTTAGTTACGGATCAAATTTGTTGATGGTCGGCTTAAAGGACTTATAAAGGCTGGGTTGCAGACCAGATTTGTTAATGGTCGGCTTAAAGGACTTATAAAGGCTGGGTTGCAAATCAGATGGTCGGCTTAAAGGACTTATAAAGGCTGGGTTGCAAATCAGATGGTCGGCTTAAAGGACTTATAAAGGCTGGGTTGCAGACCAAATTTGTTAATGGTCGGCTTTATGGACTGTTATTGGTTGGCTTGCAGACTTGGTTTGTCACGGGTCGGCTATATGGTCTTTAAATGTTGGGCTTGTAAACATGATTTGTAAATGGTCCGGTATATCGACTATTAATAGCTGGCTTGCATACCAGGATTGTTAAGGGTCGGCTATATGGATTATTAATGGTTGGCTTGCAAACCAGGCTTGTTAGTGGTCGGCTAACGGGTCAGCAAACGCTAGCTCGGCTGAAGGACTGATAAAAGCTCCCAGATAAAATTTTTGAAAGGCTGGTTTACTGGTCTTTAAATGGTTTACCAAAAATCGAAGTTTCGGTTAAAATTAAATTAGGTTTTACACCCCATTTATTTATTTCCCTTCGTTTGCATACTTCCAAACGAATACATGTTTTAATGAAATTATTTAGAAAAAAAAACACTTTTAGTACTACAATTAGCTTTATATCTATTCAGTGGCCGAAAATATCTGACGAAGATTCTGCGAATCTTAATTCCTAAGATATATGATCCTTATGGGAGTAGTTTCCAGACATTAAGCTAGGGGTGCGGAATAGATATTAGGCTAAATGGAAAAATAAACGTCTTTAGTCATAGACATCACTGTCAAAAAGCTCTCCAGCTTCGGATTCTTCGCAAATTATATTGTTTTCATAGCTTTCGCAGTTCCTACGGTTTCTGATGTCTTTAAGGTTTTCGTCGTCATCATCGTTTTCACCCTCATCACGAGATAAGTTCCTACTTTTTTCCATTCGCTTCATTCTTCCACCATTGCGATCACACTTGTGCTTAAGCCATTTTATAACCACCGATTCGACTCCATATTCGGTTACTTTTTTCAACTTCGGATGTGCCATAACTGCATCTATAATTCAAAATAAGTTTTTTTTGGTTTAGGTATTTGTTATATACATATCCCTTTAAAGAGATAACATACCAAAGATGACATTTTTCAAAGTTAATTTGGCAAAGGCAATCTTTCCGTTAGCACCCTTCCAGTTCATTTTCATAACTAAACTGTGTTCGAATGTTTTCCGCAAAGCTCGTCTAATAATATCATCGGAAGATTGACCACCCCAAGTTTTAACCAAAGTAATCTAGTTATACGTAAAAGTTTTTTTAGCTTCAATTAATAGATTCCGAATCTGAAAATTCCCGAGTATATCATCCTGCACTTACTGCCTTGCTTCTTTCCTCTTCATTTTGAAGGAGTTCTTCTACTTCATATAACGCTTCTTCATCAGGAATTGGTAGCCCGCAAATTATTTACTTGCGCGTGTGCTGAATTAAATCCAAAATTTTCCAAAATACCTCTTGATATTTGCTCCGTTTTCGTATTTAAGTCAGTTGGCATTAAAATAACAGTTTTTTGGAACATTTCTGTGTAAAGATAGCTTATTTTTGATGAAAGACAGCCTGATTGAACCCAGTATTTAAACGATATTCATTCAGATCTCTAGCACGTTGCTGACGAGACAAACAATACGTAATTTAATACCACAATGTTCAATTATTCGCTTGGGGATGAAAGCGACAGTCATACTGTTAAGGCTGGTTTTCAGAAGAGCATGTTTAGGGTAAAAACCGAGTGGGTGCCATTAAAAAATGAATAGTGGGTTTTCGAATTTCACGTTTATCCTCGCACCTGCTCAGTTTTGACCCTCAACCCGCGCCTTTGGAAACCAGTTTTACAGTTGAGTGCGGTGCTAAAAACGAAACACTACGAATAACTGATCGTTACTGTATTGAATGAATAAATCATAGCACCACGTCTTTAAGAAAGAGAGATTTGAAAATTAGGTAAAATGTGGCTCCTTCCAAGGGTGGATACAAAAGAATATGTTTTGTCCCAAAAACCAGATTTTTATGTGAATTTTGTGCATAACTATGGTGCTCGCCAGCTTTAATATAGAAAAATGAAGTCATTGTAATTCCTCACCTTGAGACATTAAATTTCCCGTTGACACGTTTAGGTCATCATCACTGTCTTTATCCTCAAAATTCACTGAGTTGGTTGTTGCGCATCTTGGCGGTGACAACGAAAACGCAGATCGACGTTTGGCATTGTCAGGTGGCTTCATATTATTATTTCCAGTTCCCTTACGTATTGGTGTTCCCTCTTGTTCCTCACGACGATATACTGTGGTTCCAAATCTAATATCTGAACAGTTACTTGCCACATTTTGTCTTGATGAAACACAATCTGACTCGTCACTAACTGGACGGCTTGAAGAGTTAAGAGCGGGACGGCTCGAAGAGTTACTAGCGGGACGGCTCGAAGAGTTACTAGCGGGACGGCTCGAAGGGTTACTAGCGGGACGGCTCGAAGGGTTACTAGCGGGACGGCTCGAAGGGTTACTAGCGGGACGGCTCGAAGGGTTACTAGCGGGACGGCTCGAAGGGTTACTAGCGGGACGGCTCGAAGGGTTACTAGCGGGACGGCTCGAAGGGTTACTAGTGGTACGGCTCGAAAGGTTACTAGTGGGACGGCTCGAAAGGTTACTAGTGGGACGGCTCGAAAGGTTACTAGTGGGACGGCTCGAAAGGTTACTAGTGGGACGGCTCGAAGGGTTACTAGTGGGACGGCTCGAAGGGTTACTAGTGGGACGGCTCGAAGGGTTACTAGTGGGACGGCTCGAAGGGTTACTAGTGGGACGGCTCGAAGGGTTACTAGTGGGACGGCTCGAAGGGTTACTAGTGGGACGGCTCGAAGGGTTACTAGTGGGACGGCTCGAACCGGTGCTGGTTTGTTTTTGGCTTGTGCCGCTACCTATTTTTGAGCTTTTCAAAGTACCACCTTTTTTCGGGCTTTTTCTATTATCACCATTTTTTGGGCCTTTCGCGGTGCTAACATCTTCGCGGCACAATACACTTCGGCCTGTGGGTTTGAGCGTTGACTTTCCATTAAAATTTAATCCAAATAATCTCAACTTTCTTGGGGATTTTTTTAACATCTCTTTCATGATTGATCCTGTCTTACGTGAACCGTCCATCATAACTGTTCCTGGATTTTTATTTTGACTTCCCAAACAATCTTTACTGGTTTTTGTAAATGTCTTCTTTACAGTTGAATTAAGACTTCTTTCAACTGTCTTTTCATGTTCCATTCCTTCTATGTTGCTTAGACTAGAGAATGACACAATGTTTGAACTTCCTTCAACATCGCCTTGTATTTGGTTGACAATTATGATTTGTTGTCGTTCGGTCTCTTTAATCACTTCATTTAAAACTGCATCTTCTTTGGGATTATTATATCCTTCTACATCTTCAGGATCATTAAAATCTTCAATATTTCGGGGCTCTTCATATCTTCGGGTTCGTTTAAACCTTCAATATCTTCGGGTTCGTTTAAACCTTCAATATCTTGGGGTATATCTTCGGGTTCGTTTAAACCTTCAGTATCTTCGGGTATATCTTCGGGTTCGTTTAAACCTTCAAGATCTTGTCGTTCATTATCACATTCAATATCTCGTGGCTGATTAACACATTCAATTAGTTGAGTTCCTTTAGCACCGTGACATTTTTGACGATCAATGACACCGCCAACTTCTTGAGTTACGTCATTGTCATCGTCAATTTCTTTAAGTTCATTAAATCCGTCAACTTCTTGCTGTTTAATGAGATTGGGCGCTCCAGGTGGCACATCATTACCTATAGTCTTGTTCTGTCCATATTGCCAATGATAACCTGAGGTGGGGCTAATGGTAATGAGTTTAATTTTTCCATGATTTTTTCATGCGACGTAAAAATGGATGTGTTGTTCATAGCTGTAGAATTTTCTCGATTCAAGTTGGGTATGTTTTGATTTTGTACTATGGGTTTCTTGACGTTCTTGGATAAATGCAGAATATTTTGCGACTTGTTACTCTGTTTTCCATGTGAATCATTTCGGTTTGAACGTGTTTTCAAAGTAGTGGGAGCAAACTCTGGAGTAGGTGGTAACTGAACCGTGGAAGCGTTCTTTTGTTCACGTGATAACCCTATACTTTTATAAGAAACGTATGAGATCAATCTCTGCGTCGTTTAATTTTTATGTGGTTCTTTGTTTCCAAAACATGCTGAGATAACTATTATAACACCATAGAGAAAAATTTAAGTTTCATGTAATTTGTTTCTCTAATTTCAATACAGTATATACTCATTTGGATCAATCCGAGGGGCTATTCACTCCGAGTAATCGGTTTATACGGCTGTACCTTTGATAATACTAAAATTATTACGCATAATATTTGAAAGTCCAGCGTTTCACAGTGATAAAACAATTACAGGCCATCTGTAATCGGTGTACAGGAAACCTGAGTGATTAGACCCTCTGATCGGTTGTTTACTTTACAAATTGGTGCTGAAACATGTTATTTCTCCAAGGATGCATAATCTGGGAGAAATTGACGCGCTAGCTGCGGTGCAGCGATCAGGTCTGGTGGGACGCTAAAAATGGGGGATATTCAGGAATAAATATCGGGCAGCCTACTTCAGATACCGTCATCCTTGTCCCGCCATTTTCTCGCGTCCCATCGAACATGAGCTGTACCACAGTTAGCGCGCAGATTTCTCTCAGATTACGCATTATCCCCCCCATCATCTTTGATTTCTAAATTTAGTTAAGATAACTTTTATAAAATTTTCAAAATAATAAACTTTTTTATGGCCTTATCTCACCCTTTGAGGAAACCTTTCTTTTTTTCTTGAGCTTCTTTTTTTTCTTTTACCATTGCTATAATTTTATGGAAAAGTTGTTTCTGAGAGTAAGTAAAAACTATTTACAAATGAAGTGGGCTCACCAGAAATTTTCTCAGAAATATGATCAGAGTCACAGCTGTTACTCTCATCTCCATCTCCAATGTCACTCTCATAGTCACTAACATAAGCGCGATTTCTCTTTCTTTTTCTTGTGTCAACTTCTTTGTCACTTTGCAAGTCTGACGTATACTCAGCTTTTTTGCATATTTGTCTCGCTTTATCATATTTAGCTTCGGGAGATAAATAAACTATTATTCTACTATCGCACTCAAGTTTAAATCCCGTCCCAATATTATATACTAACGGGCTTTGGCAAGAATTTTGGCGTTCAATGCTTCCCAATTCGATGCTGGAGGTTGGCAAAGCATTTGCAATTTAAATATTTCACTGCTTTTGGATTTAGTTGGCAAATAGCATTTGTTATTGTCAATACACCAACATTTTGGCACAATATCCATAGCCCCTGCCTCATCTACAAAGCTCACTATGGCATACATCTAATACGCAACAGATGATAACATTCTTAGGAAAGGTAAAAATCAACCATAAGTTTAAAAGACATGTTCCACAAGTTTGACCCCTCCCAATTGCAGTCCAATGCCGAATTCTGTCTGTATTTAAATTTAATTAGACAGCGGGTCAAAAGTCGCTGCTTTACGTCACTCCAAAGATAAGCTCATATAACAGTGCAGTGCACTTATGGGACATGTCTTATAATCCTAAGATCCTACAGAGTTGTGAGAAATAACACTTCTTTCAATAAATAAAAAGACAGGAACCACTCGTGTCTCTACAACCATGCAGTACTATAGTCTTTTACCGGTTAAAATTAAATAAAACATTATTAAATACAGTATATAGGTGAAGTAAGGTCGCAAAAATCAAAATGAAGAGGTTTCAAATCTATAATGAATGCATTAAAATGGCTTGAAGGACTGCAGCAAAAATATACAAAATTTCTGTGGAAAATATATCTTTAGGCATCGTGTAATAAAGGAACAACGATAAATAAATTATCATTAGGGATAACTAAACATTTCCTTATTAAACTTGAATAGCTGAAAGTGTTAATTTCCCTTGATGAACGCCCTACAAATATTCCTTATTTGGAAGATTGAAGTGGATAGTCAAACAAATCTTTAACAAATTTACAAACAGATGCGCAAACAGATATTTGTCCTTCCATATTTTTAAAAATTGCTTTCACTAGCACAGTCTCTCCAGACTCCAACTGAAAACAATTATCTCCGTTAGAAACAGAAACAATAAATTTGGGAGTTTGAAGTTTTTTAAATGTTTCAACATTTTGAGGCAAAAAAGGAAAATTTACTAAAATCGGTTTCTTTAAACCTATCTCTTTTGGAATTCGGCATTTTGTAAAACATTTTGATTCCTCTAATCTTTTAATTAGTTGTTGAAGAGGTTTATTTGGGCTTCTCAAATGTGTTTTTATAAAATGCAAGTGATTTTCAAAAGGAAAGGCACTATACGCATCTAGCGGGCCAAACATCTTCACATCTTGAACTATGTGAGAGAGAGCATGGACATTCATAACAATGAATTCCAATCCATAAAAGTTTTTCAACAAGTTTATGAACATCTTAAGCAGTTCTCCAGCACAATCGGCATATTCCTTATGCAGAGTAGGCTGTCGGTCTTTTGCCTGACAGTTAAATCGCCAGCTTACCTGATATTTGAGCCTGAAGAAATGTCAGCGCCGCTAAAAGAATCGAGTGGAAAAACGGGCAAAGCTGACGTAGAAGAAACTAGCTCGTGATTATGAACTAAATTCGCCTTCGTCACCTAATAAGCGCCATTAATGCGTACCAATGTAAAGCTAATCCCGCGATTACTCGCATTGTGGCCTTTCCTATTAGCCCTAGTCGCCCGGCAACGCGTGCAACCGTAAGTAACCGTTTTGTACTGGCCTTTTCGCGACGTCAAAGGAACGCTAGTGCGAATAACTAATGTATGGCGCTTAAACAACTCACCCAAATGGGTCTTGAAGTCCTGAATCAAGGCAAATTCGTCACCAACGGAAGGTAATTTAGACATGTTAGAGGCACAGTCAAAATCAGAAAGACTTTAGAATTGCAATTTTACTCTGAAGGAAACTTCGCCTCGATTTTTTTCTCGCGAATGTCACCGCTATCATTGGTCAATCAGAAATAAAAAAATTCACATTCTTAAAAAAGTCATTTCCGATCTTATAAAAACATGCCATCTTACGCTTTCCATGACACGTGACCTGTTCTTGTAAGCGACAGTTTTTTGGCCTTATAATTTAAACCTATATACTCAATATTAGCGTCTAAAAACCAGCCTTTGACAACAACAAAAATCAAGTGAAAAATGAGATGAAAAACGTCCAAAATAGAATTGTTCTTTCTTAAAGGGAGGGCGAAGTAGAAAATCAAGTGATTTCTTAACGATTCTTATACTAATTATAAGACCATTCTGCATAGTGAAACATTCAGGAAATACTTCCGAATGATTTTAAAATTCAAATTCCATCTAATTTACCATTTAAAGTAGATTTTAGCAAAAGCGCATAGATCAGAAAGTGAAGAACATTAAACCATTCCAGCCTTTAGCAACGGTATTCGTGTAAAATGAGAAGCAAGGGGGGACACAAATGGGTGGTTGGTGAGCCTCGTTTTCAACTACCAATCGAATCAGAGGTATATTAGGTCATCGTTAATGTCACGCAACAAGCGGAAAGTAGTTCGCGATGGTAGCGACTCCTGGCGATAGTGGAGAATACTATTGAGAAATCGGCTGCTTAACTAGGCTTAACGGACCGGTTGTTTTTTAGCGCTCTTTCGGTTCAATCGTCGTGGAATTTTCAAGTTTCGTTAAGTTGAATTTTGATATTGTTTCCGAGGCCTTGTTATTGCTTTTATTATTGAAATGCCTCGAAAGAAAACAGCAGAACAGTTAGCACTTTTAGCGCAAAAGCTGAGCTTTTGCAGACTATCAACTTTTAGGCTCAATTCAATATCAGTTTCTCTAGAAACCCTAGCTTTGGCATCTAGAACTTTCCAGGCAAACCAATGGATTACCTTGGAAAGTTCTGATTTAAATTCTTCGTGGCACACAATAACTGGGTGAGGTTTATCATTTTGGAACAATATATTATGTACCCAGTTGTTCCAAGCGAACCAAAACGAGGAATACCCACATTGTTCTTTTTTATATTTTGATATCAACAAATCATACTGGCTACACATATCTTCTAATATTTGTTTTAAACTGTCATTGTTTTTCATGCATTCTATTGCACCTTTAAGTTTCCCGTCTTTATCAATCAGGAAAAAGTCATCCTTTTCGTAGCTTTCCAAAATGTTTGCTAAATTCAAATCTGACATTTTGACAACTGTGCCGATTCCTGACTACCTAAATGACTTGATTATATTAAGCCTTGGAATTAAACTATAGCAGACGACATGAAGATAAGGAAATAAGTGAACTATTTTTTCGAGCCAACTTACGCATGTACCTTGTGTAAAACTACGCGAAAGTAACTCTCCGCCGCGGCATAAGACCAACTCATCCCGTCGCTCTGTAAGGGGGACGGAAATCTTGAATCGACTATGGGGGAACTCATTTTTCACGTTGCGGTTCAGGCTTCTCGTTCTTCACTTTCTGGTTATCTATGCGCTTTTGATTTTAGTAATATCTGTGCTTCCTTATTAAAGAGTTACTGCCATAATTTTTATGAATTCAAAACTAATAATATCAAAAAAATTCCTTGAAAAATCTAGTTTATTGCCATATATTTACTTTTTTAATTAGGTAACGTAATAATTGCTCAATGTTTAAACGAAATAGGTTGTTTGAGGACAGATATTTAAATATGCTTTGGTCCCATTGAACCGTATTCCCATTCGACAGAAGGGTTTTTTTTGGTGTCCCATTCGACCGAACGTAGCCAAAAGCTGCGATTTTATTTATAATATAGTCCCATTGGACCGAAATTTTATTGAACCGGAAGAAGACCTAGTGTGTGGTTTTGCATTAAATATATTTTTAACCTCATCACGGCTTATTTTTGTTGAAGTGAATGTGAGTTGAAAATGTGTTATTGCACTTTTATCCCTTCCTTGAAAGGAATGAAAGTGAGCGTTTTATTTAGTATCACGAAACATTTATTTCTAATATTATTAACACACCTTTCGGAGATTCGAACCAACAATCTATCGCTTCGCAGTCCACAACACCACCGCATCGCTGACGGCATGAGTGTTTCAAGTTATATTGATGTATTTTTTACGGGCATATTCGGACGAATGGGATTTCGGTCCATCGGGAATATAGCCATTTGGGCTAGAAATCTAAAGATCATTGCGGGATATTCGGTCGAATGCGATATTGGTCCATTGGGAATTCGGTTGAAAGGGAACATACCTTAAAGATTACCGCGCTTAGTGACGTCATGAGAGGAAATCTATGTAACGATTTGATTCTCTCTCGCTCTGGCTCAAATCTTTTTTCTTTTCCACTAGAGAGTGTTTTGTGGATTAACGCGGATTAGTTGCTAGAGTAAAAAATGGAAGATAGAGAAGACGATATTTATTTTTCTGAAAACGAAGAATAATTAACTACTAGTCATGATTCGAGCAAAGTTGAGGAATTTTCGGACGAAGATGAAGTAAATGGAAATAATGAGCTAAGCCTTAATCATAGTATTGAGCCTTATCAATTTGAGCCCTTGATGCCAGAGGACGTAAGGAGAGAAAGACAGCTTGCAGCGGCCGCTACTGCAAATAATGAAAAATTTTGAACACCGACTGGTAAGGAAAATATAAATAATACGGGTTTGGATTTATGGTCTATATAAGGTAAACAATTAAGACAGAGAGAGCATGAATATATCGCAGGTGTATTTGAGGCAACTGTCAAGTTATTGTTTCTCAGGAAGAATGCACTTGTTATCGAGAATATGAGCAAGTTGACAACATTATGGAAGAGGGAAGTTGTGTAACAGGGCATCGCCTATTTCACAGAAGGTGTCTTGATCAGAAAGAACTTCCGCAATGGTATCTGGAGTTTTGTAATCGTCGGCCTGGGAAATTTATCGAACCCCCACAAGGACAAATAGGTGAGTTTTTTTTTCTGCAGATCTATTTGTACAATAGGTAGGTTGCACGAGGTTTAGTGGCAGTGCAGTCTGGTAATTGTTGTTTCGGCAGTATATATGGAGAAAAGGCTTGTTGCACGAGGGTTACTGGCAGTGCAGTCTGGGAATTGTAGTTTTGGCCGTATATATGGAGAAAAGGCTTGTTGCACGAGGGCTACTGGCAGTGCGGTCTGGGAATTGTAGTTTTGGCCGTATATATGGAGAAAAGGCTTAAAACCCCCCTTGCGCAACCATTCTTATTGCAAAATTTGTAAACCTCACTGTATTTCATTTTCAAGTTGTAAAAAAAACCATGTAATTGTTCTTTACCGGAAATATAGATATATGGCTTATCGCAGATTCATCAGATGGACGCATCAATTCCTGCCAGGTGGTTTACGCTTCCCAATACCATGTTGTGTTCTACTAAAAATTCGAGAAGCCTTTCCATCGGATGAATATTGTGGCTTTAAGAGATTTAAATAAGAAGTAGAGTAAATATGGCCTGATAATAGTCTGGAGCCACCTGGCCAGAGTCCAATTACCTTGCGCAATCATCGGTGATTTAAAATAAAAGGCAATGAAGTTCTATTCAGTCGCGAGATTGAAAAGACAAGAAGTTCATTCTGACAGCTTCGAATTTCCTGCCTTGTTGGAGATACCATATGACAACTCAATCAATGGGAACAATTAACATTCTGTAACCCGTTAGTCCACTGTCAAGAATCATAGAAACTGACGTCTCAAGAATAGCAAAGCTTATTCATTGTAGATTGCGATTGAA
Organism: Phalangium opilio; assembly: GCA_019434445.1. NCBI lineage: Eukaryota > Metazoa > Arthropoda > Arachnida > Opiliones > Phalangiidae > Phalangium > Phalangium opilio. Next base: position 975,386 of record JAEQBA010002799.1, read on the forward strand.
TTACAATATCAGGGAATTATGGTTACCCAGTCAGCCAAATTTGTTTGGCAACCCTCAACTAAACCTAATGAAAATTGAAAAATCATCTTCAATATTAGATCCCATACTTTTATAGAAAATAAATAGTTTTTTAATTTATATTATGGTCTTTTCTTGTACTCTTACTCATACAGATACCTTATATTATGGTTTTATGCCTACAAAAATATTATAAGCCTACACACTCATCCTTTGTTAAACGGGGGAAGAGAAGAGACGAAAAAGGGGGAAGTTGAACTTGGTTCGGTATATAGGCGTCTATACTCTGATGAAAAATACGTTGTCTCCTACAATCATTCAATTTTAATTGGATTCATTACTAAAATGATACAGATGTTAAAAATTAAAGTGTCTTTAAGTTTATAACATCTATCTAAATACACAAGTGTCTTCACTTTTTCTTGTACGCTACTAACTTATAAAGATCCTTTTTGTTTGAAAGTATCATTGCTTTAAAAATAAATGTCAGATTGGCCTACCGTTACTCTATTCTTTTTCTTTGCTTTTGCTAAGTTCAGATTTTTAAAACTTAGCACCTTCTCAACAAACTTAATTAAAAGAAGACTGAAGGAACAGATAATAATAAAAAAGTGTCTTAGTGGACAAAGACTAGAAAAAGTAAACGATAAGAGAAGAAAATGGAATGACCTAAGTTTCAGAAAATAAAACTTTTCAGTTTAATTACCATATTATAAAACATCAATTAATTAAAATTCGATTTTTTACCAAAATTCCATTTGCCCAAAATATTTTATCATGAAATTTTGAATTATGGTCGAAAGAGCACGTGTGAAGACTAAGTATTAACACAAGTTTTAGCTTCGTTTTTCCAAAGCTCGGTTACGGATAATGAAAAAGGCAATGGGAGACTTGTTCTTTATTATAGGGTTCTACAAACGGTTAGTAATATACATCTCTTTAATTTTGGAACTTTACGGCATCACGGTACCCAACCAAAGAGAGTATAGGGGAGGAGTGGAAAGAGGGGAAAATCTTGTGGCTCTATTCTACCGCGCATCTTCAATGCGCAGTACCAAGGCATTTCCGTTTGAGACATTAAATGGTATCGTAGGTGGCGCGACTGAGCCGAAAACTCCCTCGTACCACTAGTATAATTTAGGGGCAACATTGTAATTTAGCCTTGTGGAGTGGAGGGGCTTCCACTCCTCCCCTATACTCTCTTTGACCCAACGCAGTGTCGCTTCCCTCTCTTCTTCATCGCTCCAGCGCCCTTATCGATCAAGTCGATGCGCAGCGACATCTTTTGCTGAAGGTTGAAACGGTCGAGGCGCGAAATTTAAACTAAGGCTTACGGTTCTAATATAAGTTCCTTAAAGGGGTAATTATGGTATTAATTTTATGCCACTTTTTGATTTTGAAAATAAAGGATGAAACTTAATCTTTCATCATGATTTTCTGTTCTGCGTCTACACTAACTACGCGACCATCTTTCCATTGGTTCCCAGTTTTTCAATCGACGACCCAAAATGATTAATAAATCGATCATTAAAATTTGAATAAAATACATTAAAAACCGTTTGATATAATATCGTATGCTTTGAGAACTATCAGTTTTCAATGTTTCTACTAAATTAATTTGGGTATAACGACCACTAGCGGTTTTACGAGGACAGTGTATGGCAAACTTTGCTCACGAAAAACGTAAGTGAACGAAGACTAACGGCGAGCTGTCTATCTATTGCATTATTGGACTTGCTTTCAACTATCGAAAGACGTATTTTAAAACGTATATAGTATTTGAAATAACCCTTATATCCCTTTAAATAACCCTAAAGTATTTTCCAAGGACTAAGATGACCGCTTAGGGTACGTGTAAACGATGTCGCATGTGTTTGTTATATAGTAATTCCTTCACACAAAACCTTTCAGAAATAATGCAAAATTTCATGATAAAATATTTTGGGCAAATGGAATGGATCTTGGTGATAAAAACGAAGATAAATATTTTTTTAAGTAAAGGTGGATTCGCAAAGGCGCTGAAACCACTCAAAAAGCGCAAAGCTGAAGCTGAAGCTGAAAAAAACTGAGCGCTTTTTTTTTCCAAAAGAAAAGTTTCATCTTCAAAAACCAGTTTAAGCTTCGCGCTGTACCTTTCGCAAAGCAGCAGTTTTTATTAGCAGCCGCTAGGGATTAATCACAAAAAATATAGAAATAAAATGACGTCGGTGAATCGGAACTTGTTGCTGTTATTATTATCAAAAAAAAATTATTACTTTTGAAACGAAAAAGAAGAACCCAAAACGTTTTGCGGAAAAAGCGCCGTTGGTGGGTTCATCCCATCTAGAAAAACAGAAAAACTGAAGGAGATTATCAAATGTTAAGCCTTGGCTGTTAATGGGGAAAAATAGATGAGTGGCTAAATATGCGCATGTTTTGGTTATTATCAAGGTTTATCAACTGAGTAAATTTCTCCCTTTTCCAAAATATTACTCAATTGGATTTGTTTTAACCTGAAATTATTGCTACTTTTCCAACTTATTCTAATTAGAATGTTTTTTTTAACCTCTTTCCACAATATTGTTATTTTATCTCATTTCTATCCTTTTTGCTATTTTCTTCTCTCAAATATTTTTCGCTTCTTTTCATCGTTTTCTTGTTTAATTAATTCTTTCACAGAAAACACTTTCAAGATAACGAGACACGATATGCACCGTTTTAAAATACCCGCGTAAATAATTTCAAAACCGTGACCCCAGCGCCCCCTTTTTTGATTGGCTCTTGGCATCACGTGGTACGGCGCTGAAGCTGAAAGATCAACCTCGGTTTGATCTTGGCTGAAACTTAAAATCACCTGCTTTCAGCGTTTGCTTTGCGCTTCAGCTTTAAAAAACCAGTTTTCGCCTCTTTGCGAAAGAGTCCGCTGAAACTGATTTTTTCACTCAGCTTTCAGTTTCGACTTTCAGCTTCAGCTTTCAGCGCCTTTGCGAATCCACCTTAATTGATGTTTTATAATCATGTCATTAAACTGAAACATTTTAATATCTGAGATTTCGGTCATTCCATTTTCTTCTCTTATCGTTTACTTTTTCTAGTCTTTGTCAACTATGACAATATTTTTATTAATTCAAATGAGGTTAAGTCAAACTATGCCCACTTGTATATGCATCTGCTCTGTAGTGGTTATCTCATTCGCGTCGCACCCAGAAGACCCCGGGTTGGAGACCAAGTGGGTGTGGAAAGTGTCTTTTATGCTCGTTAGTTTAATTTCCCAACTAAATTAGCTCAAATAGTGGTTCGTAGTTAGGATCTACAATGTTTGTACTATGAGAAAAGTTCCCACAGGCGTAGCTTAAATGCAGGTAGATTATTTTATTTGAAATTGTAGTCGTAATCGCTTCATTTGAAATATTTTTTCAAGTTTAAAACATCCTTTTGAGTAACAAACTGTGGACATTCCAATGCAACTAATCCAAATTCATAAATAAGACTTTTTGAAAAGAAAATTAAACAACTTTATCATAAGAATTATTTTTGAATTACGGGCTTCCTCGATGTACTTGTTCTTGGCCAATGTTCTTATTGAATATTGCAATGAACTAGGAGGGCTCCGTATTAATAAGTTGCTATCAAATCGTTCGTCGAGTTTCAATCTCAAGTAAAGGATGAAATTTGGTAATTATATTCGTCATTTATTTGTTGGACATTATTTTTGGGACTCTTGTGTTTAAAACATAGATCAGAAACTTTAGTAATTTAAACAAAAATCTCAATTTATTTAAAACGATGAAATTCAGCAAAATTATACATTTTTAAAACTATTAAATTTAGCAAAATTATACATTTTTATAACGATGAAATTCAGCAAAATTATACATATTTATAACGATGAAATTCAGCAAAACTATACATTTTTATAACGATGAGATTTAGTAAAATTATACATATTTATAACGATGAAATTCAGCAAAATTATGCATTTTTGTAAAGATGAAATTCAGCAAAACTTTACATTTTTAAAACGACGAAATTCGGCAAAAATATACATTTTTATAACGACGAAATTCAGCAAAGTTAAATATTTTTAAAACGATGAAATTCAGCAAAAGTATACATTTTGAAAACGAAGAGATTCAGCAAAAGAATATATTTAGAAATCGATGAAATTCACCAAAATTATATATTTTTAAAACGGTTAAATTGACAAAAAAATTCAAATTTAAAACTATAAAACTCACAAAAAATACACAATTTTGAACGATAAAATTCTATAAAACGAATCATAGAAGTGAAAATGTGGTTGTTTTCGTTTCGAAGCCTAATACTGGCTGATTTGTTAATTCGAAAACAGCGGACAAAGTTTTTTTCCTGGATGTAAGAAAAATCCAGCACATTGTTACATTCAATTTCCTTTTTATTTTAAGAACTTTTTTAAGGAAATAAAAAAATATTTAAGTAAAAGAGGACTTAAATTATAAATCTACGGCAACCACGCCCAGAGAGATTCTGGAGAGTTTTATTAACCAAGTATTCACTTACCGGGCCGAAGGGCTTCAACCAGTCTTTTAGTTGAATGTTCCCGATTGTATAGTGAAAATGTTTTATTTAAACAGCTGCGGCGTATTTACTCCACGGTGAACCTGTCCTTCCACCGCCCTTCTACTCGGTGCCGCTCTCGCACCGCCTCGGGGTGCCGTCGACCTCGCCCCGCTTCGGTGTTTTCAAATTTTCCCGGCATCTCAGATTGTACTTTTGCACCTTCGAAATATTGGAATGATTAGTTTTATACAGTGGGTAGTTTTTGTGAGGAGACTAAGCGTAAAATGGAACATAGTTTCATTCTTATAACAAGAATGCGTTGCATTAATTGTGTACCTTGACTACCCATTTTGTGTCATGCTTAATGTCCCCAAGTGCAATATGTCATGAAACCTCCTTTTAACTTACCACGTTTGTTGGCTCATAGTCTTCTTCGAAAGTACTGAGGTGCAGATGTCGTTCGTCGTCATCGGTACTACTTGGAATATTCATTTCGTATGTAGGAAACGAGAGAACTGAATAAACTAGAAATTGCAGTTTAGTTATACACCCGCCGAAAAAGTTTTTTAATCTACCGAAGTCGGTATTTTTACTCGTGGGGTGATAATCCTCCCTCAAAAAACATATATAATCATCACAAATAATTGATGTTTTATAATCATGTCTTCCAAAGTGAAAATCTAAAAATCTCTTACTTCAGGCAGTTCATTTTCTACACTTCTCTTTTACACTTTATCATCTTTGTCTTTAATGACAGTTTTTTTTTTAAAAAAATATTTGGGAATATATTTTCAACTAACCCAGTATTTCATCAAGCCATTGTACAAAAAACGAATTTCCTGATAACACTGAAAGGAGAACCTCTTGATTTTGAGAGCAAATTTTTTTCTTTCCATACAAAACCCCATCTTCAAATATCATTTTCACGTGCCTCAGATATTCTCGTGTCATGAGGATCTCTTCCGAATTTGGTGGTGCGACTTTGTCGTGAGGGCGGGCAATGCTAACTAAAGCCACTAACATTTCCTCTTGCTGAAAATTTCAAAGAGATCAACTTAATTTTACACGCCGTTTGCACCATGATTCACAAATTAGTACCTGCATCATCTTCGCAGGTCTTACATTGAGGCGAGTGAATGAATCACTCACAACCATAGCCTTTACAAAACCTTTCACCCTACGAGAATGCCTATTTTCGATGTGGCAACATCCTCTTCATAGACATGCGATATCGCGTTCCATCCAAAAACAATATTTTCATATTCTAAAAGCTTAGTGCCAAGATGTCTTGAAGAATGTAGGGCTGTTATCATACTCTTGAGCTAAAAATTACAATATCAAGTAAAACAATGTGGAATAGGTTATTTTTCAGAAACTTACTTGATGGGATGGACACAGTATGCAATGAATTTCACTTGACAGTGAGAAAGAATGAGGAAAGGATGGGGAAATATCATGGCTCTATTTTCCTGATTCATCTAGTTTGAATCCGAAACTACCTTTCACTACAATTAGTTCTTTGATGTCACTCAGACTAGTGCTTGCGCCATCACAAACAAGAGCCTTAACTCTGAAACTGTTGCTTTCAAATAGTTGAATAACGTCGAAAATAAATCCTGTAAGATTCTAAAAATGTTTTTAATTAGATTAAAATTGAAGTTCGAATAGAGTAACCACTTACATCTTTCTTTACTGGACCTAATGACGTCAAGAAGGGGCCCAGGACATCAAAGGGCTAAGAAATGTCGCGCCAGTAAAATTGAAGTATGTAGTTGGTTGGTTTGTGGAAATCTTCATTCTTCAAAACATCATAGATGTCTGTTAGCATCTTATAGTCTTCAGGTTACATGGCCAAACCTAATTAATTACTCGAAGAATTTCACATTACCTTCGAAATAACTCTCACTTCGTCAAACACAAGAAGTGCAACACCTCGAAGCTCTTCAAGTCCTTTGGAGATCTGCTCTTCTTTTAGGTTTTATAAAGTTCAGCCTGGTCTTCAATATATTCATTATTCATTCCTGGTTTTTAGAGCCTAGCAGTTGTGCAGCTTTTCAGAGAACTTTCACTTGGTAATTGTAGAATTTTAAATTATTTTTGAGCATTAAAAGCTGCATGGACTGCGGACGTAGACGGCTAAAGCTAAACGGTACGTCATCATTGACCAGGTATTTCCACTTGAGCCAGTTTCTTAAGTTTTCGTAAAATTCTACAATATTTTTGATATGAACAAAGATGTTTAATAATGACAGTGCCAAAGAATATTGGCTATTAATTAGGAAAAAAAAAGAAAATGACAGACTATTGGCTCTACATGGGATCTCAGAACGTTTTACGGCGGATAGGGCACGAAGCCAGGCCTGGCCCATTTTTGTACATGTTAATGTTTTTGATAGGATCTCACTTCTTTTTGTAGTAACCCCTCATTTTTTGGTGACATCGTATGATGTATGTCTACGATTAGGCGGAAGAAGATGTGGTTGTTTCGTTGTGTGGAAAGTGGTTTAGATTGTACGGATTAACCCCAGTGCTTTTAGGTTGTATTTTCAAAGAACCCATTTTTCACTTAGATTATAAGAAACGGCAGAAATACAGGTATAATGCACATCAGACAAGTCCAATTTAGCCAACAACTCCTCAGATCCATATATCCAGACCTCTTTCTTTATTGCAAAATCTCCTACTATTTCTTGGACATTTTTCTTACATTTGTGCCATCATTACTACTTTAGGTTATTTTAATCTGGAATTTGTTTTAACCCCAGTCGATCGCCACTTGTATTTTAGCTTGTACTAGATAATGTAGTACAAGCCATGTTATATATTGATGTATATGTGGGAAAGCAAGTCGAAAGACCAGAACATGGTGCTGCTAGAAGCCAATAATTACAGAATGGTGTCTATGTGGGAAAGAAAAAGACCAAGTTCAAAAGATGCCGTTAATCGCTACGTGGAGGTACGTCATATGTAATTGGGAAAAAAGCCCTAAAAAATAAAGTAATAAAACACAATATTATACAATCATCGAGTATGAAATAGTTGTCCAATGAACGGTTGATAGATTTAATATCACAATACTACTCATGATTTTACATCTATATTCTACCAGCTCCCTTGTTATCAATGATGTTATTCTCACTAAAGATAATTGAGCATAATAAATATTATTAGCTGTATGTATTCCTTACCATACTTATAGTTATTAGGAGTAAGGCTTCTCCTCATCTGCAAATTATATTAAATGAAACAATGTGTTTGGCCCTAACTGAAATATTTCGAAAATTCATGGAAATTGCTCGTGGCCCTACCAGTAGTTTCATTGGCCCAACGCTCCTACCCCTAACCTCACCAGACTACGTTCATGACATTATGATAAGCCTCTAAATTCCATATAATGAAAACGAAATATAAAAAAAATTATTGTCATGGCATGAAAAACGTTTTCGCCAAGCTTTGGCAAATTGGCACATTCTTCGTAGACGGTAGAGCAGATGATTCCCGTGATGCCAATGTTTGAAAGTGGATTTCCCACTTCCATTTGAAAAATTTCCCACATTTCCCACAAGCCCTATTTAGCCCCGCCCCCAGCTAAAATATGGAAGAAAAGTTATAGTCACATTTATCTGGACTTGGTTTTCCTACTAGGTTTTATATGGAATATCACTCCGCATGGCTTTGACAATATGTAAAAATGCGCCAAAACGCTATCAAGCTTTAAAATTCTCAAAATATGCTACTCTTTTTCCAGTGTCAAATTTAAAATCACAGAATTTATTTCAAAATGTCACTTGCAATTATTTAACCGGGAAATGTTTTTGAAAATGCACTAATTTTAACTGCATAGTCTGCACTATTAACACTTAAACAGGGAAATTCCAAAATTTAACCGATTTCGGAAAAAAATACGTTTTTCCCACAGAGCCTAAAATCTTACCAAAATTTCCCACACATTGGCCACACTGGATGATTCTAAACTCTCGGGAGGTCTAGAGCTTCGTGAAATCAGGCATTGTTACAAAAACGTTTTTTCCTACACTCCGGAGTAGGGACCCCTGCTTGGTGTGGTTGTTGCGTTCGTGGCAACTAATTATTAAGTCCAATATTTTGGAAAAGGTGAAAACAAATCATACTAAGTATCAGGGCCCTTTTTTGCGAAATTGGACCTTATTTGTTATTGATCTACGCGAATGCGAGTTGATATATTTATTTTTAATTCGCAAACGTAACCTGACCCAACCGCTTCTGCCAATGTTAAATAAATCATTTTGAATATACATACTAAATTGAAGAACGTAAAATATTAATAGTGTATTTAAATTACACTTGGAAGTGAACATTTCGTCATTTGGCATATTTATTGTCGTTTACAAACCAAACCGCACCTGTCTCAATGTTAGTAGAGTCTTTATTGTTACTGATACACATTTCAGCTTATTTTTTTTGCCAATTTTCGAAAGTTCACATTTCATAGTCTTTTTACAAAAAAATAAAATTAAAACGGAAATTAGCTATGATTAAAGGATTTAGCCATGAGTCGGAAGAAATATGTTTCTTTTACGCATTCAATGGTTCGAATCTTCTGAAATATTAGTGAGAAGTATGTTGAAGGGCTTTAAATTATCGTGCAAAAGTTCAGAATTTTAAAATTAATAGTTTTTTTTTCAAAATTCATTTAAACTTTGTACTTTTCACAGTAACATAGACGTTTTTTAGCAAATGAACCATTATTTATATACAGAGTGACTAGTCTTAGTGTTAATCGGTTAGTCGCACTAGTTTTTAATTTTTAAACCGCGTATTAGATATATATGTTTAACCAGATCAAACGTGTTCTTCACATTAGGAACTTTCAAGTTATTTTCTAATATGCATCATCTTGAACCAGACTTTTCAGCTAAAAATCTTGCGTTAAGACTTGGCACACGCATCGATAATAAGATGCATTCGTCCGAAAATGTGCCCTGACACGGCCCTACCTAAAATTTGACCCTGGCGACGGCCCTGCATGAGCGGAAAGAGAGAGGCTAAAAAGAGCGTGAAGGGGGTGAGATAGGGACGAAGCACAGTTTTTTAGAAGGCGATTTGGTATGTCATCCGGGCCAGAGTCACTTTTTGCATCTAGTGCGTGGAGTGTATGATAAATATAATGGCCAGTGGGAAGGAAGTCAGGCATGATAAATGAGAAGGGGGGGTAGGTCAGTATGATCAGAATAGTTTGAATTAAAGTTGCTGACGAGGGTCTGATTGAGAAAGTTTGTCACTTCGTAATCCGAGTGTTTTCTGGCCATTGCGTAAGTGGATATTGAGACGCGACGGTAGCCATCGAATTTTATTGCACTCAAACCGGTAAAAAGCACGAGGGTTAGTTTTAACAGATTTGAGTTTATGCTGAAAAGATTTGGCTGCAGCGGAAATGAGACAATTTTTAAAGACCATATAGTTTTGAAAAACATTTTCGAACAATCAACATCTACTATGGGTGACGACAGTTTTCCGAATGGCGAAACAAAATAAACATGCTCATCGGTGGCATCCATTGGTTATTCAGTGGTGCTTATATCAGTATCATATATCACCAGCCTCTTACAGAAGTTTGGCACAGTCCCATATTCTAAAACTTCCATCTTTCCGCACACTTTTTCGTCATTCTTGGAATAAAGGGAAGTCACCTGGATTTTGCAATGATGTACTGAATAGAATGAAAGAAGAAATCAAACCAGAAACTCTAGCACCTTTTAAGCAGTATTTTAGTATTCTCCTTGATGAAATGAAGGTAAAAGAAGAACTAATTTATAAGAAAGAGTCTGGTAATATTGTTGGATACACACAAATTAATGAAGCAAGAAATGAAATAAATGGATTGAATTGCGCACTTTTTTAAGACAAAACCGTGGCAACACACGTCTTAGTTTTAATGTTAAGACATGCAACATCCCGCATAAAATACCTTTTTGCTCAATTTGCGACCAGTACTTTGACAGCGGAAGACTTGAATTCCATCATTTAAGAGGCTGTTGAGAGGTTTTAAAATAATTTCAGTCATTGGAGATGGTGCTGCTTCAAATCGCCGATTTTTCAAAATTAACACAACGGAAGATTCACCATCATCTTGTACAAATCCTTATAGCTATGACGAAGAGCGGCCTATTTTTTTCCTTTTCGATCCTCCCCATTTACTCAAAACCACCAGAAATTGCTTGTATAGTAATGAAGATTCTTGCAAAGTACGATGGATGTATAAAAATGGGAAAACTATTGTTTCGAAGCCAATAAGAGATCTTTTTGAGAGAGAGACTTAGTCCTAGAAATCATTGAAAGGCTCATAAACTCACTGGAGACCATATTTACCTAAACTCTAACAGCAAAATGAAAGTGCGCTATGCTACGCAGGTTTTGAGTCAAACTGTAGCAAATGCTATAGAGTCTGAATTCGGAGAAGAATATTGTGAGACCGTAAATTTTACAAGGATGTTCGATAAATGGTTTGACATTATGAACACTACCAACTTTCAAGAAGCCTATCACAAGCGAAAGTCCAATAAGCGTCCTTTTAAATCTCTGAATTACCAACGCCTCGAGGTAATAATTCCATTTTGTTAATATGTGAGAAAATGTAAAAAATCTCGTCTTAGTGGCTAGAGAAAGATTTTTTGGGCTACCTCGAAGAATGGGAGATTGATGTACAGCATCGAGAGGGAAATGTACAGCATCGAGAGGGAAATTTCAAGCAAGAAGAAAGAAAAAAGATGTTACTGTATCAAGAGACATTGAGCGGTTTTAGACAAACAAGTAACTCTGTTTTACTCGGATTTTCCAAAATTAATTATCATGTAATAAATATAATAATTTCATTTTCAATCAATGGAATCATAGGAATCATCAAATTTCTCCTTGGAAAAGCTACACCCTTCATCTTAACTGGTGTTGAAAATTTGTCGTTTATTTGTCTAAAAAATAAAAGTTAATGTTGTTATAAACAAGTTGGGAAAACCAAAATATTACCTCTCCGTGTCGAGAAGATTATATAAACTTAAATATCCAATCAAAACGTCGACCTTTTTGCCCTCAACCTTTCCCGCGCTTTGCGCTTCCGCATTTCATCCTTACTCTCAACATTATCTTCCTCCATTTTACATACAAAAATCAAATACTCACAAAAAGAAGCGGCAGAAACCTGCTGGCTCTTTACAACCACTTAATTTCACTTAATCTCCAACTTCCAAACACAAATATTTACTGGTAGATAAATTGACAACCTACAAGCAAAGAAAAATTCTCAAGAATGGCTCCCGCAAATTAAAAAGGTCTATTTTCAACTAGGTGGGCGTATCTGATTAGATTTAAAATATATACTTTTGAAATTTTTGGTCTGACTGCTATATATACCTAGATGGTTTTCAATCAAACAAACGAGGAGCATAAACACAATAGTGGAAGCTTCAGTCTTATTTAAAACATGTAAAACAATTATCATCTCTGCAATAGCTTACACATGTCTTTTTTACCAATGCCTAACCGTTTGGATTTTTCTAAAACCATCTCAGCACCAAAAAATATTTTTTGAATAGAACAAGAGGATAAAAAAGGTCTGTCCTCTCGTAATTTTTTAAGCTTTTATCATGATTACTCTATACAACAGTAACAAGGAGTATAAACCCATTAGTGGAAGCAGTATTTTTTTCCGAAACAATCTCGCTTATGTTTATCCTCTCTAGACTTCGCTAAAAACGTATTACTCCTACGTAAAATATTAATAAACAGGCAAGGGTTCATACCATTAAAGGAGCGCAATATTATCCATATTTTCATTTCATATACAGAGAAAAGAATTTATTATGTTTCTGAGAGGAGCTTCCCATTTTTGTTGTTGTTTTGAAAAATATATCGCAATGCACGGGCCTTGATAGATATAGGAGGCAATGAATGAAATATATTACAAAGCACGGGCCTTGATAGATATAGGAGGCAATGAATGAAATATATCACAAAGCACGGGCCTTGATAGATATAGGAGGCATTGAAGGAAATATATCGCATGCACGGGCCTTGGTAGATATAGGAGGCAATGATAATCTCTCTCTTTGCACGAGAGGTTTGTCATTAATATTTAAATAAATATAAATATATTTAATTATTTTGATTTTCAATAATTAACATTAATAATAGTTAAATCGTTTAAAATAAATAATAGTTAAATCGTTTAAAATAAAGTTATACCTATTATCCTCTCAAACTTTGCTAATATTGACGTTTAAAGTGAAGGGTACCCCTCTTGCCCGCTTTCTTCAAATTATATATCGTATATAATTATATATACGATTCGTTTCCATTATAATAGTAAGGAAAAAGCGCAATTGCGAAAACATTTGGTGGCCGATCCCACCTTAGGGAGGCTAGACGTTTCTCGTAACCCTAGCTGATCGCCGCGTATATCCTAAAACCAAACGATGATAATGGAGTAGAAGCCAATGATACAGATTGGTGTCTATGTGGAATAGACGGAATACCAGTGGATGGTGGTGTTGGAAGCCAGTGTAAGTGCAGACTGGTGTCAATGTGGGATTGACAAAGAACAGAAGATGGTGGTGTTGGAAGCCTGAAAAGTACCAGACTGGTGTTGATGCGTGGTTTGAGAGCTCAAGTAGAGGAGCCATTTCCGTGACTGTGAAAGCAGTTCGGAAATGGCGAAGAACACGTTTGCTCCGATTTGGTAACTGCGAACGCGGTCACGTGGGTGTAACAACGGACAGCCAGACAGAAAGACAGACAGACACACACAGACACACACAGACACGGCCGTTACAGAACCTCTCCTGGACTACGTCACACGGAGAGGTGAAAACGATACACGAAAAAACCTGTTTTAGGGGCTTATCTATGATGGTCAGTCTAACATGGTTTTATAGTATTAGATTAGTTTTTTTACCTATTTGCAAGAAAATTATAACAAAGGTCAAGGGTGATTGGGTAAACAGAGTTGAAGTTGAAGCTTTTGTAACAGAAAATATAAGAACTGTCGAATTGTACGCGGACCTAAATGGCCACAAGTCTTTAGCTCGTTACAAATTAGCCAATGTAATTTAGGTAGCTCCAAAACAGCCCAATTGTAAGCTACAAATTAGCATATGTAATTTAATTTGTTTAAACAAGATTTATAATTAAATCAGTTATACTCGTTTTTAAAACTCTTAGTCTTTATTTGATTCCAAATACAATCTGGAAATTTTTAAGTCGTTCCCAAAGCTAGCTCTCCCACTGTAAGCGACAGGCTTTTCGAGAAAATGTATTAGTCGCCACATACCTATAATTAGTATTTTTTCGAAATGAATTGAAAATTATTATTTTAGTTTACAGGTTTTAAGCACCTAATATATATATTTGACAGATGAAAAGCACTCTTATATACAAGAAACTGACAGTAATCCAATGAAAAATAAGTTATGCGGTAACTTCAATGATAGTGATCAGGATGATGTTACTTCAGACCGCGTTAAAAATAATTAAAATTAGAAAACTTGCTAACATTTCTTTGTTTTTAAACAAGTTAGTTATATTTCGCAGATGAAAAGCATTCCGATCTCCCAGAAACTGAGATAGGTGTGAACAATAACAAATTATACGGTAACTACAATGATACTGAACAAAATGGTATTGCTTCAAACCGTGGTGAAATCACTAAAATAAGAAGTACACTTGCGAACATTTCTTTGGTTTAAGGAATAATTTCCCCGTTTTATAAATCAAATCTCTTTACGCCATTCAGTGGTGAATACAAACATGTTATAGTGATATGTCTCTCAGTCCTGGTTCTAGTTCAGGAAACAATAAAGAAATGACTTCACTTGCTGCAGAAATTTATAACTCTATTATTAGTAACTCTATTTTTACACACTTTCTTTCGTAAATCAAAACCCATAAAATTTTCTAGATTTTGGTTCGGTTAGTAAGGTAAATTCGGAAAATGGTTTGTATTATTAAAAATGATTGAACTTTGCGGGTTCTCAAATGCTTTTAATTTAAAAATTTTATGAAAAAACAAAGTATAGTGTGCTAGAAAAAAATTGCAGAAAATCAAAGAAGAAAACGAAAAACTTAAAAGTGAGGTTTCAACACTCTAGTCATTGAATATTTTATTTCAAAGGAAAGTATTTAGTGTTGATCCATCCTCTGAAGGTATTATATTTTAAACCTAAATTAGAATTTGAAAATATTTTGAGAAACATGTTGAAATTTTCAGTTAGTAAGCCAGTGGCAAAACAAGAAACTCGCAAAATTTGATGACGACGAAATCTTTTCCTTGAATGAAGATGAAAAACAAGAAACCCCGATTTTAGAGTTGAAGGATGGAAAAATAATTTCACCGTAACAATAGTTCGTGCTCCCCATGGCTGGCCGAAAATAAGCAATCAAATCTTTTTCTTTGGTAGTTTGACTAAACCATAAGTAAGATAATAAATTACTATCTTACTTATGACAAAACTAGGGTGCTCACCTACTACATATACTTGAAAATGAAAACATAAGTGCTACATTATTCTACACAAATTTCTAAATATCAATATAAACATTGACGTTGTAGGTAAGCCTTGGGTATAGTGTATTTTTGAACCAGAAAACCTAGGAACATGTTTAAGAATCCCTAACTGAATCAATATTCATTAAAAATCTTGCTGTAAGCATCTGGGGAAGTGATGTTTTAGTCAAAAGATCTGAGGCGGGAATAGCTTCAAATAGAACAAAAGCAGAGCCACGTCCAAAATTAACACCAAAAAAATTAAAATCAGTCAAAGCTAAACTTACAGAACAAAGTAATATACTAAATAGTAATATTTCTCTGACGCTAACGTGAACATTCATACATTCATTGGGGCTTTCAATGATAAGAATACAATGATTAAAATTAAATAACCACTTTTATTACTTGGTGAAATAAAATTTATTAAGATGATTTTATTTAAAATATAAAATGAAACAAAAACTGACGCTGAGACGACTAGTTTCATGTTTTGTACAAAGGCATCTTCAGTTCTGCTTTACTTTTATTTTTAAGTAAAAACTCGCGAATAAAATTTAATTTATTATGTAACAAAAAGTGGTCATTTTATTTTTAACAGTATCTTCATACGTAGGTTATCGTCGCTTTAATTTCAAGTTTTAATAACAAGACCATATGGTTATATAAAAAATGTGCTCGTGACTACGCAAAATCAAAAGTTAAGGACGAAGGATCGCAAGAAGCGGCTGTAAAACCTGTGCCAAAGGCGATAAATGAGAAGATTTAAGAAAATCTTTCAAAAGAAAAAAACTTAAAATTTAAAGAAACTGTACCGCGAAATTAATTTTTTTACAATAATCATTTGAAAACATTTTACCTTAAATGTGTTCTTTAAAATTTTTTTCCGTCAAAGCGTTTTTTAATTTTTTTACCTTCAAGGTGTTTTTTCATTTTTTTACCTGAAAAGTGTTTTTAAAATTTTTACCGAAAAAAATTGAAGTTTACGTAAATTGATTAAAATATTTTAAACCCATTAGTGTAATAATTGATTTTTAAAATATTAGTATGATAAACATACTATTCAAGGTCATTTAGGCTTTTCAATCAGTTGGTTTAGAGACCACTGTCTTAGTTTGGGATGGAGAAAGTAACAATGTAGCAGCATTTCGAGCTACTTTAGACTCCAAATAGCCCTTTTGTCACGCTGATAATGATGATGAACCTATCATTTTTGACATAAAACCTCGATTTATTCATCCATTCCTCGAAGGGCGATATATACATTGGGTTATTGCTTAACATATCAAGTAAAGAACATGGTCAATTGCGCTGCATCACTTTCAGGAAAAAGGTTCAAAAGATTTTACAATTCGTTGTGATAACGAATTCGGGTGGCACCAAATTATAGATATGTATGAACCGAAAGTAAACAGAACAGAAAGCAATGACCTCGCTCAGGTGAAAAGTCTGTCTTTAGCCTACATCGAAAGAGACTCATGGACCAAACAAAGTGTTAAACCAGCGTTAATCATGCAAGACCTGAAAGTACTTGGTGAAATGTTTAATTACGCGCACCCAAAAATAGAGCCTTCACCCATGGACAAAGATGCTGTAATGGCTTGTCATGATAATCTTTTAGCGTGCCGTCAGATTTTTGAAACTGGCATAATTTCACATGAAAATGTAGATTCTTTAGATGCCGCACAAATTAAACCGATGCTGCAAGGATTAGAATACTTCAAATGTAGGGCCACAGAAAGGATAATGTGCGAAGAAAATCTGACAAGACAATCTGTCCAAGGATTTATCGCTTGGCAAACGTAGGATCTTTTCAGAATACCTCTCTTAATGTTTGTAGGTTTAGCGGGAGATTTGATTTCAAGAAATCCGAAAAAGTGTATTTATCCTGTCAGAATCAGTGGTTTCGAAATTGATGAAATTAGCTAGATTAAGTATGCAACCAGTTCTAAAACTACTAGCTTGATTTATGCCCCTGGCACTAGGGCTTTGAGAATGAAAAAAAATGTATTAAAATATCACAAAATGCTGAAACTACGTATCGAAAAGTACGACTCGATGTTAGTGAGGCAAATATTTGAAATAATTCAAAACATGGTGTACTTCACTGAGAATAAAAATTATATTATTGACAAGTTCTATAACCTCAGTGGCCGTATTCTGCTGAGAAAGTATACCCCTCCCCCTGACTTAAGCTCGCGGATTGGTCGGTCAAGATCGAACTTAAGGCTTTTGGTTAGAAATCACGCTGATGACGCCATTTTGATCAAAGGGTGGGGATTGGATGTCCATATGGGCAGGACCTGAAAATTCTGGTTCAGTTCAGTTCTTTACGTAATCGGAATTATATTTTGGTGCAAGGTCAGTTAACAAATTTTGCATGCATGTATTGAACTTTTAAAGGTCAGTGCAAGAGACCTTTGACCTTCCTGTTCGGTGTACCGTGCCATCTAGCGCCGAAACCCCTAATCAGACTTTAACAAATTCACGAACTTTCATTTCAATCGTTTTTACGACACATGTGACGTGCAGCTGAACTGCGAAAAACAAGGCAATGTAATAATGATGATTGTACGATTATATTTAAAATGTGACTTTTAATTTTTAACAAACATTAGTTTTAATCGTTTTATTTTCCCTTGTCATATTTGTAATTTGTCAAATACAAAAATAAATGAAATTGTTAAATAGATAACAAATGAAACTGTTAATTTATCAAGGTTGATACATTTTACTCCATCTTACACGATGGCAGTTACATGTTCATACATTCTAGTTTTGGTAATATTCGTTTCTAATTAGTAAGCCATAAAGCTTAAGAAATGGCACCGAAACTGAGGAAGGGGATATATTCCGATAATGAGATGAAAGGTCTTGTCTCCCAACTTGAGGCAGTGCCCTCGTTACTGAATAATCAGTACGGGAAATCTGAGGAGGAGAGGCGAAAAATGCGGCAAACGATTGCTGATCGTGTGAACCACATCAGTGAGCAAGAGCGCACTGGTGAAGAATTAAGAAAGAAGTGGGCGGCTCTAAAGAGTTCGGTAATTAGTAGGTATAAGAGCCATTGAAACGAAAAAGACTGGATGAGAAATCAATCGCGCTAGCGAACTCACACCTATTGAGTCTCGTTTAGCCGCATTGATTCCAAGGGCCTCCATTTTTTGGATAGCCGGAGGGTACGAACTTTCCGATGTGCCTTTTAGTGCGTCTCTTTCAGGACCTTCATCAGCGCCACAATTTCCTGAAACGTAAGTGGATTTCTGTAATCCAACAATATATGGTAAGAATAGTAAGCACATTGTGCCGGTAAGTCCATCCCTTACAAAAAACCAATAGGAATTTTATTGGGATGAAAATATGGGAATCTATTTGGGAATTCCATTGCAATTTGGAACGTTTTTCCAACAAAAAACCAATAGGAATTTTATTGGGATGAAAATATGGGAATCTATTTGGGAATTCTATTGCAATTTGGAACGTTTTTCCAACAAAAAACCAACTAAATACCAATTGACTTTACCAGTAATGACCAATTCACTAAACCAATTAGTGACCAATTCACTAAACCAATTAGTGACCAATTCACTAAACCAATTAGTGACCAATTCACTAAAACAATTAGTGACCAATTTACTAAACCAATTAGTGACCAATTCACTAAACCAATTAGTGACCAATTCACTAAACCAATTAGTGACCAATTCACTAAACCAATTAGTGACCAATTCACTAAACCGATTAGTGACCAATTCACTAAACCGATTAGTGACCAATTCACTAAACCGATTAGTGACCAATTCACTAAACCGATTAGTGACCAATTCACTAAACCGATTAGTGACCAATTCACTAAACCGATTAGTGACCAATTCACTAAACCGATTAGTGACCAATTCACTAAACCGATTAGTGACCAATTCACTAAACCGATTAGTGACCAATTCACTAAACCGATTAGTGACCAATTCACTAAACCGATTAGTGACCAATTCACTAAACCGATTAGTGACCAATTCACTAAACCGATTAGTGACTAATTCACTAAACCGATTAGTGACTAATTCACTAAACCGATTAGTGACTAATTCACTAAACCGATTAGTGACTAATTCACTAAACCAATTAGTGACCAATTCACTAAACCAATTGCTGATCAATTTACTAAACCAATTGCTGACCAATTCACTAAACCAATTGCTGACCAATTCACTAAACCAATTGCTGACCAATTAATTTAACCAATTGCTGACAAATTAATTTAACCAATTGGTGACAAATTAATTTAACCAATTGGTGACCAATTCACTAAACCAATTGGTGACCACTTGAACAAAACCAGTATAGAACCAATTGAAAAACCCATGATCAATTTAGTAAAACCAATTGAAAACTAATTGAGGAACAACTGAAAACAAACAGATGACCAATCGAAAAAACCATTATCAATTTAGTAAAACAAATTGAGGACCAACTGAAAACAAACAGATGACCAATCGCTGACCCATTGAACAAGCCCAATCGCTGCCCCATTGAACAAGCCCAATCGCTGCCCCATTAAACAAGCCCAATCGCTGCCCCATTGAACAAGCCCAATCGCTGGCCCATTGAACAAGCCCAATCGCAGGCCCATTGAACAAGCCCAATCGCTGACCCACTGAACAAGCCCAATCGCTGAATTGTTCTAGATTGTTTTTTCCAACTAGGCATGGCTTAGACAATTTGGACCAAAATCTCAAAATTCGCTTTCTTCAGTGCCGAATGTAAAATCAGAGTTTTTTTTCAAAAATGTTTTTATTTTATTATGGTTTTCAGCAGTTCAAAAGAAGTTTATATTTTGTTATGGTTTTCAGCAGTTCAAAAGAAGTTTTTATTTTGTTACAATTTAAAAAAAAAATTTATGTTGTTAATACTTCAAAATAAGTTTTTTTTGGTTTTAATGCAGAGCTATTCTTAATCACAAAATCATTTTTACCTCTCCGAGTGACGTATGTCACGGAGAAGTTCTAATTTTGACGTGTCTGTCTGTCGGTGTGTGTGTGTGTGTCAGTCTGTTGTTTTTGACGTACACCCCAGGGGACCGCGTTCGCAGTTTTCAAATCGGAGCAAACGTTTTCCCTAATTCCGGACCGCATTTACAGTTACCGGAAATTTGGATAATTGTATTCCTTTTACAATGGCTGTTATCCATTGGCTATCTAACACCACTATCCTCAGGCCATTTGTCCATCTTACTGACTTCTATTATCCACCATCATCTGCTCTTTGTCCACCCCACATAGACACCAGTCTGTACACTGGCTTCTAAGCACCACCCATCTTCTGGTCTTTGTCCATCCCACATGGACACCAGTCTATAAACACTGGCTTCTAATCCCCACCATCTTCTGGTCTTATCCATCCCACATGGACACCAGTCTGTACACACTGGTTTCTACACACCACCATCTACTGGTCATTGTTTTTGTCCATCCCACATGGACACCAGTCTGCACACCTGGCTTCTACTCCATCATCATCCTTACGGTTAAGTCATACGCGGCGATCGGCCAGGGTTACGAGAAACGTCTAGCCTTCCAATGGCGGGGTCTTCCTCCAAAGTTCACGATATTGCGATGTTCTTATATACAGCTGCGATTCGAATCCTTTATACACTACCTATTTGAGTAAGGCGAAGCAACCGGCGTATGCTTCATTTCAAACGCCAATATTAGTCAAGTCTCTCAAGAATGTTTAATTGTTCTTTTTAAAACGATGCAACGTTCAATAAGGCGAATAACGAACGAAGAAAATATCAAATATTAATTATATTTATTTTTATATTTATTTTAATATTTAAGATAATCTTGTTTCTCAATTCAAAATTAATACGGAAAGAGTTAAAAAGCAGTCTATGTTTTTGTCTGTGTGTGTCCGTCCGTTGTTACACTAGTGCGCTGAGTTAGAAGTTCGTTTTGTTTTGATGTGTAAAGAAATCATACAGAACCATAATATTCCCATTATCCTTAATATAAAGTGAATATGTGGAAATATTTTTCGTAATTATGATGCATTTAGTACTTTTGTAGCTTTAAAGCTCTGATTCATTTTGATATTCCAAAGATTTTATTTAATATTATTATTTGAATAGGCTGTTTAAATATTACTTAAGCTATACTACATCTGTATATAGAATAATCCTTGGTTTAGTGATTTCATGATAAAATCTAAGATCTAGACTCCGGCGGGTATATTTAGCTTAGTGAAATAAATAGTTAGTGAAGTAAATAATTGAGGCCTGAGGTGAAGTAAACTTTGGGTTTTGATTTTCGTGTCTGAAATGAAGAGACATCAACGGTTCAGAGTGAGCTGAAAGTTAAATACACTCTTAAATAATCAGGTTAAGATTCGATAATAGAAGAAAAGATCATGGTTTCAATTAGATTAGTAGGGCGAGGCTACAGAGTTTTTATTCTCTTTATGGTGCGCATTGACTATCAGTGCGTCTAGCTACAATTTAGCTTTGGTATCATTTAACGTTAACACTCATGTTGGCAAACTAAGAATATTGTTGAGGTGAGACGATAGTGTTTATACACTACTAACCAGTTGTGAATGTAGCAATCGGAATATAGGGTAAACAGCTGAAGCGTAGACTTCATTTCCTGTTCTTTTTGCCATTTATCCTTATTGGATGTAAAATGTTGTCTGCTTTACTGTATATTCGCTATGCTTGGAATACTGCTTCAATATTTCGTAAATTTTTACTTCAAAAAAGAGAAATAATTCCATATCTAGGTAAATAACTTTGTAGTAGTAGACCTCTTGACTCGGAGAGGTAATATTTTGGTTTTCCAACTTGTTTTTAGTTAATGTCCAGAATTTCAATCATATGTTGTGATACATATTAGTACTATAATGTTAGATTACTGTAGATAAGCGTAAGAAACTGAACCGGGTTTCAAAACTGATAACGGATTTTATTGTGAACATTGATTTTAGTAATAACAGGCTTTATAAAGAAATGGAACAAAAAAAAATATAATATAAAATAGATCAAAGTTAGGCTTCGTTTTTTATGGCGCTGTCGCTTATCTCCAACACCCCTTCTCGACAGCGTCCGGTCAAACCCGCTTTGATCATCAGATGGTTTAGCTTCTTCGCAGGTAAAGGTTTGGTCAAGGCGTCCGCAGTCATTTCTTCCGTAGGAAAATACTGGATACTAATTGTTCCTTTCTTTTGCATATCACGAAGGAAGTGATATTTCACGTTGATGTGCTTGGTTCGGTTGTTAATTCTTTCGGACAAGGTTAACTTAATACACCCTTGATTATCCTCATACAATATCGTTGGTTTTGAAAGAGGGCGACCCATGTCCTTTAGTAGTTGACGTAACCAAATGATTTCCTGAGTGGCATGGGCTGCGGCGACATACTCTGCTTCGGTTGACGATATGGCGACAGTTCCTTGCTTACGACTAGACCAAGAGATCGTCCTGTTACCCAATTGGAATAGATATCCACTGGTAGATTTTCCATTTGCTTGGTCACCTGCTTAGTCGGCATCGACGTATCCTGTTAGTTCTGGTTTCGACTTGGATGAGAGTTTGAGCATGCAATCCATAGTCCCTTTTAGATACCGTATAACTCTCTTCGCAGCGACCCAGTCTCGTTCTCGTGGGTTGGATACTCTTCTGCAAAGTATACCTACGGCGCATGTGATATCCGGTCTTGACACCGTAGAAATATGCAAAAGCACTCCCATGGCTTTGCGGTATAACGTATTGTTTGGCATCTGATCTTCTTCGCCGTCTAATTTCTGATACGCTAAATCCATCGGTATTTTCGAAGGCTTGACAAGATTCATATTAAAATCGTCGAGCATGTGCTTGATCTTGGTTGATTGGTGAATGAAAAAACTGCCATCTTCTGCACGCTCGATTTGGATTCCGAGGTAATACGACACTGGTCCCAGATCCTTAAGTTTGAAATGGTTATTTAATCTTCGTGCGAGGGTGTCCGTGACTGAGTTGCATTTACTAGCGACCAGCATATCATCAACGTAGAGGAGGATATAGGTCCAAGTATGGTCTCTCTCTAATCTACTATATAAGCAAGGATCTGCTTGGCTTCTAGAAAATCCTTCATGAAGAAGTACTTGATTGGCCTTTGTGTTCCATGCTCTTGCGGACTGTTTCAAACCATAAATGCTTTGACGCAACCTGCAGACTCGATGTTCTTGTCCGGTTTGAACAAACCCTGGTGGCTGCTCCATGTGTAGATCTTCTACAATGTCTCCATGAAGGAAGGCAGTTATTACGTCAAAATGTCGAACGACTAATTCTTCGGCGGCTGCAAGGCTTAGGACAATTCGAACGGTTTCGTATTTGACGACAGGTGCGAAGGTTTCGTCGTAATCCACACCATATTTTTGAGAATATCCTTTCGCTACTAAACGCGCTTTGTGTTGCTGTATTTTTCCGTATTGGTCATATTTAACTTTAAACACCCATGTACATCCAATTGCCTTCCGATCAGCCGGTAGTTCTACCAAGTCCCATGTATTTCGTTCTTGTAGCGACGAAATTTCTGCTTTCACTGCCGATACCCATTTAGTTTTCTCACTTTACGGTAAACTTTCCACGTCTTCCCAACCTTCGGGTTCGTCGTTATTTTATAGGATAATTTCTTTGGAGGAACTCCCTTATTTGTTCTGGCTGAGCGTCGGGGCATTTTAAGTTCTTGAGAATCGTCGTCAGATTCCGTTTCCGGGGCTGTGTCATAATCTTCTTCTGCCGATTCGTTGACTGGATCAGGTACGGTGACGACCGAGTCCATGGAAGGTTTCATTCCCCCTTCTTGCTGTAATGCCAAGGGGGCCAAGACAGGTCGTTTGGCTAAGTCATTAGTGGCGTCTCCTTCGTCGAATCTGACCGTCCTGCTCATGATTATCTTCTTTGTCTTTGGATCAAGTATCCGGTAGCCTTTCGTAGCAGTACCAAAGCCAACAGAGATTCCTTCCATGGCCTTGTCATCCCATTTACCACGTTTATTCTTTGGTATGTGCATAAATGCTTTGCTTCCAAAAACCCTGATATGAGAGAGTTTGGGCTTTGATCCGTTCCAAAGCTCGTACGGCGTTTTATTCAGCGAACTACTCGGAAGACGGTTCTGAAGATAAGTTGCCGTAGTCACAGTCTCTCCCCAGTAAGTGTTGTTCACGTTAGCGTCTAGAAGCATACATTTGGCCATTTCAATAAGAGATCTGTTTTTCCTTTCGGCGACTCCATTTTGTTGAGGCGTGTATGGCACCGTTTTCTGGTGCTCGATGCCTTCTTTCGTTAGGTATTCCTCTACGGCTGTGCCGATATATTCACCTCCGTTATCTGACTGTAATCGAAGAGGTTTCCGTTGGAATTTATTGCTGATCATGGCCATATATTCTTTCAATCTCGGTAATACTTCAGATTTCTTCTCCAATAGATAGAGTTGGGTATAACGGGAAAAGTCATCAATAAAGGTAAGTAGGTATCTTTTCCTTCCAATAGAGGCTTCTGGCATTGGCCCGCAGACATCCGTATGGATTAATTCCAATGGTCGGGTACTTGTCGTCGTAGAAGTCGTCGGAAACGGTTTTGCAGACATTTTTCCTTTGATACAGCACCCGCAAAACATCGAAGTGTTGCATGGGCGAAGGTTAATACCCGTTGCTAGTTTTTCCTCGTGAAGCCTTTTGATTGCCTTTGGATCTTTTGCCATCAGCATCACGAGAAATTTTGTAATTAACCGGGCCAATTCGTTCTGTGATGGTGAAGGGTCCGGTCCAATTTTGGAGAAACTTTTCGCTGGACCCAGGAGGGCAATACGGGTTGTAAAGCCAGACTTTGTAATTCATTTCGAACGGAGTGAATTTTACGTTCCTGTCGTAGTGTTTCTTTTGAATTTCCTGTTTCTTACTTATACGGTCCGAAACCTCACGTTTAAGTCGATTCATGTCTTGGGTCGTTCGTTGCAAATAATTGTTCGTCGAGGAAAACCGTTCATCTTCTATAGCCTGAATAGTTTCATGGGGCAGGTTCGCCTCTCTTCCTGTTGCAAGCTTGTATGGCGTTTCCCCAGTTGTGCTGTGCACGCTTCCCCTGATTGACATTAACACGTATGGCAACCATAGATCCCATTCCTTTTGATTTCCCGCGATATACATCGTCAGTTTTTCTTCAATAGTTCTGTTTAACCTTTCGGTTAAACCATCGCTTTGCGGGTGATAAGGCGATGTCCGATTTCGTTTTATACCTAGTTTTTCGCAAAATTCTTGAAATTCAGATGACTCAAAATTTCTACCTTGATCGGTGATGACGACCGCCGGCACACCCCATATTGCGACAAAATCTAAGAGCGCCGTGGTGATTGTTTCCGTTTTCTGGTCGGCTATCGCATACGCACACGGCCATTTTGTGAAATAGTCAACGAATGTGAGGATGTATTTATTATCCCGTTCGGTAGTCAAAAGGGGGCCTATGACATCGATTCCAAGAGTTTCGAACGGGCGACAAATTTCGATGTTTATCATAGGCGCGATTCCATAATAATGCGGCGGTTTTGTCATAGCGCATGGAAAACATTCTCTGCACCAGTTAGTAATGTCTTCTGTCATTAAAGGCCACCAAAACGTTTTCTGAATAGCCTTTAAGGTTTTTTCCACGCCCCGATGATCAGAAGAAGGGGCGTCGTGAAATTGGTGCAAAATTTCTGGAGTCAAAGATATAGGTACCACCGCTTGAGCGTTTGTGGTGTTTTTCTTTTTCCGGTACAGCAAGCCTTTTTCAACGAACAAATCACTTGAGTTTTTCCATAGGCTAAGGAATCTACGGTTTTCTTCCCCACGTAATTCGTCGGGCATAGGCTTTTCATTCGTTTCAATTGAACGGAACATCCTCTTGATGTCCTTATCGGTTTGTTGTGCTTGTTGAAATTCTTCCATGGTAACTTTCGGTACATAACTGAATACTGCGCTGGTGGTTTGAAGAGATGTATCCATTGAAAGAAGGCGACACATTGCATCAACATTCGCGTGTTTCTTTCCGCTTCGGTATTGTATTTCGTAGTCATATTCTTCCATTTTCAATATCCATCTCGCAAACTTTTCTCGGGGTTCCTTCATGTTTCGGAGCCACACGAGCGGGTTATGATCGCTAATTATAACGAAATGTCGTCCAAAAAGATAGGGACGATACTTTTTGACGGCATAGATGATCGCTAACATTTCTCGTTCGACAGTAGAGTAGTTTTTTTCAGTTTTCGTAAGCGAACGACTTTCGTAACCAATTACTCGTTCTTTTCCATTTAGAACCTGCGATAGGATTGCTCCTATTCCATTGCAGGAAAAGCGTCCGTTTCTACGCGAAATTCGTTGTTGAAGTTGGGATATGCCAAAATAGGTGACGTTGTTAATGCTTCTTTCAAGAAGTTAAAAGCCTGAGTGCATTCATGGCTCCATTTAAAGTCAGTTCTGGGTTTTAGAAGGGCATGGAGTGGCGCTGCAATAAATGCAAAATTTCGCACAAACTTTCTGTAATATGACGCGAGGCCGAGGAACGACTGTAGTTCTTTAATTGAGTTTGGCACTGGCCATTCAACAACTTTGGCTATGTTTTTGGGATTCGGTTTAATTCCTTCGCGCGACACTACGTGTCCTAAATATTCTACTTCTTCGTGACAAAAATGACACTTGCTTGGTTTAAGTTTGATGTTATTATCTTCAAAACATTTAAAAACCTTGTCCAGTCGTTCAAGATGCTCGGTAAATGACTTAGAGAAAATTATGACGTCATCTAAGTAGATCAGACATACTTCCCACTGCAGACCTCGAAGAACACACTCCATTAACCGCTGGAATGAACTTGGAGCGTTAGTCAAGCCACGGCCAACTTAGATACTCGACAAGCTCGCCAATGAGGCCAGCCAAGTTTGATCCCCCTCTATGTTAACGAGCGTATGAAAAAAAAACCTGAAAAAAAATCGAAGCCGGGACAAAAAACAGACGAGCTTAATTTTTTTTCTAATGTTAATCCTATGGGGTATGGTCCCGAAAGTGGATTCTATCAGCAATTAAGAGTAGTTTTTGAAATGTTTCCGATTTTTGTCAACTCTGGGTATTTTATGAGGCGTGAAGTAAGTTTTCAGCTTCATTTTGAACCTAATTTCATAATTTTACATAAAGTATTTCGCTTTCAAAAAATTATTGTTGCTAAGCCTTGGCCATGTTTTTGTTTAAGCAAGCCGGGACAACTCGGGACGAGCTAAAATAAGTTTCTAATGATATTCCTATGGAAAATGGTTTCGAAACTGGATTCTACCTTTAATTAGGAGTCGTTTTCAAAATGTTTCCGATTTTTATTAACTCTGGGTATTTTATGAGGCGTGAAGTAGGTTTTGAGCTTCATTTTGAACCTAATTTCATAATTTTAAATTGCATTGTTTCACTCCCACTAATTTTTTAATCCTGGCTCTTGGTACTTTTTTGTGTTATTTAAAAATATTACACCACTGTATTGTTTGTTTTCTAAAATAACATTTAATATTATATATGTGCGTAATTTTAATTAGTGTATTGCATTGCAATAAACAATGTTTAAACTGTGAATGTTTGTCATATCATTTGTAGTTACAACTTTAAAACTTTACGACTAACTGGTTTATATTGGAGGTGTTTAACCTTTTTAAACTTTTGGGAAATGTTGTGTAGTAAATTGTCCAGAAGAGGGGGAACCAGGCGTTTCACAATAGTCTCAGCCATTTTCTGGATGTGTTGTTGATTCCCACAGTTTAATACAGGGCTCTTTTCAAGCTTGGGAATTAATAAAGACTCTAGTTTTTTCAGGATCCTTGATCTTGGCAAGTACGGTATTGTAGCTTCCACAAAATTTTGAATCACCTACTGGGGTACCGAAGATTCCCTCTATTAGCAATGTCAATGAGCCCAAATAGAGGTGAATCAGATGCTGGCACACTTATATTTACATAGCAACATGGCTCAAAACTATCATCCTTTTCACAGAAGCGAAGAATTACCCCTCCAATGTAGGCCAAACTAGCTTGCTTGATGGAAGGGGACTGAGTTTCAGGGAATTGGGCAAGTTCATCAAGTGTAGCCATGATGGTGTCAGGTATGACTTTTGAGACGTCATACTCTTCTAAGGGGAAAATATCTTCATCATGGAAGGTTTTTTCTTCTTCAGGCAATCCCAAGATAGGTGTGAGGCTATCTTGTCGGACGTTGGCACCAACAAACTTGTTCAATTTTTTGGAACCGCAACGTAGATTGTTTTCAATGGCAAAAACTGCTGCCCTGGCATCTATTAGATCGTTTCCCCCGGAAGATTGTCGCATATTGCAAAAAAACATTTCAACACAATCGCTTGTAAGTTTGCTTGTTAGAATGAAGTGAAAACCATTAGACAAAAGATATTTCACACATGCTGTTGTAGATTGCGACGTTAGAATGAGACATTCAAGGGTTTCCTTGGTTAAAATATTGGGTTGGTTATCTTTTAGATCCTTTATGTAGTCAATGAATGTGTTTTCCAGCCAGTCTAGTCGTTCATCACTTATTGAAAAGAATGGCATTTTGTCTATATTTTGACTTTGTAGATAATGGGACCGATTTCTAATGTTATGCATGTCAAACCACTTCTTCATTACTCGTAAGTAATCAATTGTTGGCTGACAATTTTTAAATTTAAATGCTTGTGGGTGCGAAAATCTATTATCTTTTAAATATTGTAATGCTGTTATAACTTCAGTTGAAAAGATGTCTAAGGCTCTACCAACATTAATTTTTTCCAGATTTGTTGGATACACGTGCTTTCTTGTTAATTTTTGGATCGGTTTGATGCTCATATCTTTTTGAAGCTCGTATAAGGTCTTAATGTATGACCCGGATATGTCAGTTGGATGGTTCTCTCGTTCAGTTGCCTCCAGTAATTGTGTTCGGTCATTTTTAATTGCATGACTTGGATCAAAACTTAGAAATAATTTTCGACTGTTATCTTTAGGATGATGGACCTCCGCCTTAAGCGCTCTTGCACCATCACCAAACCTTCTAAATAAAGCGACATTTGTTTTGGCATTGTCAGCAACGAGTCTAATGACAATAAAACCGCAATTTTCGACTTCACGAATAACTGTGATGGTTAGATCATAGAGGTCTCTTCCTGTAAGCTGCTTAGAGAAGAAAAATGCTGCTGGTAATGAAATGGATGTTGAGATGCCATTGATGAGGAAACAGAGAAGTTGATTAGCAACAACTGGATCATGCTTGGAATTTTGAAGTTCTTCCGCGGCTTCAGAATTGTTCCTAGCAAATTTCTCTTCGATGAACTGTGATGTGTCTTTTAAGCCAAATAAACGGTCTAGTTTTCGATCATATATAAGTTGACTGTTCAGTGACATTTCATCGATAGCGATTGATACAACTTTTTCATGATCATTTAATTTTTTGGCTTCGAGTGTTAGCCTCTTTTTAAGGTCAGTGACGCCACTTTCTCCATCCATCTTCCCCACGTGAGATTTTAAAGTTGAATTGCACGGTAGCTTAATTAAAGTCCTTGCAAATCTGTAACCCTTTGGTGAACAATATCTCCAAAGCACGCATTGCCTAATATTGTCATAATCCCATCTAGGGCATTTCTTGGGGAAGTTCCGAATTAAATCTAATAAAAACAGCGCCTGGCTCGACTCATTTTCATCAGCTGCTTGTTGAATAATTTTTACTGAAATGTGAAATTCATCTTTTTCATAGTCTTGCAATAAAACTTTCAATTTATCAATTTCTTCCCGTTGAATCTTTTTTTCTTCATTCTGTTGGTCAATTTTCTTTTTAAGTCTCCATATAGTTGAGTTGAGTTTATTTTTCGTTCCCTTCAAATTTGAGTCAGATTCCCCATCTCAATTTCATCCACAGTTTCTGTAAATGAACTTTCCTCTTCGTGCATTTGCCCATTGGAAATTTCTTCGGAAGAATCGGGACGTGACTTTTTTACAAGGGTAGATAAGGATGGTGAAATGTGTCTGCTGCACCTTTTCGTTGTGGCTTGTGGTTGCATATATGAAGGATAACCGGGAAATATTGATGGAATTACATTTTGCCGCAGCTTTCGAATCTTTAGACCTGAAAGTTTCATGTTTACAATTTTTCATTATGAATCTTGTTTCAGGCGTCTTTCATTGCAAAACAGTTTTGTGTATATTAAACTTACCTTGGTGAAAGTCAGATTCTTTGAAATGTATGCTACAAACAATGGATGAAGATGCTGACCGTAATTTTGGTTCATAATCTTTCCTTGCAATGACGTTAAGCCATTTATTGCACAAAATAGGGTCGTTAGGAAACTGATGGAAAGATATATTTTCACTAGGAAATTAAACGGCAAAAAAATTTTTTTTTTCAAATTTTATTGAGTTTTGGCATTGACAGATGTACAGTTTGAAATCTCGCAATATTTACAAATTCAAATTTCGCGGGAAATGAAGCCAAGGCTTCACAATTACACGGCCTCGAAATAGAAGTTCAAGTTTAAAAATTAGTGGGAGTGAAACAATGCAATTTAAAATTATGAAATTTGGTTCAAAATGAAGCTCAAAACCTACTTCACGCCTCATAAAATACCCAGAGTTAATAAAAATCGGAAACATTTTGAAAACGACTCCTACTTAAAGGTAGAATCCAGTTTCGAAACCATTTTCCATAGGAATAGCATTAGAAACTTATTTTAGCTCGTCCCGAGTTGTCCCGGCTTGCTTAAACAAAAACATGGCCAAGACTTAGCAACAATAATTTATTGAAAGTGAAATACTTTATGTAAAATTATGAAATTAGGTTCAAAATGAAGCTGAAAACTTACTTAACGCCTCATAAAATACCCAGAGTTGACAAAAATCGGAAACATTTCAAAAACTACTCTTAATTGCTGATAAAATCCACTTTCGGGACCATGCCCCATAGGATTAACATTATAAAAAAAATTAAGCTCGTCTCTTTTTGTCCCGGCTTCGATTTTTATTCAGGTTTTTTTTCATACGCTCGTTAACATAGAGGGGGATCAAACTTGGCTGGCCTCATTGGCGAGCTTGTCGAGTATCTAAGTTGGCCGTGGTCAAGCCAAAGAGCATTTTATTGAATTCGAAAAGCCCTTCCTTGGTAATAAATGCAGCTTTTTCCTTATCATTAGTATCCATGGCTATCTGCCAGTATCCCGACGCCAGGTTCAGGGTCGTGAACATGTTCGCTCCTGATAAATAGTCCAGCGTTTCGTTAATTCTTGGTAGAGGATACGCGTCTTTCTTTGTGACATCATTTAGTGCTCTGTAATCAACACAGAATCTCCATGTGTTGTCTTTCTTTTTCACGAGTAAAATCGGTGCAGCCCACGGACTAGAGCTTGGTGATATAATATTATTTTCTAACATCGCTTCAATCTGTTTCCTTACTGTATCTTTCAGAGCGTCAGGTACGCGGTAAGGTAATTTTTTAATTGGAACGGCGTCCACTGTGTTAATTTTATGTTGCACATTTTTGACGGTTCCGAAATCGAATTCGCTATTCGCGAAAATGTTCTCGTAATTCTCCAAATGCTTTAATAGTGCACCCTTTTCTTGTGAATTTAGGTTGGTCATTTCGAGGTTGATCATTTCAGATATGGGTTTTTTCGGTTTCAGTCCATTCTCTATAGTCTTTGGCCGATTTCGTATTTCGTCAACTTCATGTAAAGTTCCAATTAAACAGTTTTTAGTTGAAGACTGTCCAGTGCTCATTAATCTAATATATATATCATCATTACAGACGTTGACTAAAGTTCTTCCCAATACCAAAGTGTTTAATAGCTGAGCGTTCGCTACCGGTTCAGTAACGGCCACAGGGTTTCGAAAAGCAGTTATGTTCCTTTTATCTTCCGTATTAATTTGTCCTCGAGCAACAAGTTCATGTTGAGCAGGAATTTCGATGTCTTCGGCGAGCATTATTCTACAGATGACTGGTTCTGATGAGTGTTGAGATCTTAGTAAAGGTAACGAAATATCTCCAATGCAAAGTTGCTTTGTTGCAAAATTAAGCTCTGCACCCAAGTAATCAAGCACATCACATCCGATGATACAGTCGTTCACCAGACCGTCGGCACTTTTGAGTGTGAGTTTCCAATTGGTATTCAATATCTTTAGTTCCCAATATTTTTATGTTCTCACCAGTTATTGAGAAAACTTTCGTGTGCTTTTCCGCGCTAGATGGGTCGCATGAAAATCCCAAATCACGCGATAAAAAGGCGTGTATAATGCTTATGGACGAACCACTATCTACCAGCCCAGACACTTCTGTTCCGTTTATTTTTACTGGTACATAATACGTTACACCAGCTCTGCCCTTTACTTCCATAGCTTGATTGGGTCGATTCAAATGTTTGGGTTCATTAATTTTCTCGCCTGGTTGATGAGTTCCTTCACGGGGTGCAGCATTTCCACGATTGTTACGAGCGCGAATTTCATCTTCGTGACGTTGAGGACAGCCATGCGCGAAATGACCGTAATGGCCACAATGATAACTTGGTGCTGAGTATCGCTGACTGTTGAACGTCCCGCGAGGTCGCGAATTTCGGTTGCGGGGCGAACCATATCTTGCGCCATAGTAATGGTATCATTTGTACCGATAGGGTTGATAATTGTTTGGTGCGTCTTGCTGTGGATTATAGGTTGGCTGATAGTTTGCCGACGTGTGATAACTCGTATCTTGATGATATTTTTCCAATCGCAATGCGGCTACTTCAGCGGCTAACCGTGAAATGGTGGTACGTAATTCGCTCATTCCATCTACTGGAGCGTTTTCTTTACGTGATTCGATTGTAGCTTCGTTGACTCCCTGTAACGTTTCTTGATATCGATGGAATTGTCGAGGATCGCACCTTCTAATTTCGTTTAGAGCTTGTTGTCTCTGAGCAACAGAAAGGGCTTCGGCAAGATCATTAGGATTGGCTTGAAATACCTTGTCTTGTAGGTCGGGGTGTAAACCTTAAAGAAATTGATCCAAAATGAGTGTCTCATAAGCCACTGCATTTAATCCGGGCATTGAAGGCCCACTAGTCTTCTTATGTCGTGACAGAAGTCTTCAAGATTTTCGTTAGGTTGTTGAAATCGTGCTCTGAACCCACTTGCGTAAATCCTTTCTCGTTCAGGTTGAAGAAAAGCATTGTTAAGTGACTGGATTAAATTAGCATACGTGTTTCTTTCAACCATACTGAGAAATCTCCTTCTCCATTGAATTTCTCCGGTTGGGCGTTTAGGTTTGGTAGACGGTCTAAACCTTCATGCACGGCACGCCGAGGCATTTTGGTTCCACTAATTTGATTATCCGAACTTTATTTTCCGCGATTGCGATGTTATTCCACCGCTGTCACCAATATAAAACTTTTTTAGGGTTGTAGGGTAATAGAGATCACAAAGCTCCAGTTACAACTAATTTATTTTGCTCTTGTTTCGTACGTCTTAACACTAATATTTCAAACTCAAAACTATCGGTTAAATTTTTAAAACTTCACGCGCTTATCTTTCACATTTCAATCTCGTTCGTTTTTTCTCGTTTTTGTTTTTTAGTGCACGCGCTCGTACCTTATTTAATACAATATACAATTTTGACTTATTCTACAGTACTATGAAGTTCCAAATGACGTTTAGTGGGTTGAAATGAAAAACAGTTTAAATCATGAGCTTCGAAGTGTGATCTAACTGTTCACGAAACATTTAGACAATCGCTACCTATTTTTTGTTTCTTTTTTTTGGTTTTCGAAAATAGTCTTTCTGCCTCAGCATTTGAAAATGGCATTGATATTACAATTTTAGCTAATTTACTAATATTTTGGATCTTGTATTTATCATCAAAATCCTTCAGTCGTGAAATTTTGTCCCATACCCTATTTATTTCTAGATTCTGAATTTCTTTAATTTCACTTTCGGAAAAGGCAAATAAGAGGGTTCGCCACTCTACTATCAATTCGGTAATTTTAAATCGACCGATGTGATTAGCAAGATTACTTATAAGCTCGCTAATCTCGGATCTACCTCTATGATATAAAGGTGCGTTTATAAGCGAGCGAGAAAACGTAGGATTGCTTATGCATGAAGCCGAAAGGTTATTCCCGCGATTGGTGAAAGTTTTCAGCTTCAGCCCATATTCGACGTGTGCAAGTTTACAAAGACGCTTGAGGCGCGAGCCTATTGATACGCTTGTTTATAAACTCCGGTAAAATGGCGTCGACGAAAGCTCTTCGAATGCTCCTTCTTAATTCAATAACTTTATTATTATTAAAAAAGAAAGCATTGCTTTTGCAAAAGATTAACCAATTAATAAAGAAACAACGTAGGTGGGGAACCCACCCAATTTGGAAGCTCCGGCATGAAGAAGGTTATTTTCATACATTGGTAAGCCTTAGCTGTTTTAATCCAATATATATCTATGTATTGTAAATCAATGAGGTTTGTCAACGTCTAGCTAGAGACGATGAGACGAGTAGATAAGGATTATTTTAGCAATTTCACAAGGATGACACCCGAAAACTTTGATGAATTGGTTGGCTTGATTGCACATGATCTGCAAAAATATCCACCATCACGGAAACCACTATCACCAGCGCATCGTTTAGCAATAACATTAAGGTAATTCTTTGTTATAAAATGTGTGTGTATATTCTACCTTGAAATGTACCGTTTTCAGAGTATTGGCCAGTGGTGATTCCTTAACAAGTACCGCATTTGGGTTCAGAATCCATAAGTCAACTGTCCACGTTGTTCTTAAGGAAACTTGCGACGCTTTATGGAAACGTCTTCAGCCGTTATATTTAAAGCTGCAATACCCAAAAACTGTTGAAATAACTCCTATTATAAGTTATATGTACACAAGGCCCCAACGGAGGAATTGTGGAAAACAGCTGCATTTGAATTTAGTCGCCAGTGGCAGTTTCCAAATTGTTGTGGGGCAGTTGATGGGAAACATGTAGTTATCCAGCAACCAGCAAAGAGTGGTTCGATGTACTACAATTATAAAGTACATAACTATGCGTACTAACGACAACACTCATTATACCATGTCTCTTTCCATGTATAGGGTAAAAATTCTGTGGTTTTTATGGCTGTCGTAGATGCCGACTATAGGTTTTTGGCTGTTGATATTGGAGGATACGGGTCAAATTCGGACGGAGGGGTTTTCAAAGCGTCACCTATTGGTCAGGCATTGGTTAAGGGTAACCTAGGTCTGCCACCACCATGCTGTTTACCACGAACAAGGATACGTATGCCGCATGTTTTACTTGGAGATGAAGCATTCCAACTCAGACCAGATTTTATGCGACCGTATTCTGCCAAAGATTTGACATCGAAAACTAGGGTGTTTAATTATCGTCTAAGTAGAGCTAGGTAATGCATATAACAACTTGGATTGGTACTGAGCTAATATACTATGTATAAACATTAGGCGATGTAGTGAGAATGCTTTTGGTATCCTTGGGGCTAGATGGAGGATATTTCAAAAACCAATACCTTTGGCACCTAGAAATGTTGACAAGGTGATAAAAGCGGCTGTGGTTTTACATAACTACATGTTAACAAAGGAGAAAAGGCAACCGAAGAAAGTTTACTGCCCACCCGGATATGCCGATTATACCGATTCCATGGGCAATTATTATTATGGGGCTTGCCACGATGAAGATAATTCTTTTCGCCCCGTAAATGCATCAGCATCAAGAAATTTTACCGAAGAAGCCAAACTGACAAGAAATAATTTTGCCGACTTCTTTTGGAGTGAAGAAGGTGAAGTACCATGGCAATGGGAAATGCCTGGTGTTCAAAGAGAATGAAATATGAATGAAAACATTATTTAATGTTGCAAAGGAAAATATTATGTACATTTTGAATTGAAATAAACGTTTAGTTATAAATGGATGTCTATGGGACTATTATTTTTTTTTTTTTTTTTTTTTTTTTTCCGGAGGGGGGGTGACGAGCTAGGGCTCAAAAAGCCTTACAGCTCCGTGAATAAATCTAGTAATTAAAAACCTAGAAACTTTACATGTCGAGTTTCCACTACTCGGCACGGCCGCCTCGCACCCGAAGTTCCATCATGACTTCGACTACACCCGCGGTGACTACAACAAACTGAATCTCATGCTTGCCAAAGTGGATTGGTTGCCCTTATTACATCTGCCAATTGAAGATGCCTGGAAATTTTTTAAATCAACGCTCTTCCAATGTGTCTCCAAAGCTGTCCCTCTTTACGATCATTCCGCTAATCGTCATGATAAACCTTGGATCACCCCCTCGACTAAGCGCGCCATACGCAAAAAAGAGAAACTTTGGAAAAAACTTCAACATGCCAGTGCATCTAACAACCAGGTGGCCTATGATCACCTCCGACCTCTCTACAAAACCCAAGTTAAACTCGTAAAAGTTCTCCTATCCAAAGCCAAATCAAACTCTAACTTACGTAAACTAAAAAATGTTAAAACTAACCCTCGCGCCTTTTATCGTTTTGTACGGAAAAACATCCGCGCCCTACCATCTCGCCTAAATATCAAACTCTCGAACGGTGATAAAACGGACTCAAACTTAGCTATGGCTACCTGTTTAAACCAAACCCTTGTTAAAAATTTTAACACCACTGCCTCTTACACTGGACACCTCCCGGAAAGCCTCTCAGCTCCGATGCCTGATTTTCAGTCCCACCCCCGCGACGTTCGCGCTATTCTGCGCAAACTAGATGTCAAAAGTGCATCTGGCCCAGATGGGATCCCCAACCGATTGCTAAAGAATTGTGCCTTCAGCCTGTCTACCCCCCTATCCT
Source organism: Phalangium opilio (assembly GCA_019434445.1). Taxonomy (NCBI): domain Eukaryota; kingdom Metazoa; phylum Arthropoda; class Arachnida; order Opiliones; family Phalangiidae; genus Phalangium; species Phalangium opilio. Next base: position 1,012,287 of record JAEQBA010002799.1, read on the forward strand.
ACCTTCTCAATACCTCTCTCACTACTGGTTCCCTCCCCCAAGACTGGTGCATTGCCCATATCACTCCGATATTTAAAGGCAAAGGTGTTAAAAGCGATGCGGCAAACTATCGACCAATTAGTTTGACTTCAGCCGTGTGCAAGGTACTTGAAAAGTGTTTGTATTCCTCCCTCTTCGCCCAACTTAGCCCGCGCCTTACCCATTTCCAACATGGGTTTCTACCATGCAAGTCGGTTGAGTCAAACTTACTCTCTGGCCTCCACACCTGGCTTGAGGCCGTTGACAATAATTCGCGGGTTGATATTATTTATCTCGATATAGCCAAGGCCTTCGACTCAGTCCCACACCATCGCCTTCTAGCTAAACTTCGATCCTACGGAGTTACCAACAACATTTACCAATGGCTTGAGTCCTATCTACTCCACCGTACACAGGCGGTCCGCGTTGAAGACTCCCTGAGCGACTTTTTACCCGTTACAAGTGGAGTCCCTCAGGGTAGTGTACTAGGCCCTTTACTGTTCCTCTTATACATCAACGACCTTCCTCTTGAACTTACATCGCCCCTGTGTCTGTTCGCTGATGACCTTAAAATTTATCGCGTCATAACATCCTATTCTGATGTCCTCACTTTACAAACTGATCTCCGTAGGCTCGAGGCTTGGTCCTCTCGAAACGGCCTTCACTTTAACGAATCAAAATCCCAAGTCCTAACCATACAAAATTCGCCTTCCGACACTGGCTTACCCTCCCCTTATTTTCTTTCTGGTCATAATATCCGCCGCGTTAATGAATGTCGTGACTTAGGCATTCAGGTCGATCATAATCTCAAATTCCACTCTCACATCCAAAAAATATGTGGTCGTGCGAAAGGTCTCATAGCTACCATTAAGGCCAATTTCCCCAATCTCACACCTGAACTTCTTACCCGGCTTTACACTTGCTACGTCCGCCCCGTACTGGAATTTGGGTGTCCTATCTGGAACCCTCATTCTGCCCTTGATGTTAAACTCCTCGACAATGTACAAGGTTCTCTATCTCGTCTACCATCCCGCTTGCGACATCAACCCAGGGCCACTCGACTCTCTACACTTGGTTGGACTTCATTAAAAACCCGCCGTACCTATTTTGACCTTCTGGCCTTATTCAAAATCTTAACTTCCCCTACGCAACGTTATTTCACCCCCCCTCCCTTTGATGCCCCCACGAGGGGTCACAGTCGGAAATTATTTCACCAATATGCCCGCAAAGACCAGCTGAAGCACTCTTTTTTTCGTCGGTCGATCCCTATTTGGAACTCGATCCCTATTTGGAACTCCCTCCCTTCAGAAATTGTAACGGTCAGATCTCTCCCTGTTTTTAAGTCCAAACTGCGCCAGTTTCTAGGTTTTTAATTACTAGATTTATTCACGGAGCTGTAAGGCTTTTTGAGCCCTAGCTCGTCACCCCCCTCCGGAACAAAAAAAAAAAAAAAAAAAGGCTGAGTGTTCTTGCGCAGCTGTTGAAGTTACCGCGGTTGCCGGTACAAGCACCATTTGTTTCATAGTTTAGCAGCTATGGCTTGGACAATTGAAGGCAAAATTGCTGCAAGCAACGTCGTAAGAAAGCCACCTGATTGCTGCAACAACAGCTTTTGTTTGCTTTTCTGCGACAAGGTACTTGATCCGAGTTGTCTAATAATTTTCTTGTACTTTGCTAGCTTTTTCTTACGGTCTTTACTCAAATAAATGTCCCCACCCTTTAAATTCTTACAAATTGTCTGAATGCTTTTTAATTGAGGCGCGCTACTATTGTTTAAGAGGGTTCGAGGTTGTTTACAGCTAGTTTGACGCAAACTCTGTAAATAAGGGACAAATTTGGCAAACTTTGTCGAAGGACGCGCTACTACGAGACGGGAGCGTTTTCCTGATCGACGTTTAACGCGCGGCGCCATTATTCAAATGACAATTAAATTTAATCGACATAGACATACATAGGTGATTCGTGAGGTAGAACTCGCGATCTTAATCGTAAATTTTCCGGAGTTTCTTGTTTTAAATCAATTAACAAATAGCTATAGGGTTCTTTAGTGGCTAGTCTGTACGCGTCCGTAATTCGCTTCGGGTTATCTGGACCTATTTGTTGCGCTAAATATCTAATAGAGGCGACATCTCGAGGATTTTTCATTATTATAAAATAGGAAGAGTTTTGGGAAATTATCCGCGATTGGCTACCCTTGGGAAACAGTTGTTGCGTAATAATAATGACCGTATACCCTAAATGATGCGAAGTCACGCAAACTAAATCGGCAATATGAGCTTGCTTAAATAATTGGCTAGCTAAGTCGTCTAGTATCAAGTAGGAATCGCGATTCACTTCCCAAAAGTCCGGATCGGCCGTTGGCAATCCTTGAATAAATTGAATTCCCGGAATCAATTGTTTCAATTTTTCGTAGTTTGGCTGCCACGCCTCGTAGCAATAAATAACCTTTTTTATGCGGTGGGTCAAACATAAGCTGATGATTTTGCATTAAGTTACTTAAAAGAAAACTCTTCCCCGCTTGCGTTGGCCCCACGATTAGAAACTGGGCGGGTGTTTGGAACTTTAAAGAATGCGAGACTGACTCGGTCGGATTCATTTTGAATAGTAAACATTTTATTAACGTTGGCATGTTATTTATAATCAATAAACAACATATATAAAAATTATAAACAAAAATATTATAAACAAAAATACAATAAACCCTTAATAAACACAATTAAAAAATATAAAATATTTAAACAATATAAACAAAACCCTTTTCACCCCAAAATCCCCTATTAATCAATTGTTTTTTTTAAAAAATTCTTTCAAAGTCCGTAATCCGTTGCTGAAACCGTTGGGCATTTAGGAAGTCAAAGTTCACGCGAGACTCGGAGGGTAGGATGTAGACACGCACTACAGAAGAAAACACGACGGATTGATGCGCACGCGCACTTTTTCGTTTCCCGACCGTTCTTCGCTGGGGGTTGGGCATGTTTGGACCAAAGGGTCGCAAACATCCGTGCCCTCGTTGGTCGGGAAGTCGAGAAACCCTTGACGCAGTGGTTTGTTGTTGCACGGTTTCTTGGAAACCATCGGGCACGATGGACTGTGCTTACGATGTTCCCTGGATGGATGGTCCGTGCAACGCCACTGGTACAAGGCGATGCCGCAAAAGGCGCAGCGCGTCGTCTGTGTTTCTACATCTGCAAGATAGAAACCGTCTTTGGCCAGGGCTTCGATGGGAACGCAAGATTCACACAAGCCCTCAAAAGTTTGTCTCCGCCTAGCCTCGTAATTCATGCGAAAGAGATGTTGAAGCGGGTGTTGCCTCTTTGAAACCGTAAGGTCGACTAGTTGTCAAATCAGCGTTCAACAATCTCTTATTCGAGGTTTGGCGGAATTTTTTGGTAATTTTAACGGCCTCTAATTGCAGCTTGTATTTATCCCGTTTAAAATTAAAAGGGAAATTGACTATAACTTCCTTTTCCGGATTCATCGCCACACTTTCAAAGGTTTCAAAGTCAAGTTTTTCAAGATTTTCGCGATTTAACGTTAAGCCTTTGATTTTCATGACTTCTTTTCCTTTGCTAGTGCAAAACGAGTAACTTTTGGCACCGGTACTACAAAAGGAAGTTATATAATCACCGCCGAGTTCATCCGCCCAGCAACCAATATGATTGCCAGTTGGAATGTCAAACTTTCCCGGTAGATGGCGGTAGATTATGGAGTCGGTGTCACAATACAAAGCTGCGCGGTCCAATTGAAGCAGCATCTTGTTCAATTCGAGTCGCCTGTAGCAAGAAACAAAGCTCCCCACAATGGCCGACCCCAGTTTGTAGTCCGAAACGTAATCGCTTTTGGCTTTGTACGATAAGAGAGCGATTGAATCCGTGATTGGCCGTAAATCGACTAATTCCAGAGTGTAATCGCTCGCGTATCGTATCAATTCGTAATAATTGTTGCTAAAGATGCTGCGAATCTTTCCCGTATTCAACGCCATGCGACCCCAGAGAGAATTTAAATTAATTTTAGCGATATTACGCAGGCAAGGATTTGATTGAATATCCGCCACCGTCAGCGAGAGCTTTTCATTCGTGTTTATATCGGCGATATACGCCTCTTTTTGCAGAGGCATTTGCGCGTGAGCGGGAAATCCGGAATTTTTCGCTTTCAAGGCGATAAAATCAGTCATGTACTGGGCGAAGAGATATTCCGTTTTTGGATAATGGTAAACTTTGAATATATCGAGGAGTTTATAACCATGCTCCATAGCGGCATAGACTTCTACCGTTGGCCAGACTGATTCGAAAGCCCTTTCGTTGACAGTGTGATCGCAAATTTCCGCTCGCAATTCTAGACACGTGCGACAGAGGGCGTAGGCTAATTTACCACCGCTGCGAAAGGGAAATTAAGGGGATGTGGAGATCTTGAGGGGCCAGCAGACGACAACTCATAACGCCAAAATACCACCCTGGCGATTTGTCAAAATCTCTGTTATAGATTATGGGGTGGCCGCTAGGGTACGGACAATCGCGACAAACTTTCGGGTACAAAGAAATAATATCCTTGTAGAAAATGTTCTCCTCACCTTGCACGTGGCAGTTAAGAACAAAATTTTCCGTTCGTCCCCATAGAGAGCACTACGGGCTGATATTTGAGGTCGAAAAGTTAAACTTTTGCAGAAAGCCTTTGCTTCGGCGTTTTCTTTTAAAAGCTTAGCAAATTGACACTCAAAGAAAGATGTATATTCATACCCAACCATCTTTTCTTTAATTAAAAGCTCTCTATCTAGCGTCCGCTCGTACAAAAATCTGTTGCTGGCTTTGAGTTGGGTATTGTAGGCATTAAGTTTTTGGCATGGACAGCCGTGAAAGTAGCAACCGTGGAAATCGTAAATTTTGGGTGGAGTTTCGCTGTAACCATCGACTAAATAGCGACCCACGCGATATTCACCGCCATAGCTTAAAGCCGTTCGCATTTTTATATCTTCCGTTTTCTCTACCCAAGCGAGATATTTTAAGCTAATCTGACTGTGATTGAATTTTGCGTTATAGCCGTTAGAAGGAACAATGCCCATGCTGTAAGGTTTATAGTAATTGTTAAGATAGATAGTGGTTAGAGCACCTGCCAAAGTAATATTTTTTAAGCAAAAGGGGTCTAATTTTGTTAGATCTACGTAAATTTTTCTAAAAGCTTCGACGCCTTGTCTTAGGACTTTGACGTCTTGAATGCAATATTTAATAAGCTCATCTTTGATGTTGTAAATAGATCCTTCCATTGACGCGTAACAAGTTTGAAAATCCCGATAATCATTGGTCTTCATTTGAGCTACGTTAAAGTACGAAGCTTCAGGGATGACGCCAATGTAATTAAGATTTTCTTCGGTATGAAAATCAAATGGAAAGAATCCTTTCGCCACATCGCCGAGGCTAAACATGCTGGTGAAATTACGCAGAGGTTGACTAATGTAATTAAAGCTATCGAGGAATCTAATTTGAGGTCCCTCAAGATGAATCATTAGAATTTTACTGCCGTCAAAGATAACGGCAGGGGTGACGTGTCTATGAACTAGAGCGTTGAGAATTAGAAAGTTATCAAAAGCTTTCGCGTAATGAGCTACGACTTGAGTGTTAGTAAAGCGCGGTTGGTACGTTTTCCGTTTTTGTCCATTCAAAACTACCTGCTCTACGCTAAATAAATAATTTAAAAATTGCTCGACGCAATTGGCGCCGTAAAAAATTTTGGTTTCAAAGCCAGCTTCAGTTTGCACGTCGCAAACTAATAAAATGGGGACGTGGATATTATTTCTGAGAATAGTTTCAATGTCGTAATAAATAAACCGCGAGGCTTTCATTTTTGTTTCCAAAGGCATAACAAAATGCTCGCCTGGCGGATGAACTATTTTACATTGAGAGCATTCGGGATTGCAGTCGTGATCCTCACCCATCAGCCGCCCACATTCTAAACATCGTTTCTAACTCGCGCAGGTGCCATTAAGTAAATGAGTTTCGTAGCAGGGGCCCGGGAAAAAGTAGCGGTGGCATTCGTCGCAACGTTTTAAAACGTCCTCCTTGGTTAAATGAAAAGCTTCTCCTTGACACCGAAAACATATATAGGGTTTTGTATCCTCGGGGCATTTATGCTCTTTTAACAATTCACGTTTGTAAAAAGATTTCAAGCATAAATCGCAAGAGGTACAACCGCCCATCATGCCGTGCCAAGTTTTCGCAGGGTGGATATGGTCGCCAATTTTTAAGAGATAGATAAATTTAGGAGCTTAAGTCCCTTGAAAAATATGGTAAAATTATTCGCAGCATCAACGATTACGATCCGATAATGGGGAGCTAAATAATTTTGAAATTTTTGAATATCTTCTAGAGTAACGTAACCCTCGGGGACTCCGGCTTTTCGGTGCAAGATTTTTGCAATATTACCAACAAGGGTGCTATAACGTTTCAGTTTGCCGAAATTGTTTTGGTTAAAGGGCGGACCTTGCTTATTTTGTTGATAAAAATTGCGATCGGCCATCTCTTTACCCAAAACTAAACTCCGAGCAAAACAGAGGTTATCATTGTTCTCCATAAAAATAAATTGGTTATTTTGTTTAACGAAATAATCCAAATTAACCAAAGTTCTATTTTTAATGGATTTATAATAAGTCCCTATATTTGCATCGAGGTTTAAAAAAATTATGTCAAACTGAAAATCTTCTCCATTAAAGACAAAGTCCCGACTAGATTGCGTTACTCTATAGATGGTGCTCATAATTCGCTTGCTGGTGAATTTGTCAATTTTTATAAATTTAATATTTACAGGGGTCGTCAATCCGGGGGAGCTTAAAACAAATCGAACCCGATTATACCCAGGGTTCTCGGTTACTAATTTGCGTATAACTTCGTCGAGAATTTTTCGAAAAATTCGAAAAAAATCTCTTGTTGGGATGTCATCCAAATTTTTGAAAGCTATACGCAAATCAATTTGTTTACAGTGCCACTTGCGACTCGTTTTGTCTATTTGCCGCTCAATTGTGTAGTACCGGTTTACCTGTGCGTGTTCCTCTCCCTCACTACCCTCCGATTCACTCCCGCTGCTGCTGCTCGAACTCATTTTTTGAATCTCTATCAGAAATAAAAAAATTAGAAAAAACATTTGGTTTGTAAATTTATTGCTAAATAGATACGTACTTTGCTGGGAGGCTGTTGTTTGGCTTCTTCGTCTTGTTTGACGCCCTCCACCAGCTTCTTGAAGGCGTTAAGGAATTTAATCCCTTCTTTGTTGTTTTTTTTAAAGACTGTTTTCAGTCTTTTGTGATTACACTCCCAGACCTTATCAGGCTGGGAGTTTCTAATGTCCGGAAACTTATAAACCACGACGTCTACGTAAAAATCCCCCTGGCGTGGGGGACTTTTGTCTCGAAGTACTGCCCTTCTTTTCTGAGGCGAAAGGAGCCCTCAATACCACTGGACCCGACGATGTTTTTCTGCAGGACGTCCTGCACAAAGGTCTCGTCGTCCGAGTCCAGCAGTATTTCGATGGGTTCTGGCTTCAGGAACTGAGTGATGTTTCTTTTTCCACTACTGGTAGAAGCGACTGCAGAATCTTCTTGCGACGACGGCGGTGACTCGAGCAGGCTTTGAGATTCTTGGAGATATTTACTCATGGTGGCAAGTTAGATTGTGATAGTCCAATGCCGATGCTCGAGTTTTTATACCCAAAATCTCAGGGCCATTTTTTTTAGAATACAGGCCCAGACATGGTTTTTTATAACACAATAGCTTTTTACTTTTATTAAAAGTTTAAAAAATATAATTATGTACTGATAAGCGATTTTTTAATTTAACCTAAAATACATTTTTTATTGTAGAGTTGATACTAAAGATTATAAAGTAATTACTTTTAACCTTCACTAATAAATTGTTTTTTTCTTATATAAAGCGATCTCATGCAAATTATTCAAATTTAATGTCATTTAAATTATTTAAATATATTTATTCAGATTTAACTCATGTTAAAAAAACAATTTCTTTTCCTCCTAAAGTAATTACCTTTAACCTTCACTAATAAATTGTTTTTTCTTATATAAAGCGATCTCATGCAAATTATTCAAATTTAATGTCATTTAAATTATTTAAATATATTTATTTAGATTTAACTCATGTTAAAAAAACATATTCTTTTCCTCCTAAAGTAATTACTTTTAACCTTCACTAATAAATTTTTTTTCTTATATAAAGCGATCTCACGCAAATTATTCAAATTAATGCCATTCAAAATTATGCCTAGACAATTTTTTTGCATACAAAAAAGAAACTTAGACCTTGGAGAGATTTCTAATTTTATGCCTAATTAACTTTTTGCTATTTATTGAATTTTAGAATCTCGAAAGTATTGGCTAGACACTATTAGATTTGACCTCGATGATTTAGTATATAAACTCAGCATTTCAAAATGAAAGTTATCAGTTGTTTAACTTTTGTTTCTGAATAACCAGTCCCACCCACTTTAAGATGTCTTTTTCTAACGCCTCTCGTTTGCCCTGCCTGCCGGTCATCAAAATCCATCCGGCAGCGCTTATTCCCCGTCGTGCCACTCCCCAGTCGGCCGGACTGGACTTATATTGTCCAGTCGATACCGTAACTGACCCTCACGGTATCAAAATTGTATCGACTGGGTTAGGCGTTATGCTGCCGGCGGACAGCTACGGCCGCATTGTTGGCCGTAGCAGCTTGACGGCCCAAGGGCTGTTTGTCGCCGAGGGGACGATAGGTATGTTTATTAGTTATTTTATGATGCCCAAAAGTATAATATTTCTTAACAATAATAGACGCCGACTATCGGGGACCCCTAAAAGTCGTCATAGCCAATGTCGGGGGGCTCCCTACACTGTTCAACGGGGCGATAGAGTTGCCCAATTGATCGTCACGCCGGTTATATTGTTGAGACCGGTGGAAACGGCGGTAAATATTTTTAGTTTTAAATTTAGGGTTCAATGTGTAACACATTTTTATGCTGTTTCTAGACTCTAGCCCCTACATCACGTGGCAGTGGGGGGTTTGGCTCGACCGGTGTTAGTCTTTCTTTTAATGGTGGTGGGGTTTTTTTATATAAATATTTCTTATTTTATATTTTATTGTATATATCATATGTTATTAAAAAACTTTTATTTGTATATTTGTTATTCTTTTCAGACTTATAATTATAGGCTTATTTTCTACCTCCGCCCTAATTAGCCTATCCAATGAAATTATCTCTTTACTTACTCGCTGCCTAATAAGACAAGTAGGAACCAATTAGAACTGCCGCTTAACTCGCTAGTATGTTACATATAGCACGTACTAGCTATTTAAATATCATTTGCTATCATAGCCCTCCCAATATGCTGTGTCTCATTTTCTTTTTTGTTTACGGGTTAATAGTCAACGTTTTGTTAACCCTTTACGAAATTGAGCGGCGAAGCAGAAAACAATTAGAAAATAAACCCCGACGTTCCTCTACTGATCGCACTTCCGAGTCAAATAACGATACGGGGTCAACGTGAAAAATGAACTCTTTAAAACATGTTTGTTTATCCCTGCTGGTTGTTGACTATTTTGTAATATATATTTTGTATTTGTTTATTACGCATATCTGTACATCTTATAAAAAGTAAATATCTGAAGGCTTAAAATCTGTGTTTTTATTAACTTTAGGCCTACAGAGAGCTGGTTCAGACCAGGATGACGTCAAGGCTGAATATAGTTTTAGTTTTGGTTTAAGTTAAGAAGATGATGTCATGGGGGGTTGAAATTAACAGGCGGGAGCTCGGGCTAGTCCAGACTTGTCTGGAAAGTTTGGTTTGAGTATTGGTGGATGGGGAGAGGACGGCCATCTTGGGGTGGCGGCCATCTTGGATCCATGTCTATCTGTATAGTCCCTACTACTGCCGTTAAGTTATGTCCGAAATGGGATGGTCCCTACAAAATCGCAAAGAAGATCGACCGATTGCGATATCAATTAGAAGACCCAGAGAATGGAGAAAATAAAGGAATTGAGAATATCGCTCATTTAAAGCTGTATTGGTCAAACAAAGATGTCTGCCAACTGGACGGAAGCCAGTCATCTTCAACGTCAAGTAGTTCATCTTCAAGTTCTACAACGTCACAGGCTGTACCTATACTTCAGGACGCTGGAGTCAATACTGGTGACGAACGTCGTGAGACTCGACGAGAACGAAGACGTCGACTGTTGAAAGACCAAGAAGCGCAAACCGAGTCGTCTGGAGAAGAAAACGAGGAGAAGTCAAACCTTATCTTCATCCACTAATGGATCCTCTTATTCCCCGTCGGAAGAAGTTCCAGAGTCCTTCCCCGAAGTCTCTGATGTACCTGCGGAATCTGAGCCAGACGCATTCGCCTTATTCTCTGATCCTCCTGCGGTTTTCCGAGTGAATTGGATACCGCCAGACCTTTCTTCTCCTTCCTCTTCTGATAGAAGTCTCCTGATAGAGAAATCTCTCCCTCTACCCTCTCTCACCCCGACGATTCCAGTTCTTCCTCTGAATCTGAGGAAGACGAAGTGGAATTCTCCAACCCTGTTCCAATCAATCCTATGAGATATGTCAATCCTTTCCGTAAAGGATGGAAACGTGAGATAGTACTGAGGAAGAATCCAAAGCCTGGAGGTCCTGAACTGGACATAAATTATCACCCTCCAGCTAATTATACGCGTCAGACTCTTCGGTCTCGCGCAGACGTGGAACAGTATCTACGCTTGCATGCAATCACAGATGTGACTTCTCGTGATTTTATTTTTCGCGTCAAGCAATCTCGCGAGAACCATGGGAGACTGTACGGGACGATCATTGACAGTATCTATGCAAGGGGATTCAGCATCGGCAACGCCATTTCCCTTGGAACCCTCGGTGAGGCCCAAGACTACTCCACCGCACATGGTCCCTGATGAAAGGTCCACTGCGAGGCGTACAAAGGCCCGCCGAAGACACAGGCCAAATCAAGACGGCGCCGAATCTGCGCCGCCTGACACACAGGGTCCAACTCACCTTGCAGCAGACGACTTTTCTTTGGGGGGGGGAGGATGTATCCGTCCACACCAAGCATCTCCTTCCCGGGGAAAAACCGCGTCGTCTGCTTTACTCATTTTGTATTTTTATACTAAATTTTGTATAATGTTAAATTGTCCCGAAGTGGCGCCTTAAGCGCCACTGCTGTCAACCTTGTTAAAAACATTTTTCGCGGGTATAAAAACCCCTGCCTACAATCTGTAAGAGTCAATTGTCAGTCAGTTTTTTGTACTCGCGATTTAGTACAGACGCGTTTTTGTTCCATAAATAAAACCAGTATTATTGTTTCTATCACTTGCTGCGTTTTTCTTTCAATAATGGACTACTTGGTAAATATTGGTCATGGACTATTGTCCTTTAAACGGGAACCTGGGAACTTCTTAATTTGCTAGTTTTTATTTAAATTCTTTGTGAGCCGTGAAATTAGGCCCCCCTTTTCTACATTTAAATTTTACGGTTACACAATTACTGGCTAAATTATGCGGCATGCCTGATTTTGATGCAGAAACTATTAGGTACAAAAATGTTTCCTCTGAAAGACGCTTAAGTCACCCAAACATCATGTACGACTACGATGATGGAGAGAACTACCAGAGGAAGTTTGACAACAACGATGATCTAAGGTTGCAGGTCAGGTGTTATACTCAGATGAACTTGAAATCGTTAATCCCCTTGGTTCCAAGAGAGGAATACATAAAGTGACATTGTTTTAGTTCACGATAGGGAACATTTCTCCAAAATACCGAAGCAAACTTTCTCAAATCCACTTGGTGCTGGTTTGCTGAGAGAGATTTCTGAAACTTTATGGAATTGAAAAGGTTTTGGAACCACTTCTAAGCGACCTCTTAAATTTGCAAACCGAAGGAATTACTGTTGGAAATGGGGATACAGTCAAGGCTCGCCCTGCAACAATATCAGCCGACAACCTAGCAGCCCACACACTTGGTGGATTTACAAGGTCTTTTTTGCCGGCAGAATTTGTCGTCTCTGCATGGCAACAAGGAATGACATATCGGAAAAATTTCGCGAGGAATGTTTCATCCAAAGAACTGTTGCAGTCCACAACCAACATTTAGAGGCTGTGAAAGAAAACGATCAGAATAAAACATCTATGGTGTGGAAGGCGAGTCTGCTTTCTCTATCTTGCCAGGATTTAAAGTCACCGAAATGTTTCCAGCTGATGTTATGCATGATTTGCGCGAAGGCGTAATACAGGAAAATTTAAGGGTAGTGCTATCAGATCTTATCAGCAAAGGTCTAATAAGCCTGAAGTACATGAACACCAGAATATCAACGTAGAAATATGGGTTTTTGGACTCCAAGAACAAGCCAAGCATATTGAAAAAGAGAATGGTATCTGGAGATTCGCACCTCATTGGATCTGCTTCTCAGAAATGTTGTTTGCTATACATGCTGCCTTTCCTTGTTGGGTCCAAAGTGCCAGCTAATACTCTCTCGTGGGAATTGCTACTGCTTTTGAGAAAAATATCTGATATCGTTGAAGCACCAGTAGTTGATAAAATGTGGCTGCCAGAACTAAACGAACTTTTTTCCCAATTTTCCCATTTGTTCAAAAGTCTCGTTACAAACTTACCCCAAAAATGCACTACCTTTTGCACTATGGAACGTTGATGAGGGAGTATGGTCCTTTGCGAAGGTTATAGTGTATGCGTTTTGAGGCTAAACATCAAATCTTGAAGCACATTGCCACTGCTGGACGAAATTATACGAACATTTCTAAAACAATGGCGGAGCGCCACCAATATCAAAAATGCTACAACTACAGCTCTAATTGTGCATTTGAAAATGATGACTATGCCAGGAAATGCCAAAAGATAAAATTTTCGATTTTGCCTCTAAGCCTGCGTGAGCACTTGGTTCAAAAATATGGTGCGCAAGAAACATCTTTTCAACAGTGTTCAGAGTTAAAATACAGCAGCTCCATTTACAAACCTGGTGTTGTTATTCCAATTGAAATTGTCCACGCGGAAGAAATCCCGGTTTTTATGAAATTGAGCTTTATTTTGAAAACTAAAGATCATGAATATTTGCTATGTGGGAAACTTTTGAACAGCACGTCATATAGTCATCATTTTCACGCATATGAAGTTATGCAGACAAGTGACTGGCTTTCATTTATCCCTGGACAAAAAGAATTGGATCATACTTTTCTTCACATTTATAATGCAAACGGGCAAAACTTAGTTTCCCCTAAATATCGTCTTGTAAATTTACAAAAAGCCTAAAACACGCGTAAACCATATTTATTCCATTCAGTTAATATATTAAGTCTAAAACCAAATATTTTTTCAATATTTCTTATGGCAAGAATCACTATCTAAAATATCTTCATTAACGTGTACGCCCATATTTCAAAGTTGCATGCCTTACAGTCACAAATGTAAGGCCCACTACTCCCTACGCCCAAGCACATGGTACTCATGCTTTTTTTCATTAACAAAAATACTTTTAGGTTGTGCCTCCACCAATTTACAATCATTTCAAGCCATGTCAACTGACAGCAATTGGTTGTCCAAGGATCATCCCGTAAGAGATTTGCTTTCATTTCATTTTAAAAATTAGAAAAATCGTCCAATTATAATTTATTCTCTTACATTTTAGAACAAATCTTTAAAAAGGCCAAGAAAACAAAGTGAAAGGGGAAAACCTTTGATGAACATTCTCCTAGAAAAAGTCTATGAAGTCCATAAAAAGGAAATTAGAGGTTTAAATACATTATTTTGCATTTTATTTATTATTACGGTTAACTTTCTTAAAATATTAACGTCAATTTCCAAGTCAGGCTCTATTGCGAGCGTTATTTGGCTAGAGATATGATAAATATTGCGCGCGATGTGATAACCGTAGCATGTGACATTGAGCGTGACTTGGAAATTTTGTTCACTGGAAGGCAGGGCGTATTAACTGATTGTATAAAAACTGGCCATCGACCTTCTAGAACTCAGTGCAGCGGATGGGTTGAAACGGAGAGGGGCCTATCACGCGTGGTAACTAATCAGAAATGACCCAATTTGTATCTTCACTTTTGTTACGTGATGAAAATGAATGTTAAAAGTCTAGTTTGAGCACAGAGTATTTTTATTAGGAAGACCAAAATTGCAAAAGCAATTTCATGCTCAGTTCATGCTCTTTTGGCACTCACAATTTGGAGCTTATTGATATATCATAATCTCATGGAATGGCATGCTGAAGACTGAGGTACACACTTACCCTTTTATCAATATTTTAATTGTCCGTTCCTCATTCAGGTGTTGACGCACTTGAAAATCCTGTCTCCGACCTCTTCCATCTGCCGACGAACCAGATTCTCCAGACACTGACTGTCAAGCTATCGCGCCTTGCAAGTAACTGTGGAACTCGCAGATCACGCGCTTTGGCCTTAACGACTGGTACTCGAGATAAATTATGAAACATAACAAGTAATCAATGAACTCTTACTTCCATTTCCGCATGCAGGAATTGGTATATTAATCCCTCTGTTTCTCTCGATATGAATATCATAAGTCTGAAATAGGTAATGATGTGATTAATGACAATAGCATAGTAAAGTTTTATGTAGAATAGGTGTGAAGACTTCGGAGGATGTCATTTGAAATCGGGCTACAGAAACCAGCACTGAACTCCAGTAAAGTTTAATCCACCTGTAAATAAGTATGTGAATATAAATAAATTGCAGAGTTGTTGGGTTCGGTAACTGTATGCAGGTTATAAATAATGTCTAGAGTAAAGGGTAGTCGTCATCAATATACGTGAAAAGCAAAATACCCGTGAACAGAATAAAAGCACGCCAGTAGCGGTATTGAATTGATGCAATAAAGCAGGTGGTAACCGACTTTTCCTTTTTTAACCCCGCCCGGCAGCACTGAGATCTATGTCCGCATCGAATCAAAAGGAAAATCAAGTGATTTTATGATGAATTCGTCTACTAGTTATAAGACCACTCTGCATAGTGAAACATGATCCAGTGGAACATACAGGAAATAACACCGAATGACTTTAAAATTATCATTAGATTTCAATTTCATGGATAGTTTTGAATAAGGACCTCCGACCAATCGCGTAACGCCCTGTCTTTTTACTAACAAAATTCTCGTAGAACGCGGCTTCACCCTCCCTTTAAATAACAGTCAAATGATAAAACAAATGCAAATGCACTGCATTAAAAGAAATTATGAAGTTAGTGTGCGTAACACATCCAATAAATTATTTAATGAATGGAAATTTAATTGCCTTATTAGATCCACACCAAAAACACGCATGCAAAGAGCACATGTAAAAAACGAGATTATAAAAAGCATGCGAATATTAAATATGACTATAAAAAACCATGCGAGTATTAAATTCGATTATAAAAACCATGCGAGTATTAAATAGGCTATAAAATGCATGCGAGTATTAAAGTAGGCTATAAAATGCATGCGAGTATTAAATTAGGCTATAAAATCCATGCGAATATTAAATTAGAATATAAAAAGCATGCGAATATTAAATTAAACTATAAAATGCATGCGAGTATTAAATTAGGCTATAAAATCCATGCGAATATTAAATTAGAATATAAAAAGCATGCGAATATTAAATAAGACTATAAAATGCATGCGAATATTAAATTAGAATATAAAAAGCATGCGAATATTAAATTAGAATATAAAAAGCATGCGAATATTATATAAGACTATAAAAAGCATGCGAATATTATATAAGACCATAAAAAGCATGCGAATATTAAATTAAACTATAAAATGCATGCGAATATTAAATTAGACTATAAAACGCATGCGAGTATTAAATTATACTATAAAACGCCTGCGAGTATTAAATTATACTATAAAACGCATGCAAGTATTAAATTAGACTATAAAACGCATGCGAGTATTAAATTAGACAATAAAATGCATGCGAGTATTAAATTAGACAATAAAATGCATGCTAGTTTTAAATTAGACAATAAAATGCATGCGAGTATTAAATTAGACAATTAAATGCATGCGAATATTAAATTAGACTATAAAATGCATACGAATATTAAATTAGATTATAAAAACCAAGCGGGTACGCAAGCAATAAATTAGATTATAAAAAGCAAGCGGGTACGCAAGCAATAAATTAGATTATAAAAAGCAAGCGGGTACGCAAGCAATAAATTAAATTCTAAAAACATGGAAGTAATGCATGTAATGAAGGAAACGAAAATTTTGCACGCCAAACTGAGCGTGAAGAAATAATAGAAATAATAATAATAATGATAGAATGGAAAGAGTGCATGTCAACTCAACTTTCGGCCCATCGAGTTACCTGTAATTCTACCTTCGACACCTTAGTAAATACCATAGAACAAATGAAACATAAGATTATTGACGATGTGGATAAGAAAGTAGAAATAAACCAAGCAAACTTACAAGAAAGCTTCGCTGTACTAGAAAGACAACTGTACGCATTTATTAAACCACCTGCGTCCGATTGTATATCGGAACTCAGCATTATAAATGCCCCTCCATTACCAGTTAACCGCGCTGTTGAAGTTCTAGCATCGGGATCATTAGACGTACCAATAGTAATGCCGTCTAATCAAGTGACCCGAGCCACAGAAGCCCTCTCCCATATTTCGTCAACTAGGTTTAATCCTAGAACAAGGCCCGCCTCCATACCAAGGGCCATAAACTTTCACCCTTTACCTAATCTACCATCAAGGCCTAAGGGCTTAGGCGCAATGCCCGCAGACAAACTTAATGCATGTAAAATTAAACCGTCCCTTAATGTAAATGACTTTTTCATAGGGAACTGTGCCAAAACTAGCAAAGAACCTGATTTTACCAGCTATCTCACCACACAAGGTCTTGTCGTTACTGGAATAAGACCATTCTTTAAATCCCAGTCAAATTCAGCCACTTACAACTGCTTTATCTTGCGTACCCCATCAGCTGTTGGTGATGTCCTTCAGCCGAAGCTCTGGCCTCAAGGAGTCTCGTGTTTTCTACTTGGCAAATCAACAAACAACCCTAAAATCTGGGGAAACAATATATCTGAGGAGTGTTTAGCGCTTTCCAATAGCCCACTAATGAAATATTTCATATCTTACTGTGATAAAACACTTACATGTGATATCATTAGGGAACATCTACTTGATATTGGCATAGAAAACTCCGTAAAAATAATACCATCTTCCAAAATACAAATTGGACCCAGAGCTTCATTGTTGAAAGCGCTACCACCTGTGATGGCATCATGCTAGACCCAAGTAACTGGCCCAATCCCATAAGAGTGCGACGTTATAGGGATAGACAGAGTACGAAACCTAGTGATTGACAACTGATAAACAATGCAGTTGAGAATACATCCCCAGATCGTATTAAAGGTCTACATATCGCACATGTGAACATACGTAGTTTAAAAGCTCATACTACTGATGTAGCTAACATTTTATATACTAATAATATAGATATTCTAGCAATTACGGAAACATGGCTATCACCGGGAATGCCAGATGCCCTTTTTACAATTCATGGCTAAAACTTAATTCGAAAAGACAGGATAAATAAGCGTGGAGGCGGTATTGCCTTGTATTTTAAAGATCATTTAATCATCTGAGAGCTTCTTCTTGAGCATCATCAACCGGACATGTCATCATTGGAATTTCTGTTGTGTTCTCTACTAGAGAAAAACTCCAAGCCATTAAATATAATGTGTTGTTACTGCCCCCCCCCCCAGTCTCGATTATAAAACCACATTCGAAGACATTGGTACAGTGGTGTCGAAGATCCATTCAAATACCACTGAAGAGTTAATTATTCTAGGTGACTTTAACACGGACCTGCTACAAAAACCAGCAACGGCAAAGACCAAGCTATTAGCATTAACATTGAACTCTCTCACCCAGTTAGTTAAGGACTCTACGCGAATAACTTTCACAAGTTCTACATTAATAGACCATTGTTACACTTCTCACCCCCAGTATACGAAGTATGTTAAAAGTATCCCAAATGGTGCTTCGGACCACGATATTATTCTGGTTATTCGGAAAAAATCCTGTCCTAGACCACAAAAAATTCTTGCAAAGGTTCGAAATTTCAGACATGTAAAAATGGACGATTTTATAGCAACACTTAAGCAGGACTTAAATAACATCCAAGTCAACGATGTTAACGAAGCTACTAAACAATTAACTGAAACACTAATTACAATCGTTCACCAATTTATGCCATTCATCTATTACCGTAAATATGTTAAGTCCCCACCATGGCTTTATAATGAAATAAAGTATAAAATGCATCTACGCGATTTGGAGAAAAAAAAATCATATAAAGACCCCGCAAAAATATACAGCTATCGCAACTTAAGAAATAAGGTAACAGCAATGATTCGCAAAGCTAAAAATGATTATTTTCGATACCATCTAGTCCAGGCCTCAAATTCAAAGACTACCTGGAAAAACTTAAAACCTTTTATTAAAAGTAAAAAGCATACGGTTACAGCCCTAAAATCGGACAAAGACGCAAAGCTACAGACAGATAACAACTTAATGGCAGACCAATTTAATAGACACTTCATAAATAACCAGGCTCTCTTAGACATAGATCTAGCTACATTCAACTCTTTTCAACATGTCGGACCTCGACTTCAGTTCACCGAAGTTACTGATACACTAATTTTTGAAATAATAAAGAAGTTACCAAACAGTAGAGCCGTAGGCACTGACGGGATCTCGACCGCGCTTCTTAAGGGCGCAGCAATTTTAATAGCTCCAATTTTGAGAAAAATTATAAACTTAAGCTTTAAATCTGGCATATACCCCGACCAATGGAAGATAGCTAAGGTAATCCCATTATTTAAATCAGGTGACCCTACATTAACAAATAACTACAGAGGCATTTCTATATTACCAAGAATGTCCAAAATTATTGAAAAATGTGTACATACTCAATTAATGAGGTTTAGCATTGACAACAAGATATTTAATGCCACGCAATCAGGTTTTGTCCCGGGCCATTCCACCCTGACTGGAACCCTGAATTTACACGAAAATATACTTAAAGAACTTGAGAAAGGCAAATTTGTGGGGGTAGTATTTATAGATCTTAGCAAGGCCTTCGATTGTGTAAACCACGCGATACTAATTAAAATCGAGGAAGGTTGCAACATGGACCAGACCTTCACGGACTGGCTCTCCTCATATTTATGTAATCGTAGCCAACAAGTCTGCCTTAACGAATGTAGCTCCCCTTTAAACCAAATTAAGGCGGGAGTTCCTCAAGGAAGCACTCTGGGCCCCTTGCTATTTAATTTGTATACTAAAGACAATCATCGGGCGGTTGGTGAATCTCTTTTGTCGGAGTATGCCGATGACGAGACTTTACTTGCCTCAGATTGTAATATAACCGCCTTAATTTCCAAACTAGAAACGGATTTCCTAGCCCTTCGTAACGGGTTATTTAAAATTGGTTTAGCGACCAATATTTCAAAAACAAACTTTATGATTTTTTCTCCAACTCGCAAACATGCACTCGAAGTCCGCGATATCTCAGTTTAAGGCAAAACAGGAATCATTAGAGTCCCCTTGGTTAAATATTTAGGATTGTATATTGACGAAGATTTTTCGTGGAAAACCCATATCGATTACACATGTAAAAAAATAAAAAAGAATCAGGCTATTACAACCCCTATTTAATGCTCTAGAAAAGAAAGCGTCATGCAACTTATATAGTGCGCTAATTCAAACCCTATTTGACTACATAATAATAATAATAATAATAATAATAATAATAATAATGTTTATTGCGTGCAAATAAACGGTACTTGGGTTTGACCTGCAAGTATTTGCACGGGGGGGGGGGTAATAATTTAAAGGTGAGGAGTGGAATTGAACAATAATTTACAGATTGATAAAAAATAAAAGAAAATAAAAATATACATTAAAGGTCCTAAAAATTTTACAGATAAATTTCTTTTAGGGATAATTTACCCTTGTCAAAAAGATCTACACGAGAGCCGTATTTGTTATAATTTTTCATCATTCTGCTCATGGGCTCTATTGAGGTTATGTTAGGTTGGAATATTCTGTTGTTTCTTTGACGAGTTTTCTTGTTAGGAACGTTTAAATTAAGTTTTTCTAACAGAAAGGAGCAGTCTATATAATTTCGGTTTAGTTTTTGCAGGAATGCGATATCCAATTTGATAAGGGTTTTTCTGATGGTATCTAATTTTAATTTATCTAGGATCGTCTTGTGTGAGGCTTTGGATTGAAAATAATATTTATAATAATTTAGGAACTTATTCTGTATCCGTTCAAGTTTGGATAATTGGTATTCACTGCAGCCACTGTACAGCAGGCCTCCAAAAATTAGTTTTGGTTTAACAAGTGTCAGGTAAAGTTTTATAAAGCAGGTTGGTGAATTTATATCTTTGGCGATTTTAAGGCATAAACCTAGCTTTTTATGACAATCAGTTAAGGTATTTTTAACCTGTGCAATGAAATTTAGTTTTTTATCAAAAATTACTCCTAAGTCCCTTATAGTTTGAACTCTGTGGAGACTTTTACCACTTAATTTGTAATTATACGTAATTTGAGTTTTCCTTCTAGTGAATGACATTATAAATGTTTTGTCATTGTTGATGGGTATATTGTTTTGAATGCACCAATTATTAAGATTTAAGAGATCGGCTTCGAGTTTCTCGCAGTCCGACTCGGTCGATATGGAATTCCCAAGTTTATTATCATCAGCAAATTGGAAGATTTTCGAGTGATTAATTTGAGACGGTACATCGGCTGTGTAAATATTAAATAGTAATGGGCCTAGCGATGACCCCTGTGGAACGCCACATGTTACTTTGTATGTGACATTGGTTTTTTGCCCATTGATTTTTAGGGTGCTTGTGCGGTTGCTTAAGTAGCTTTTCATCCACTCTAACAATTTTCCCGACAGGCCGTAGTATTCTAGTTTTTGAATTAGCACTCTGTGTGAGACCCTGTCAAACGCTTTGGACAGGTCAACATATATTATGTCAACCTGTCCCCCCTTCGATAATGGGCGCTATGTATTGCAATGTGCTTAGGAGATTAGTTTCGATGGATCTTCCTTTTACGAAGCCATGTTGGCTTTCCGGAAGATTCACCTTAATCCAAGTATATAGTTTAGAACTCATAATCATGTCAAATACCATGCTTAAACTGTTTAGTAGGGAGATTGGTCGATAGTTAGAAGGATCTCCCTGATGCCCCTTTTTAAATATGGGTGTTACTAGTGCCGCTTTCCATGTTGAGGGAAAGAAACCTTGCTCCAGGGAGAGATTGTATATTCTCGCAAGTGCAGGGGACAGCAAATCACTACAGCCCTTGATAATAAAGTTTGGGATTCCATCGACGCCTGAAGACAATTTTGGTTTAAGTTTCTTAATTGTATTTTTAATTTCAACGTCTGTTATTATGGTGTTGAAGAATTCTCTTTGAATCTTGCAATTCGGGGAAAATTCGAAATCATGCGAATTGTCATTCGCAATATTAGAAAAATTGTCGCGAAACTCACTGCCTATTTCGTCATTGTTCACAATTAGTTCGTCTCCTTTCTTCAGTGTTATATATTTTTTGAATTCTTTGGATTTTTTATTTACATATGACCAAAAGGTTTTAGGGTCATTTTTAACGCTAGTGCATATTTTAGAAGAAAAATTCTGCTTGTCGCGTTTTAATAGATGTTTCACTGTTTGCCTAATGGATTTATATTTTAGTCGATCCTGGGGGTTTTTAGTTCTTTTAAATTTTTTATGGTAGTAATTTTTATTTTTTAAACTTTTAATTAGCGCGGGAGAGAACCAGTTTGGATAGTTTTTGTTAATAGTGGTTTTCGATTTCGTATATTTAGGGATACATTTGGTTATTGCGGTTTGTATATTATCTGTTAAGAACTGCACAGTAAAATTTAGATCATTGGACATGTAGGTAGGCTTCCAGTTAATTGTCTTGATTGTATTGTATAGTTTTAGGTAGTCTCCTTGCTTGAAATTAAGGTTAGCAGATATCCTTTCTTCTAAGTTTTGGTCTATTGATTCGTTTATTTCATATTGCACTAAGAGGGTAGGGTGGTACTTGTCAATTGGGACCAAGGGATCTACCTCAGTATCTATTCTACATTTGTGATTATTGGTGAGACAAAGATCAAGGATGTCATTTTTGTAGTTTTTAATTGTATTTATCTGTTTAAGATTGTTCATATTTGATAGTTCAAAAATTTGTTTAGCTTTTTTCTTTGTATTATGGTTGCAAAGATCCAGTGTCCAATCCCTCCAGTCTACAAGGGGAAGATTGAAATCTCCCAGCAACATAATATCACCGTTGAATTTTAGTAAATTATTTTTAAGGGTAGTATTAAGAAGTTCGTAAGATGTGATGGAGGTGTGTGGTGGGAGGTAGATGCAGCCTAGCAGGAGATTTTTATATTTATTTAATCTAGCCTCAATCCAGACTGCTTCAAAATGGCATTCGAGGTCGGTTCGCCGGATTACCGTAAAGTTGTTCTTTATAGCAATGAGAGCACCACCACCACGTCGATGTGATGAATATATTCTACGCTGATGGAAATAAGACATATATGAATCAACTGCAAGTCCTCCAAAACAGTTGTGCGAGGCGAATCTTACATAGAGGGCGACGCTCATCCGCAACTGTCGCTAGGTCTGAGTTGAATTGGTTGGACGTGGCATGCAGATATGAGTTGCATCTTGCAACACTTATTTTTAATATCATAAAGGGAAATACTCCTGATTATATATTAAATATCTTTCATTACGCTCTAAATGGACCAAAAAATTATCAAACTAGAGGCAGCTCATATAACTTATACATGATGAATACCTCAAATAAATTTAATCAAAAACAAATAAAGACTAGAAGCGTAACACTATGGAACAATTTACCAGTGGGTATAAAACAAATTGAATCTAAACCATGTTTTGTAAAGCAAATGAAAATTTATTTGAAACAAAAATAGCTATTGTACAATATGTAATTTAAAAGGCGGACTCCCTCGAAAACCAGAAAATTTCTGAACGGGAATATCCGATGAATAAAACCCAATATTATTATTATTATTAGAAGAGGTCAATGAAATATCTACAATGAGTACAATCTATAAATGACAATGGAGAATATAGTAAATGGAAAGAGTTCATGCCAACGTGAACCTGAAAAATAAATGCCGTGAAGATAAAAGTGCATGCCCAATTGAGCATTGAAAATAATAAAATAAATTAGAGAGACGTTGTTTTGACGATCTATCACGGCATTAAGTAAATGAATATGTACAGGATTATGCTGCACTTGAGCATGTCATGAAAAAACAAAAACAAAACTAATCCGTATTTTTCTCTGGCTGAGATTTTTCTCCCAACCTTCTCAAAGCTTCGGCCATATTGTAAGCTTGAATTCGCTCAGTTTCTAGCCTGAACCTCTCATTTTCAAGCCTTAGCCGTTCATTATCATGTTTGGCCCTTTTATTTTCATTCCTCACCCTTTCATTTTCGTTTCTGACCCTTTCATTTTCATTCCTGACCTTTTCCATTTGGGTCATTTCCGTCATAGCAGACGCGAACATGCGTAGGGCCTCTTGCGTTCTCTGGTCCGACTCAAAACACGCTTCCGCCTAATCCAAAAGCCTATCGGATGTTGGCACGGGTCTTTTCTTGCTGCGCAGGGGCTCGGCTATAAGAAAGTTTACCCGATTTATAAATCCAACACAATCGGAAGGCCATGCATGCAGAAACAATAGCAAGAAGTGATGAAATAAAGAACAACGAAATGGACAATTAAAGAAAGACATTAACCCTCTATATTCAAGGTTGGCGAAATGTCGGGGTTGTAAATATTTACATATACCTTTTATAAACCATTGTTATAACCATGTTTATGTCATATTTACAAGTAGTAGGTGGATGACAGGCATCTTCTTCATCCAAAACGGAAGGCGGAACAGTCGGAACTGCTTCTGAATGGTCTTCAGAGAAATCTGTAGGAACGCTTCCCGGTTCTGTAGAAATAATGTCAAGGACATGGTAAATACATAACTAATCATTAATGAAATGTCATCTTACCATAATTTGCAAAAAAATCCGATATTTGTGATGACAGGGATTTTTCCCTATCTTCGCTTGAAACGGGAGTAGCGCTGTACGAGCAGCTTGGTCCTGGAGCTGGTTCTGAAAGAAATGATGATAATGACATGGTAAATACATTACGAAACCATAGCAAAATTTAAACTTACCAAAATTTGCAAAACGCGAACCTACATCAGTTGCGACAGAAGTAAATTTACTTCTGGTTGCGATTAAAGGGTCCTCACAGTCTTGCTTATCAGCAGGTGTGGGATTATTGGCTTCAGAAGGTAGGCTGCAATTGTTTTAAATATAATTGCACACACTGCAGTTTGTAATAATAGTTCACTATACTTTCTCGGGCCATGGAGCCTATTTCGTAACTTTTTTAGCGAGTTATTGCAAGTGATTACTATTAGTTTAGGGGGTCCAGTCAACATAAATAGACATAAGACTTGGGTGTCCTCAAACTTAAGTGTTGCACATCTGTCGATTCCGCTCGTGGTGATAAAACTATTTAAAATTTTACCGTATTCAGTTATCACGACATCGGGTCGTGAAAATGAAAAACGGATAAACGTTTTCTTTGACCATCTTTGTTTTAAAAAAGCACAAAAGAAGTCGCGACACAACCCTCAAGGTTTGATGAGACCCCATAGAGTAGTGTCGGTAGAGAGGGGAGTAGACTTTTTATCCCTCCCTCTAGGCGCGCTTTTGTAAGAGGGGATACTGTACGCGCCTGGTAGGGGGGATGACACTGAGCTAAGAGATAGAAGGGTATGACGTTTGCGTACGTAGAACTGACATTACTCTATAGTAATTGGATATTTAGACCTAGCCCTGACATAAAATCGGGTGTTGACTCACCAAAACTGTTTTAGCGATAGTTATCACTTATCATAACTCACTGAAAATGTTGCAGAATTTGCCCCCATATCCGTTAGGATTTGTTATGTGACGACTCAATAAGTACTTACATTTCAGAGGAACTATCCAAAGATACCCCAAACTGGGAAGCACCAAAATCGAAGGCATTAGGAATGCCTACCATTGACACCTTTGGAATTAGGGAAGCAACCCTTGACTCAATGGGTGTCAATGGCTCCGAATTATTTACACCACCTCCAGTTTTACGGGACTCCCTCGACAGAATTGCCACCTTTTTGCGGACCTCACTCTTTAAGGAAATCCATTTTTTTTTATTTCTTCGGGAGTGCGGTTCTGACGGTGGACTTCATTAACCCGATTGGTTATTTCCTGCCACCTACTTCTCCTCTCTTCAGGCGTCTTCCCAAAGTCATTGACTACCAATGAGCGAACAGACTCCAACTGAGTTAATAACGTGTCTAACTCGTCATGGGTATATGGCGCCTTTTTCTGTTTTTTAGCCATACTATGTATAATTCATTACAATAATTACAAATAAATCTTGACAACTTTAGAACATATCAATATACATTTAATTACAACTTGACAATTACAAAGGAATAAGAAAATAACTGTTTCACAAGACAAATAAAACTTCACTCTGCCAATCAATTTAGAAGTACATTCAAATTGCACATTTATATTTACTCTCACAGTCCTAAACTTTATTTCTGAACATGGCTAAAATTTAACTTGTATCTCCTGTTCTAGTCTGTACTGGTTCATTTTATTTTTGTTATCAATTCATTGTATTACATTAGTATTATCATTTGGAGCTGTATGGCCATTAAGAGATGACCCGATACTGATCCTCGGATAAACCGATATATCGGTGTCGGCCCATCTCTATCAATTATGCCTTCATTAAGCTTAGGTAGTTGTGGTTCGTTGAAAATTCTATATTATCAATGTGACTAACAACATGGAAAGATTAGACGTTTAAAACGTAATTCAATTACAATTAGTTTTCATACAAATGTTTGAAGCACATTGTTTATACGAAAATATATACATTAATCAACATTACACCATGTTACCATATCATTACCTTAACAAGCGGCTGTCTCTAGTATGTTGAATTGATTCAATGAAGTCAAAGCAAAATAGAGCAGACAGCAACGAATAACTAAATTGAAATAGCCGGCACGAAATTACTGTTTAGTTCATAAGATAGGTGGCGTTAATAACTTAATTTTGGGTTAAAGGTTACGGCACTGACCTTTGGCGACAAATTTACACTGTACACTGACCTTACACCGAAATTTGGTTCAACTTGAAACTCAAACTGAACTGAATTCAAAGGCTTATTTTTGCCGGTTGAACCTCCAATCACTGAGCCAAGGAAAGGAACGTCATCGATGGACGCCGCCAATTAGAAGTCCAAGGGCAATAGTTGACGGTCCAACCAGCGAGCCAAGGGCAGAAGGAGGAGCTAAACTTTTCTGCCGAATACGGCCGCTGACCTAATACTATTGAGTTCAAATAATCAACTTTAACGAAACCAAATTATCCGTATCTAACCTAGTTTTATTTGAGTTCATTTTACCCAGCCTACACCATAATAAATTATACAAAAACGTCTTTGTTTGGACCAAGACCGAAAACACCAACGATATGAGTGAGGTTAATCAATTGACTGAAGTTTCAGATATTGAATTTTTTCTTTAAGTATTTTTAGTAGTTTAATCCTTAATCACTATTTAATTCAATCAACTGATCTTGCTGTTAATCGATCTATTCCCTCTAAATTTATTCAAAAAATGCATATCTCCGCTTTTTCAAGAACAATTCCATTTTCCGAAAACATTTTATCACGCCAAGAATTATTACGTGAATACAAAATCTACAATTTTTATTGGAATTTAGATGATGTTTCAATTTTTCGAAATAAGACTCTTCGGCTATTCTGGGCTTTTTGGATACTTGCAATTTTTAACATATCCATGTCCTTTACTGGCCTACTGCTATCTAAAATAATAGTACCGGATCGCATATCGTACGTTGAAGATATCTTAGACATTCTCAAAGTTCCCAATCTTGAACTATATGATGGTAGAGTTCCAGAAGAAGAATGGGTAGGTTTAATTATGCTTTTAAGACATTTGCCTGAAGGGAAGCATAAACAGTTTGTAATTAAAAAGTCCTCTATGCAAAA
The DNA here is from genome assembly GCA_019434445.1 of Phalangium opilio. Taxonomy (NCBI): domain Eukaryota; kingdom Metazoa; phylum Arthropoda; class Arachnida; order Opiliones; family Phalangiidae; genus Phalangium; species Phalangium opilio. Next base: position 1,039,529 of record JAEQBA010002799.1, read on the forward strand.
ATATAAGTTAAAGGTGAATAATTATGACACGTGACCTTTTTCACAAGATTCGAAAATGTATTTTCATCTTTCTAATATTCTGAATTTAACTAACGTTACATTATTTTTTAACTATAGTTTGTTCCAATTAAGTCAGAAGTGTTGCCAAGGAAGAAAAATGTTCACGAATTATATAAATTGGAAAACCAAGTTGATAGTTTGTCTTGCTTAGAAGACGACCTGGAAAAGCTGCCAGTATGCTATCTTCATTACAAAACGATGGTACAGATATATGTTTATCTATTAGAGCTATCAGAAAAAACAAGAAAATACATATATGTTTCGATAAAACGCGTATGGATCCATCACGGCACACGTTCCATTTCGTAAATCTCTACATCCCGAAGCACGGAAGATATTAAAACATATGTAAGTATTCGAGCCATGGCGACTGTGAAAAAGGTGAAGTTCAAACTCAGTAGCTTGACTAGAATGGCTTTAAGGATTTTGTGTTTAAACATGCCTCAATTTTTAAACGGAGGCGGGAAACGTAGCTAACGGGAATTTCCATCTCCTAAGCCTGCAACTTAGAGAAAAATTTAAACCTTTTGATCTGTGGGATTAAAAATTTGGAAAACAAAATGTAGGTTTTAAGGTGGTTTATAGTTGTAAAAATAGTAAGGTATTAACCAATTTCCATTAAATATTTATTTTCATATTGACTTTTCAGTTTTGACTTAAATGGCACAATACCTACAGACCCTAAATTAAACTCAACTCTCGCATCCTAAACGTGTTCGATCGATAATAATATCTTCGATTCAAGATCTAATTATAGATGGGCCCCTGGTCCATTATTGAGAACGCGCAAGATCCCTCATTCAGCATCCCTCATAACTTACACACAAGGACTTAGTATCATAATTCAAGTCACGTTTAGTCTCCATCCCTGTACCCACATTTTGTTCGTTTTATGGCAAATCTGTCACCAAGAGAGTCCATCTACCAGATTTACGCCGCCTCGAAATCCCTTCTAACTTTCTATGAAGGTTACCTTCGGCACTGTTCGTGTTAATAGCGGTATGCAGAGCGCTAAGCTTATCCTCATTAAAATTAGCAACGAGGTGTAAAGTTAACAGAAACGAATATTATGAGCTAAAGATTTACATGTCTTGATAGGAAAACAGTTACAGAGCGAGGCTAGCTCGCGCTAGAAAAAGTAACTAATTCTAGGAAATAAATGCATTACCAAAAAAATCCGGAGATTGAATTAAATTCTAAAGAGTTGTAAAATACGGATTGTGTTTAAATTTCATTAGAAAAATAATATCCGCGATTCAGTCAACTGGAAAAACTCTTATCGTTTTGTTTTTTTGGCTTGGGCAAACCAAGTCTTTTTAATATAATATCAGAGAGGTTGAGGCAACGCTGCATGTGGGCCAACACGCTCTGAGCCGTTACGGGTGTGCTACTTTGGGAATCTCATCTGACCTAATGCTATTCGGGTTTCAAAAAGAGATCTAGAGTCACAGTATCCTTGCATAGAAATTGGAAAAAGCACAAAGCCCTGGTCTATTCTTGAGCTTGCGAGCGTCCACCATATTCTACAAACAAGGACCGATTATCCAGTTTAGCCTCCGTCCCTTTAAACGACTTATTTTATTTATAACCATAGTATTGTTCTGTTTATAACATATCCGCCACCAGGATAGCAATATACAAAAAATACTCCGCTCTGCCGTTTAATAAAATGTGGGAAAAATTCTTTTGATAGGCTTTTGGTTTTAAATTTGTAAAATTATAAGACCAAAATGTTTAACATAAATATGAAAATTTTTACAATTGTAGAACGAACGTACTCTTCAGTTCCGGAATGTTTTATAAAAGTTTGGACAAAATCCGTTTCGGGGCAAGAAACTCTTTTGTTGAACCACCTAAAGCCTTCGAGGACGGGAAAACTGCGATGAAGATGGACATGTTAGTCTTGCCGTTCTTGATTCTGCTAATTGGATACTTACTTTCGTTAGTGCAGATCATCCTAACATTGAAGAAGTTAGTTGGTTCAAGATTCTAAAAAGACTTGGTGGTGTCGTACCGACGATGTTTCAATCGTCTAGCTTGCGGCGAGTTAAAATGATAACAACAGTTCAAATTTCTTCTGCAAGCCTAATATAATCACCCATTTAATTTCCTTTGATTTGATTTTGTGCTTTATGATACAAAACTTTACTTGAATATAGATTTAAAGTTATAGCCTGCCTATTTAAGTTTAAAACCTCACTTCAATATAGATTTAAAGTTATAGCCTGCCTATTTTAGTTTAAAACCTGACTGAATAACTGTCAGTAACTGATGATCAACGCGCAGCCCAAACCACTTTACGCAGAAGGCTGAAAATTTTCATAGACCTTATGCTCTTAAAAAATAAGATAGATTTTTCCAATCCAAAGCCTGCGGCCCAATATCCAACACACCGGTCTTATGGCTTTTCGGCTTCAATTTGCCGCCATTTTCATACTCAGATGCCCCTAGAGCCCATTAAACCAGTGTCGTATTGTAACCGTAGTAGTTGCTTTAAGTCTTAGCTAACTCGCAGATATAAAGCTCTGTAATATTACTAGAATTAAGAGGCTAAAGCTAGATTCCCACTCGACGGAAAACACGACGGAAACACGGCAGAAAGGGGTTTGACAGAAAAAACCTTTACGCCGAGCCCGACGGAATTTCCGTTCGGTCGGACGTAAGTTGTGTTCTATTTTTTCGGTCGTGTTCGGCGTTACGCCGGTGTCTCAACTCTCAGCCAATGAAATTATCCCACTGACAACGTCATAAATTTCAAGAGCGCACGCAAACGCGAGATCGATTGATAGCCGCCATTTTTTTTGTGGTTGACCAAGGCTTATCGGAAACGTACCACCAAGAAAGAAAAATTAAACTTGCGAAAGTAAAAAGAGATAAGATGTTAATAAGGAAGACTTTACTGAGTAGGTTAGAAAATATCCCTTATTTTACGATCTAAGCGACAAGGGGACAAAGATATCAATTCAGAGTGTGAAATAGATGTTGTGGAAACAACTCAAATCTGTCACGTGACCAAAAAATATCTACCGCCAAACTGAAAATTCAGTCGTAGTGTGAACGGTCTACCGCCGGACGCCGGCGTAAGTTAAAATTTATACCGTTGGCTGTGTGATTTCCGCCGGTTTTTTTCGGTCGAGTGGGAATCTAGCTTAAGGCTAAAACTAAACATATGCCTTGAAGTTTCAGTAATGGCTTTATATTATCAAATAATAAAAGGAGCAACTTGTTAATCAAGTTTCAAAAATGATTTTATATGAATCCAATTGAAAAGTAGATTTAGGGAACCCTAGAGCTTTAACTAGCATGACCTGCTTGTAATGGGCCATGACTGAGGATTGCCTAATAGGATACCCCTGTATCACACCAAGTCCCAAAAACAGTCGGAATAGAGTCTAAGCAGTTGGTTTGCAGAGGCCAGAACAAGTTGTTGGCCGGCAGAAGTTTTTGGATCCTTCTTTGTTGTAGTTTTGTCTCTAATTAGATTAATAAAAAAAGTCTCAGTGGACGAAGACTAGAAAAAGTATACGATAAGTGAAGAAAATTGAATGAACGAAAATTTTTCAGTTTAAACACATGATTATAAAACATCAATTATTTGAAAAGAATACTTATGGTCGTTTTTTCACCAAAATTAAACTCAAATTGCTTTCGAAAGAGCACGTGCAAAGACAGATTATTCAATCTATATTGTTTTTGGTATTAAAATTGTTCGCATGAAAAGTATTAGAATATATATCCGAGTATGGAATTTTATCTTTCATCATAATTGTCATATTAAACGTCGCTTTTGGGTGTTTTGGTTCCACGTCTTCATTTATACGGCCATGATACCATTGGTTCCCACTTATTGTGCCGACGACTCAAAATGTTTTTGTTATTTTATAAATCAATCAATTGAATTAGGGTAAAAGATTGCAACGGTTTCGCGCGCTACAGACGACGGAGAGCTGAACTTTGCGCTTTCCGATTTTGGGGAATATGTTCAGCCCGTATGGCTCAGTCCACTGCCGTCAACGTCATTTCCCCCATCCTTTTTCTCTCGATCCGAGATTTCTTTAGTGGAGCCGGTTCCAAAGAAAGCGAGATTCTTTTGACTGTCAAGGAGCACAGTCGCTCACCGCAGATTAACGCGAATTTATTAAAGAGTTTTAATTTTGTCGCTTTAGTTATTTTTAAAACTTATCTTTTTCCTGACCTAAAATAAACTATCGTTTTCTTTAATTTAGACTCTCAATTGGAACAAATTGGTCGAAAGAGGCTTACAAGCTAGAGCCCCTCTTTTCAGACTGAACGTTGATCCGAAGTCCCCCGAATACTACTATTAGTAGAAATTAGTTTATCAAACCAAAACGAGTTTTTACGATCCGAATAAAGAAACTACTATCTCAGTTGACGCGAGTCACTTTGGTATAGGGGCGGTACTTCTTCAGGACGGGCAACCTATTGAATATGCTTCAACCACTCTAACGGAAACCCAACAACGCTATGCACAAATCGAGAAGGAGTTGCAGGCCATAGTATACGCTGTGGAACACTTGAATTACTATGTGGTAGGAAATAAGATCACAGTTGAGACAGATCATAATACACTACTTGGTATCATAAAGAAGCCCATCACCTCTTTATCACCCCGCCTGCAACGAATGGTACTTCGCTGAGCTCGTTACAATCTAACACTTCGATTCGTCCTAGGATCTCAGATGTATATCGCTGATGCCTTATCGCGCTCACCTGCAAAAACCAAAGAAATAAATACGGAACTTCTAGAAGGCCCAATGGCTGCGCTACACTCCATGACAGTACTGTCTGAAAACAAATCGCACCAATTCCGGCAAAGTATCCTCAAAGATGAAGACATGCAGAAACTACAACATTATATTCGCTATGGGTGGCCAAAATATGCATCGAAGGTGGCAACAGGATTATCATATTTTTGGACAAGAAGAGCTTCATGAAAACGAAGGCTTACCGAGGGGAACGATTATTGGTACCGCTGGCTTTGTGCCCAACAATTATCAATCAACTTCATGGAGCGCACCAAGGAATTAATGCCTATATTCGGAAAGCTAGATCTCACCTCTATTGGCCAGGAATGACCGAAGAAATAACTAAAGCGATCCAAAGATGCAGCACATGTCTCAATAGATCAAAAGCTAATACGTACAGAGTAACAACGCCAGATGAAATACCGAGTCTTCCTTGGGAAACAGTTGGAGTAGATCTGTTTCATAATCAAGGAAGACCTGCCTTACTAAGCGTGGACTATCATTCAAAATTCGTGGAGGTGGACGAATTAAAGTCAACTCACGCCAAATCAGTCAAAACCGCATTTTGCAAGACATGGAATACCTCAAATCGTCGTCAGTGATAACGGTCCTCCATTCAGCTCACGCGAGTTCGCTGACTTTCTCTTCCAATGGGGTATAAATAGGGTTCTAAATCGGTAAATTACCATCGTAATTTACACGGTAATTTACCAGGGTAACTGTAATTTACGATTTTCCCGGGTAAATTACGAAAACGGTAATTACCCTGGTAATTACCGTGGTAATTTACCGTCGTAAATTACCACGATGGTAATTTACCACCGAATTCTCATGTCTTTCTCTTGGAAAATGGTCTAAAAGCTCCATATTTTGCTCTAGCCGCGCATGCATACTTATTTCTTTTCATGAGACATGAGTAAGTCATAGAAATCGAACAGTAAGCGTGGAAGAAATATGATTAAGGAAATGAAATTTTATTTTCTGGTCTATTCTTTTTATCGAGTTCCTTTGCGTCAGCTGGAAACCCTATAGTTGTTAGAATTTTGTAGAGATGGGCCGATACCAATATCTGTATCGGCACCGATATGGGTTTAAATTGGTATCGGCCCATATCTAGAATTTTGTTCTAAAAACGTCAAATACCAATAATTCACAAAATGGGTAAGAAGAAGAAAGTGGATGTAGCTGCTCAAAAGTATTATGTGAACTGCAAACATCAAAACTCGGTATTTAAATAATGTACGACACTATGCTTTGAAAGGTATAGCTATGTTCAAGTGGTATTTTTCAATATTTAGCTTAGAAACGATCAATATATTTTATTTTTGAATTTTCGTAAATTACCATGAACGGTAATTTACCGCGTAATTTACCATTTTCCAAAATTACCGTAATTTTCGAACCCTAGGTATAAATCACAAGACCTCAAGCCCTGGTTTTCCTTAGGCTAACGGGATGGCAGAAAGACATATTCAAACGGTCAAAAACTTACTAATGAAGGGCGCACAAACGGGGGTCGGTTCACAGTATAGGCTTCTACAATATCGAGCCACGCCTCTACAAGATCTTCCTGCGCCTTCCGAGATGCTGATAGGGAGGATGATTCGCACGCCAGAAACAACAACCAGGGCAGCACTAAAACCTCGTTTTAAATCAAACGTGGCAAGCGTTACAGGAACGTAGAACACGAATGTTAAAAGATGCCTAGAAGCAGAAAGGACAAAATTCGTCTTTCAAAGTAGGCGATTGGGTCAGATTTTACGTCAATCCACGAAACTGGAAATTAGCAAGAGTTATCAACCATACGAAAAAAGCTGATTAATATATTATTAGCACACCTGAAGGTGCTCAATATCGACGAAACAAACTGCATCTCAAACCAACGGCGGAAAAAATCATTGAAGATGACGTCCGAAATGAAATGCGTAGGACACTAGAATCACCAGCCGGGTACACACCTATTATACCGACAAGCCGTGGTCACGTCACATGGAACATAGGACATGGGACAAATCTTACACCGAATCTAGTCCAGACGCAACAATAACCAACAACGCCACATATAAGAACACGCTATGGGAGACAAGTGAAAATACCGGATGGATACCAAGCATTTTAAGAGAAAATCCTTCCTTATTTGTTTCTTTTGTGTAATTTAGGTTCAAGTGTAATATTAATAATCGACAGTTTGTCTAATCCTAGTTTAAGATGAAAAAAAGGAACATGTTACATAATAGTCACGTGTACATAGAGGGCGCGCATGTGCACCCGAACATAGAGGGCGCGCATGTGCACCCGAGTTATTTTGTAGAGTAACATACATTGTACTTATTCATTCGAGCTTTGGCTTGGCCGCAATAAACATCTCTTTAACTACTGTTACTTGAACTCTCGCTTATTACATAGTTCAAGTCGTAACAACTAAGTTCTTCGGCATCAACGGAATCGTCCTGCCCGGCAAACATATACTTGTCAACTAAAAATTATTTACACTAACATAAGGCTCTTCAACCGTGTCGGCGAATCTGTGAATTTCACTAGAATAGGCCTTCCAACAATAAGTACTCTCGGTAAAATCCGCGAGCATACCACTATTTGACAGAAAATCAAGTATCCAGTTACCCCAGTTGTGTAACCACTTTTTCCTGGTTTCCCTGCACTAGCGGAAAACATAAAATACCGGGCTTCTCGTAATCTGACTGTGGGTTCAATTTAAGTCTAGGGTATGAAGGTAGGAGAAAAAACTAGTACGGGTTTCAATGTCCAAGCGAAATCAAGTTTAATAACATAAAACAACTAACCAAGGCAGAAGGCCCTGACCAACAAAGACAAACAGTTAATTTAAATCCCCCTATATTATTTACATTAACCCCCAAAATAATAGTTACATCCACACTATATAGATATATAAAGAAGGAACCCCAGAATAATATTCGCATGCACACTAGCCCCCAAAATAATATTAACACTTATCGGTTCGAATTTAAAATTGTTTTAAAAATACCCAAAACTCGTTGGCTCTCTCTTTCTCTGTTTAACGAGCACGAATAGCGGAAGGGGCTACTTTTTAGCCCGCACCAGGAATAGCTGACGAGAGACGGGACAGGTCAGTGGTTCTACTTCGATTGGCGTGGTTACTCTAAACGCCTAAGTCTCAAGACGCCGCGGTCTTCTTAAAATCTAAGGCTCAGGACGATCGAACAGGAAACTTGAAAACGTCTAAGCCTCGAGGGCTATTTCCTTGTCGTAGTCTAGGAGCAGCAAAACGTTGCTCTCCTTCCTGGTCGAGTCCTCGTCAAGAAGTAATTCTTCTCGACCTCCAAGTTCAGTCCCTCAATTCTTCTTTTTTGCGGGTACTTTCTCTTTAGTCAATCATGTACCGAGATTTGGTCTAATTGGTTTAGTTTTCCGAACTCCGGTAAAGGTTCAAAGGTCGACAAGAGAGAGAGAGTAAATTTCTCGGCACCAAATGTCTCCCGAGAGAGAGCAATTAATCAGTTGTACCAGGTACGCGAATGGTCCAACTTTCCAAATATAGAGATAAAAAAAAATACAAAAATATAGTTCAAATGGCCTGAACCGGCAAAATAAAAAATAGATGCTTAACCCGATATATGTACAGTTTAACCCCTACCCAAAAACTTTGGCTTGGACATTTTTCGTATAGAAAAAGAGAGATAGGGAGAATGAATGACTGTAATAAAATGGGGTTCTTTGAGAAGCCAGTACTGAGGAGACCGCCGTAAAAGTAAGCGTAAGAAAGGGTTCTCGGACCTACCTGAGAGCAGGTAACCATTTGGGAATAATTAGTAAAACTGGGAATTTATAAAATGAAATGTATTTCTGAACAAAAGTTGGATCTAAAAATATAGCCGTGACACGTTTCCAATGAAAACTGAGCTATGACAAAGAAATTCTAAAGTACGGAGATGGAAATTGAAGTGCAACCTTTCACTCATAGTCGCGACATTAGAAATGTAGCATTTCGATATACGAAATTAAATGCATGAATTCGTGCAACACCCTGGTTTGGCATCGACTATTAAATATTTACATTTTCCTTTCGAATTATGTTAAAGTTCGCTTAGAAAGAGTATTTCAAATATTCAATATTGAGGCCTCAGCACAAACTCCCTTTAAAATAATTAATTTCATGATGAAATGTTTCGGAAAATGTAATTGTTCTTGAAAAAGCATAGATATGTAATTTTTTAATTAATTTAGAGTGAATAGATCGATTAACTGTAAAATCTGTTGATTGAAGTTACTATTGATTAAGGATTAAATGGATAAAAATAATTAAAAAAATTTGCAATATCCGAACTTCAGGCAATTGATAAACCTCACACATATATTTTGTGTTTTCGGCCTTGATCCATACGAAGACGTTTTGCAAATAGTTAAACGCTAATAGAGAAATGATTGGGGAACTATTTATAGGGTATGTGATTCGGTTTAGTAACCTTGCTCCAAATGTTCCGATATTGGGTTGAATGACGTAACAATTACACCGCTTTGTGGTACATTTCTCTCGAAGAGAGATATTATAAACTTCTGGTATTACGAAAAGCGGATAAGGCCTCATTTGAACTTCCATTATACATTTCAGATAATGTGATACTTGTTAATGAGAAGGAAAAGAGGCAATTTAAAATCTAATAGGTTTTGAAATGGTCGTTAACCAAGACTTTCTCGTTAACTGGAATAATAATTCAGAAAAGAGTTCGGATACGCGCTGTTCTTTTAATGATGAATCTAATCATTTTTACCATGGATAGTGATTTTAGTAGCTAGCCTCTGCAGAACTTTGGAAACTAGACCAGGGAACGATGCATATTTAAAGCGGTAATAGAGTAAAAAGTAATGAATTTGGGCGCGCGTCAAAGTTCATGACCTCCTATCTGAGACCGAATAGGGCGTATGAATTAAGAGGCGGTTCATAGGGACAATGGCAATAAAAAAGTACGTATGTTTCTCCGTCCCCGTAAGCAACGTCATAAAAACGCACTTTGAGTGAGCCAATAAGATAATTTAAAATATTGGTTACGTGTTGAAGGGTGGGGCTCTAAGTCAAAAGTCCATTACTTTATTCCTTATGGAATTAAGTAATGCACTTTTGGTCGGACTGAAATAAAGTCTAACCTTTCTCTGTTCTTGCTTCTAAAAATTGCATGCATCCCTCAATAGATGAAATGGCACGAAGCTAGAAAATATTCATGAGATGCGAGCTTCCTCAAAAAACTGACCTTTTAAATAGCGTGATGTACGAGTTCATAAATTCTCATTGCTATTTCTCCCTCCGCTTTACGTGTAACTTAACCTCAACAATTCGAGTTTCAGTTTGGTATTGGAATTTTGCACAGTTGATCGTAACAGTATCCAGCGCCGTTATTGTCAAAACTAGAAAAAATGATGACTTCATACCGAACTGTTCTATAAAATTATTGGTTCGATTTGTATCTGGTGATGAATTACGCGTAAATAGATCGAATAGACCTAATTATTCTCTCGCAGGCGTGGCTCGAGAGCGTAATGTTAGCCCCTCGGGTTTTTCATGCTACCTCGTTTTTGGTGACTAACCCAGCGCTAATATAAAAATTTGCCGTTTGAACTCAATTCACTTCGTGAAACATGAAAGAAACCGTGTATAATATTACTGTAGCATGGCCGGAAGGAAAGGTAAGTTACACATAGCCGAAATTGTAAATACTACAAAATTTTTGGTTTAATCAGGGTTTTCTTATCTAGTTTCCAAATTACTTAACAAAAACTTTTAAGATAGCAGAAATACCGATTATTGTGTTAAACTTTCAGAATCAATTACAAAAAAAAATGTCAGACAAGTCCTGTAAAATGTGTGAATAAGCACGTTGTTTTGGAAATGTCACAGATGCATCCACTCTTTGTCTTCAATTGATGTATTTGTTATTATAAGTTCTAAGGGAAGGGGGGCATATCTCCGTAACCAAATGTTATACATACCATGTTCTTTGATAATTTCCACTCAGTTGGGCCGAATGAATTAGCACGCGCCTTGATTATTGATTTACTTTTCAAAAACACCCTGTATAAAATACTATCAGAAATTTTAAGCACAAATTAAGAATCCGGATTTAAGTAAAAGCAAAACTTAAAAAGGATAAAAACCCGAGCTGTGCTAATTAGCTGACAACTAATTCTATTAGAGTTAGCAATTAGATAAATATTTATGAGCTAATTAATTAGCCAATAAGAAATTAGATAAATATAAATAGAATTACTTGTTTATAATTAACTAAACCATGAGTAACCATTAAAGTATAAAAAGGCCCATGCACTTTGGTAATGCAAAGTTTAATGTTTTAATGCCCTCGAAAAACGGGTGCGGAAGCCGTAAATTATTCTCGAAAAATGAGACAAGCCTCAAACCTTCCGTTATGATAAAATATGTCTCATTTCTTCATTTTCTTGCCACAGTTCCTATAATGGACTCCTGAGTAGTAAATTTATAGGCACTGCTATTAATTCAAGAAGGAAAAATAGTCGAAATTTCGAAATGAGGCAGTTACGATATACGATTTACGGAATTTTCATAGACTTGACTGTGGGGGAATTTCCTTCACGAAGAGAGAATGCTAGCACTAGTATTCTCTCTGGTTTTGAGTAGCTGAAAAATTCAGAGTAGCACGAAAGTTTCATCATCGATATTTTAAGGCCTTTTTCATATTCTAATAGAAGAATCATGAATAAATTCCTCAAGTTTTAGTTTTTACTACAAATTGGCATAAAATATTAATTGAAAATACAATTGGCTAATTAGTCAATCCTAAATCTAATTAAATTTTAAATAGATAAATGCCTTTCGAGAAGCATACCAATTAATTAGAATTGTTTTTCAATTAGCACTAATTTAATTAAAATTCAATTACCATTTTCAATTAGTAAATGATGCTAATTAATTAGAATTTTAATTCGCTAACTAATTAATTAGCACAGCTCTGATAAAAACCATCCATATACATTAACACCCTTATGAAATTTACCTGAAAATAATAAACTTCAATTGTATGGCTGTAATTGGGATTCGCTTCAGTTTTGGAATAAAATCGCCGACATCAAGAATCAAAGCTTTTTGTGCTAACGGATCCTGGTTGCTAAAGACTTTAATTGTAGAGTTGATGCACTTGAGTAAAAGCAAAAGTATATAGATTTAAAACCACACGGTTTTATGCAATACACTTTTGGTAAAAGTTATATTTTGAGATTGAACGCGTTTTCCAGAAACCTTGGGATTATCCTTACGACTCCGCAGTTCGAGTTTGGCATTTCATTTTTGAACACACGAATCGTCTCAGGTACAGTAGGCAGTCAGAAAAAATGAAGGAGGAGTACCACCATAAGTAACATAATAAACATAAGTATGACTCTTCCTATTGTAATAATTCAAATTTCAAAATGAAACCTATAATCAACACTGACACTTTCACTTACATCAGGCCAGGACTTGCAACCCCGTCTAGTATTTCATGCTGGTCTTTGGCAAATGACATATTTCTACAATTTTAGCCAATCACAATAAACCATCTCCTTGAACGTATTTGTGTCGGAAATAGCTCGTCTGCTATTTATTGTACAAGCTCGCGCGGTCGCGGTGTTTGTATGTTTGACTTTGAGATTGCCATAAGTCGGATATTTCAGCACCAAAAATGATAAGCCTTTTGAAGTCTAAATATTTGGTAACTAAACCTACCCAGTGCAATTTTCAACTTCGTAATGTGGCCGCGCTAAAGTCGGCAAAAAGTCAATACAAATCAACTATATAACCAAGGCTTAGGACCGTTGACTCAAATCTCTGTTTAAACCTCTGAACCGGATTTTCGATATGGGCGGAAGTCGCTTCATTTTCCTCCGCTAGGGGCGCGAACTTATGATGACGTAAAAGGTCCGAAAATAGGTTTATAGTTAGTTTTGGCTAATTGTCATACTTATGGTTATTATGTTACTTATGGTACCACTCTTAGCTATTGACTCAACCGAAGCCGAATTCTTTACTGTTCGTCTTGAGCGCCAGAGGAAAACGCGAGGGGAAAAGACATCCAACGATTACTGCTAGAGCGAATTTTCACCGAAGTGGGAAAATGCTTCATCAGTTAGTCATGGGGATCTTTAAATACCGCTCTTATTTGAAGGGTTATTCAAGGATTACTTTTAGATCTGTCATACCTTATAATTGTGTAAATTATTGTACTGCGCGTGTGAGAGTAGCTCGATATTAGCATTGCCTGAAGTATTTGCAACGCAATCGCGATGTGGTCAAAAGTACTTTTCCCGCGTTCGCGACCATATGGCTCGGGGCTACTCCTTCTTCATACGCTCTTGTTATCACAAGGAAAGCTCATTCTTAATGTGTTTAAAATTAAAGGTTCAACCCTACTTTGGACGTGGAAGGATGGCTTAGAAATGTAAGTAAGATACTCACAATGAGCGAAAAAAATATATAGAACAAAGTTTGTAACAAAGATGTTTCTGTTTCGATGAGTTTGACTACGTTTTGAGGGAATTCTACAGTTGCACTGCAGTCGAAAGAAGAGGGTGTAAGCTTATTTTTTGTCTTCTCTACCCAAAGCAGCGTGCTTTTGGGAAATAATGGTTACAGAAATTTTGAACCAAGAATTTTTCCATGTCGACCGTTTCTCGGTTTTTGGTACCAGAAAAACCCCTAAACCTCAGGTTTCTGTAACAGAAGAACCCTTAAACCTCTGGTTTCTGTACCAGAAGAATCCCTAAACCTCAGGTTTCTGTACCAGAAGAATCCCTAAACCTCAGGTTTCTGTACCAGAAGAACCCCTAAACCATAGGTTTTAGTGACAGAAGAAACCCTAAACCTCAGGGTTCTGTACTCGAAATACCTATTTGGTTCGGTTATCAATTGAAGCACGTTAAGTGAAATTTCTTCAATTCCAGGATAAACTTTTGCTAGAGTGTTTAAGGTTATAGGTATGTTCCGCGAGGACTATTTGTCACTATCAGTCGAGGCTGCAGGAGATTTTAGTTGGGGCAAGCAGCGTCTGGGATAATTTTACCCGGGTGGCCTGGGAATCTAAATGGGCGCCTTTTCTTGATTCTTAAGACTTATAAATAAGTGTAAAAACGTTGGTGGGAAGTAAGGTGCTTATTAAAGCGTCGCGAATTCTTCTAAGGATACACGTGGTCCCCAGGTAGCAAATTCACGTTGACACAACGTTTAAACGTAGCATTGAATAAACGTGTGTATTAACGTTTTTAAAACGGTGATCATGTCACCTTGAAACACGGTGTTTACACACGTGTTTTTTTTGTCGTAAATACATGAGAAATCTCGTTTATTTCTCGTTTTAAAAACGTGTATTATAAAGTAGGTTAACGTGGATAAATCGTGCGTTAAACGGTTCCAATTAGGTTTATTTTTCGGGTTATTTGAACGTGTGTAATAAGTTAATCTAACGTGTCTCAAAAGTTAATTGAACGAGTGTATCAACTTAATCGAACGTGCACAAAATTTTTTTTAATGTGTTTTATAAGTTAGTTGAACCTGTGTATAACGTTGGTTTAACGTGTTTAATAAGTAAATTACACGTGTTTAATAAGTAAATTACACGTGTTTAATAAGTAAATTACACGTGTTAAATAAGTAAATTACACGTGTTTAATATGTAAATTACACGTGTTAAATAAGTAAACTACACGTGTTTAATAAGTAAATTACACGTGTTTAATAAGTAAATTACACGTGTTAAATAAGTAAATTACACGTGTTTAATAAGTAAATTACACGTGTTTAATAAGTAAATTACACGTGTTTAATAAGTAAATTACACGTGTTTAATAAGTAAATTACACGTGTTAAATAAGTAAATTACACGTGTTTAATAAGTAAATTACACGTGTTTAAGAAGAAAATTACACGTGTTTAATAACTTAATTGAACCTGTGTTTTAAATAATTTGAACGCGTTTAAAAAGTCATTTCAAGTGTAAAATTCGTTAACTGAAGGCGTCTAATAAGATATTTGAGCGTGCGAAATAGTTTAATTTTACGTGTGATAAGACGTTAATTAAAAATGTTAAAGACAATAATTGAACGTGTGAAATAAGTTAATTGAACGTGTAAATTTGTTTAATTAGACGTTAATTGAACGTGTGCAATGATTTAGTTGAACGTGTGTAATTATTTAACTGGTGTTCTCAAAGTGGAACCGAAACATTGCCAGTATTAGCTTCGGCATTTTCATTTATAGATGCAATCCGAACCAATATCACAGCAATGACAGGACTAATACAAAGCCTAGTTTTCAGTTGTTATCTATAAATGTAGTATAGCAAAATCAAAAGATAACAAGGTTTTTGAAATATTAAAATTAAACGATTTTCTTGGAGTTTTGAAACGAAACATAGCTTTATAGCTATACAACTACTAAAAGAATCGTAATGCTGAAACATATTTACCATATTTTCATTTTATATTTAGCAAAAACGAAAAAATTACAGTTTTGTAAGAGTTCTATTCATGCCAATACAAGGGAAAAAAGCAATAACGGAGTATTAACCGAGGAGTTGAAACTGAAAACTTCTTATAATTATAAAAATTTATAGCTCAGGCCTATGCATTACATGTCAAATGTTTTTTAAATAGGCTATAATTCCTACTACGGCTTTCGTTGTTGATTATGAAAAACCAGCCGTCTCTATCCTAAATCGACTTCTCAACAATGTCATAAGTCCCTTACTAACTGCCAACACCAGTCTTTACTAACTGGCTTCTAAGTACCACAATCTGCTAGTCTTTGTCCATGCCACATGGACACTAGCCTGTACTTGCTGGCTCGTAAGCACCACCATCTTCTGTTCTTCGTCAATCCCACATTGAAACCAGCTTCTATGCACCACCATCTTCAGGTCTTTGTCCATTCCGGCTTCTTCTCCATCGTTATCGTTTGGTTTTAAGATAAACGCGGTGATCGGCTAGCGTTACGAGAAACGTCTAGCCTCCCAATGGCAGTGCTTCCACCATCGGTTCACGCGAATGAGTTTTTATCTATTATTGTAATGGAAACGAATCGTATATACCCCAAAATTTGAAGAAAGCGGGCAAGAGGGGTACCCTTCACTTTAAACGTCAATATTAGCTGAGTTTCGATAGATAATAGGAACAACTTTATTTTAAACGATTTAACTATTTTTAAAGTTATTTACTGGCGATTAAAATAATTAATATCATTTATATTTAATAAATTATTTAAGATAAACTTATTTCTATGTAATGACACAAGTGAGAGTTTATATAGAACGAGTAATGAAGATTGCATCAGAATCGAAACACTACACGCATATCAAAGTTAATATAAAGCAAGTAGGATGATAAGATCTCTTACAAAACGATAACATTTCCTTTTTGCAGAATATTAAATGGAAATATTTTAAATATTTTTCGGCATTACGATTCTTTAAGTAGTTGTGTAGCTATAAAGCTCTGTTTCATCTTAATATTCCAAGAACATCTTTTGATATTAACATTTCAAATTTGGTGTTTAATTTTTAATTCAGCTTTACTACATTTATATATAGTGTAATCGCATTTTTTAAATTCATTGTATAATATGGGTGTTAATTCTTCATCTATCCACAAGTGTTGAAACGATTGGGTCTGTGAAATAAGATACCCTAGATTTAAACTAGAAATGACCTTGTTTCGCCTCCTCTTATAGGAGGTGTTAACGGTTCAGAGTGAGCCGAAAGTTAAATACACCCTTCAGTGATACATTTTAGGTCCTCATTAAAATTATTGAGAATACAAAGGAAATTTTAAACGCTTAAGCCTTTGCTAAAGACCTTGGCAATATTTCGCCAATTTTAACTATGTACTTCCGGTTTTTCTCATTGGCTGGTGGACCTGTGTTTAGAAAGTAAATTCGTCTCGGCTCGGAGAGGTTTATTTTGGTTTCCCAACTTGTTTTTAACCTGCGAACGCGAGGACAGAGACACGTCCAGTAAAATACCTCCGTGACGTCATCGAAACTCGGAGAGGTGATAACGATTGATTATAGCTTTTTATGACGCAAGACATGTACGAAATATCAACGCTTCCGAAACGTACAGTAATATTGCAAAACTAAGGGTCATTTAAAACCATTTTCACACGTGTTGTGAACGAACTTCTTATAAAGACTTGAAAATAAAGCTTTTGTAGAATGTGCTTACAAGTTTCTCGAAACTTACATCAAAAACGCAAAACTAACAGTCCACTTAACACCATTTCGAAACATGATTTTAACCTAAAATAAACGTATTAGTTATCACTTTGTATAATCGTTTTAACAACGTTGCCCAAATATACAGTAATAACGCTAAACCAAGGAAGATGGAGATAGGGAAGTTTCGTGTAACGCTATAACTCCGGTCGCCCAAAAATCCCGTTTTCGGCGTGGATGTGCATGTGCGCATGCGCCACACTTTTCTCGCGTATCGTGCTGAGGATAGGCGGAACTACCGGGTTCCTGCGCAGTTCTAACTAACGCCGAATATAAGTCATGTGACCTGCTACATTTCGTGAAGAGAGATTCCTATACTGACCAAACTTCCCTATCTCCATGTTCCTTGGCTAAACTAACGGTCAATTGAACACTATTCTCAAACGTGTTACGAACGTAACATATAGTCCTGGAATAAACGCTCTTGCATAAACGTTTTAACAACGTTGCCAAAACATACAGTAATAACGCTAACTAACGGTCAATTGAACACCATTCCCAAACGTGTTACGAACGTAACATATAGTCCTGAAATAAACGCTCCTGTATAAACGTTTTAACAACGTTGCCAAAACATACAGTAATAACGCTAAACTAACGGCCAATTGAAAACCATTCCCAAACGAGTTGCAAACGTAACATGTAGACTTGAAATAAACGCTTTAGTTATCACTTTCAATAAACGTGATAACAACGTTGCCGAAACATAGAGTAATAACGCTAAACTAACGGCCAATTGAACACCATTCCCAAACGTGTTGCAAACGTAACATGTAGACCTGAAATAAACGCTTTAGTTATCACTTTCTATAAACGTGATAACAACGTTGCCGAAACATAGAGTAATAACGCTAAACAAACGGCCAATTGAACACCATTCCCAAACGTGTTGCAAACGTAACATGTAGACCTGAAATAAACGCTTTAGTTATCACTTTCTATAAACGTGATAACAACATTGCCGAAACATAGAGTAATAACGCTAAACTAACGGCCAATTGAACACCATTCCCAAACGTGTTGCAAACGTAACATGTAGACCTGAAATAAACGCTTTAGTTATCACTTTCTATGAACGTGATAACAACATTGCCGAAACATAGAATAATAACGCTAAACTAACGGCCAATTGAACACCATTCCCAAACGTTTTGCAAACGTAACATGTAGACCTGAAATAAACGCTTTAGTTATCACTTTCTATGAACGTGATAACAACGTTTCCGAAACATACAGTAATAACGCTAAACTAACGGCCAATTGAACACCATTCCCAAACGTGTTGCAAACGTAACATGTAGACCTGAAATAAACGCTTTAGTTATCACTTTCTATGAACGTGATAACAACGTTTCCGAAACATACAGTAATAACGCTAAACAAACGGCCAATTGAAAACCATTCCCAAACGAGTTGCAAACGTAACATGTAGACTTGAAATAAACGCTTTAGTTATCACTTTCTATAAACGTGATAACAACGTTGCCGAAACATAGAGTAATAACGCTAAACTAACGGCCAATTGAACACCATTCCCAAACGTTTTGCAAACGTAACATGTAGACCTGAAATAAACGCTTTAGTTATCACTTTCTTTGAACGTGATAACAACGTTTCCGAAACATACAGTAATAACGCTAAACTAACGGCCAATTGAACACCATTCCCAAACGTGTTGCAAACGTAACATGTAGACCTGAAATAAACGCTTTAGTTATCACTTTCTATGAACGTGATAACAACGTTTCCGAAACATACAGTAATAACGCTAAACAAACGGCCAATTGAAAACCATTCCCAAACGAGTTGCAAACGTAACATGTAGACCTGAATTAAACGCTTTAATTATCACTTTGTAAAAACGTGTTATTGACGTTAAGAAAATCCTAATAATCTTGAGGTAACTTATGTACCAAAAATAAACGTTTTTCTTACGTGTGAAGTACACGTGAAACGTTTTCAAAACCTTGGCACCAAAAATCTACTTTAAATCAACGTTAATTTGCTACCTGGGTCTGCCCATTTCGATAAATACTGCGCTTTATGGAATTCCATTTGAGCCTAAAAGCTTCCCACCAAGTTTAGTGTATTCGACGGGACTCTAAATTGAGTTGGAAAAAGCAACGTCGCCTGCGAAAACGATCTATAGCTCTCCTGAGAAACCTGTATTTTAGGTCTATATTTTAATTTTTTGCCGTCACCCGTTGGCATTTTTGGGGGTTGTCCACAAAAGGTGTTGGTCTGATTTCGAGCACACTGTATATGTGTAATATTTGCTTTATCCTTCTTGTCCAATTGCTCAATTTCAGAACGATTCTTACCCTTGAATTTTTTTTAAAAAGATCACCCGACTCCCCTTTCTTCTAATCATTGACGTCAGAAGCTCATGTAAAACGCGTCAAAGAAGAATTATTTTTGAGGTTGTAAAGCGGTTCCTTACATCGGGTTAATCTTTCTTGTGATTGATTGTGATCCACCAAGCTCAAGTGTATCCCCAGTTGCCACTCCAGAGAGTCCCAGACCCCGCTTCATTTCATAGAACCTACAACCGTAGTAATAGCCAGGCGCTGTGATTGGCCCAATTGAATAACCTGCCAGAAAAGGGTGAATAACACGAAAAGGGGTAATAGCACTATTATTCCGGAAAAAGAAAGACTTTCGCTTTGATTACCACAAGTCAATAAAACTTTTTCCAAAAAAACAATTAAACACCCCGCCGACTTCTTCAGAGACCCTTTAAATTTTACCGTTGACAAGAGCAAGAGTGACGTGATCGATATTAGAGGACGACAAATTATATTTGCATATCACCGTTATCCCCTTTTGTTGTTAAGCGTGTATTTTTACTCCATGCCTTTTTTCAGATATGGATCGGGTTGGTTTGCGTCATTAGCGTTCTGGTGGCGATTGACATACTGTACATGATGGTGTTGGGAACTCGAAAATCAATCATATCCGTTGTCTCACAAAAATGCATACAATACTTGGGAGCCATTTTGGGAAAAGGTAATTGAAGATCCGCTTTTGTTAATCACTTCAAACTTTTGAATGATTCGTTCATCACGAAATCGAGTCAAATACTCCGTTATCTTTCGCGTGGCTCATGTTAATGTCTCGATAGCACAATAAGGTTCAACCAATTTTAAGGCTAATTTTCATTGAGCTGTCAAGAGAGAGTCCTCTATGCCATTTTCTTTTGTCTCTCCGATATCAATATCCTTCCACATGTTCGCCGCTTAATCATTTTCATCCAATGGGGAAATATTATTCCAGACCAGAATGTCACAGATGAACCATCTGTTAAAAATTGCTGTCCAAGGAGAAAGTTATTTATGAGATAAAAATTTATATTAAGCGGCTGGTTTTAAATAGCACTAAAGAGGTGACAATCTGTGTGCCGCGCCTTTTTAGCCATATCGTAGTATACGATAGGCTCTTAGTTTGACCCGAGCCGTAGTAACAGTAGTAGTAGTAGTGGCCGGAGTTTTCGCTATCGTTATCGTCAGATTTTAGCTTAAAAGGAACTTTATATTACCACAACCCACCCATAGGGGTTACTGGGCTCGGTTAGAGATTTAATTTTAATTAAAATTTTTTTGAGATCGCAGCCGGGATTCGAACCCGGGTCCCTCACGCAGAAGACGGACATTCTACCATTGAGCTATAGAGACTCGATAGAAACCCCGAGTTTTTTATTATTTATTCTTATCTCTAAAATGTCGGGGTGGTGTGGGGTGGGGTACCTCTTAATCTGTGGGGTCGGAAACTTTTGAATTTTTATCTGTGGGGTCGGATACTTATGAATTTGTATGTTTGGGGTTTTTATATTTATTTTCTTTTTATGTATGTGCTAATTAAATAGATAACGATTTTCCCGTTTCGTTCTCGTTCGGTAGCTATCGTCATCTATGTTATGTTTGACTGGAACGTTTTGGCGGTTAATTCAAATGTGGGTTTAGATAGAGCTAACATAGTGTTAAAAGAGCGTTATGCGTTTGATCATTTTAGCATTGCTAAAGGTAATTCGAGGGGATAATCACTAAATTGCGTAATCACTATAACTAAACTTTCTCTTTCAAAAGTTTCTGGGTATAAGTCCTTGTTAGAAATTTATAAGATGCGATAAGTGTGCATCGGCATAAGTCTATGTTGTAAACTCATAGAGGGGATTATCACTAAAAACTATCTGTTCTTCGATTCGCCGGAATATTAGAATTACAGCATAAGTAAATTTATACGGTTATAATTTAATCACTGTTTAGAGTAGGGAATCGAGGGGCTATTCACTCTGATTTTATGCACGGTAAATCATTTAAGCATTGAAAAAGATAGCGCTATTCACTCATTAGGGTTAGGTATAGAGGGGTTATCCACTCATTAGGGTAGGGTATAGAGGGGCTATTCACTCGTACGATATGGCTACTATTACGAGCCTTTGGGCCGTCTTGTTTTAAGTAACATTGTTACCTCTCCAAGTGACGATAACGTCACGGTTAGGTATTATAACGTGTGTGTTGCTGTCACCGCGTTCGCAATTGGCAATTGGGTGCATAAGTGTTGTTGGTGAAAAAACTAAGATATCTTAGCATAAGTAACATAATAACCATAAGTATGACAATTAGCCAAAACTAACTATAAACCTATTTTCGGACCTTTTACGTCATCATAAGTTCGCGCCCAGCACAGAGACCCCTAGCGGTGGAAAATGAAGCGACTTCCGCCTCATATTGAAAATCCGGTTCAGAGTTTTAAAGAGACGCCATTGAAATTTGAGTCGACGGTCCTAAGCCTTGGTTATATAGTTGATTTGTATTGACTTTTTACCGATTTTAGCGCGACCACATTACGAAGTTGAAAATTGCACTGGGTAGGTTTAGTTACCGAATATTTAGACTTCAAAAGGCTTATAATTTTTGGTGCTGAAATATCCGACTTTCAAAGTGAAACATACAAACACCGCGACCCTGCGAGCTTGTACAATAAATAGCAGACGAGCTATTTCCGACACAAATACGTTCAAGGAGAAGGTTTATTGTGATTGGCTAATATTGTAGAACTACGTCATTCGCCAAAGACCAGCATGAAGTAGTCGACGGGGTTGCAAGTCCTGGCCTGATGTAAGTGAGAGTGTCAGTGTTGATTAAAGGTTTCATTTTGAAATTTGCATTATTACAACAGGAAGAGTCATACTTATGTTTATTATGTTACTTATGATCTTAGTTAATGTTAATATTTAATGTTTCAAATATTTAATGTTTTATTTTTAATAATAATGTCTTCAAAAGTGAAAATTTGAATATCTATTACTTTACGCAATTAATTTATAAACTTATCTCTTATTTTTTTTGCGTCTTTGTCTGCAGAGCCAGTTTTTATTAATGTTTAAATAAAAATAACGTCTCTTAAAACTATTCAACTAGAAAATTAGAAAGCCGATTAGGCTTCACACATGAAGTACGTTGCATGTGCCTGGGCGAGCTATACGATATTTTGTAATCTTCATGGAAAGACTTCCCCCTTACGCGGAGGTAAATAATTCGGTATCACAGCTCCTTCCGCCTTAAGAACCGATTTACCAGGTACATCAATTCGGGAACTACTATAAAAACTAAGCAGGGTGTCTAAAATGTTAATTGGATAAAACTATTCTCAATACCAAAGATTATTTCGGAGTAAGGCACGAAGATCTTATCAATCTGGGTAGCTTTTGTTTGGATCTTATAAGACGCCGTGAGTCTGTTTTTTACGAGACATTGCGACTCGGCATGGGCCGCTCGGGCTCAACTAAGGCTTAGTTTTGTTTTCAAGTCTAATATTATTAGCAGAGCTATTTTTCTGTTGAAATAAAAAATCTTATAGTATGAAGTTGAAGACCTATTAGAGAATAGTAAGCCGCGATACCCGCGGGCAGCGCAGGGGGGGATGAATTTTTTTCCCCCATCCTCGATACCCGCGCAGGGTGGGTCAAATTTTTTTGGCCCCCCGGTACTTTTTGCCCCCTTCAATTCCGCCCCCGGAGGGGGTGGTACTTTTTGTTCCCCCTCACTGACTTTCACCGTCTCTTTATTTCGCTGACTTTCACCATCTCTTTATTTCGTCGTCTCTTTACCCCCGCTCCATTCCCGTCTCTCTCTTTACCCCAGCTCCTTTCCCGCCACTGTATTTTTTTACGCCGCCCCTCTCTCTCTCACTTTCTCTTTCGCCCCGAGCTCCATACCGGCGAAAGCGCTGTCAATGCGGGGGATCTTTTACCATCTCTCTCTCTCTAGCGCGCAATCTGGTCTCTCCCGCGTATTACTGAATTCCTCCTCTCTAGCTAGGTTCCCGTGTACGAGCATGCGCGCGATCTCTCGCCTTTGGTCAACTCCGTACTGAAATGTACTTTCCCTCTCTCTAGTAAATCTCTCCCTCTGATACATGTACAGGGGGTTTCGATCTCTAGTAAATCTCTCTCTCGTTTTTTTTAAAGCGGGGCTATATTGCGTTACTCTTTGTATGTATCAAGCAAGAAGCATTGAATAATTTTACCATGTTTTTATTTATATATTTACCAAAGTATTTGTTCGAGTAAAGTATTAATATATATTTACAAATATTAAAGGCCGGTCTGTAAATGCACATCATCTACTACAGCTCTAAAAAAGCGTTTTTGCCTCTGCCGGTCTAGGGCTCTCTCGTGGTCATTTACCCGTCTGTATTGGAAATACTCTGTGATAACGATAATGAGACTAAAAATAGAAAGAAAAGATATTAGGGATCCGTCTTTAAAACACTAATGCTAATTAACTTACGAGCACGAGCGAGATGTGTTAACGTAAACCGGCATTTCGTTTCCGGGAACGGGTGTGATGTCAACGAATGGTATGAGCCGAGAACTCAATTCCCGGAAGACGACATCTTCCTCGCGGAGATCAAAGCCATGATTGAGATTCTCCGCGCGAATCCTCACTAAAGTCCTATGGACATCAGCAAGGATCCTATAAAAACGTTTAGGGTGAATATAGACATTAAAATTTTTAAAAAATATAGAGACCTTACCTGAAGAGACTGCAATCATTTGGCGGGTGTTCATTTACTCTCGGCGGGTTTTCCTGGGGTTGAGGAGGCGGTGGGGGTTGAGGAGGCGGTGGTGATTGAGGAGGCGGGGGCGGTAGTACATCGTCGATGTGACTGTACGCCCTATTAAGTTCAAAAGTTAGTCTCTCCGTAATTTCAGAAAAAAACAGTATGCTCACATGATAATGGTGGATGATGTTCTGTCCGAAGCTAAAGAGAGAATGATTTTAGTATTGGGAAACTTTCCATATTTATAGTATAGAGAGGGAACCGTTTAAACCTAGACTCTCTTTACCCCACCCCTTACAATATACAAAAACTGTTTCTTACCTTTGGGGGCTAGGGGCGGGAAATTTAATAGCCCTCCGAGGCGCGGATATGTAGGTTAACGGAAAAGCCCTAGGTCTACCATCTGTTGGGCCAGTACCCCGTAGGCGACTTTGTCGAGGAACAGTTTCATTCTCGGTATGTCGAGCATGATTGCCATCCTAATGGACGTTTCATCAATCACGCCAGCGCCATCATCCGACCCTTCGGCCTCTCTGTATATCCTGGCTCTCCTTTTAAAAAATTTCACGATGGCCGTATTGAGACTGTAAAGAAAAAAGATATTAGAGATGGTCTTAAAAATGAAAAACTAAATAACTTACGAGCCAGAATAACAATTTGCTATGTTTAAGGGCTGTTCCTCTCCAATAGGTTCTACTGGGAATACCATAAACTCCAGCAGTGCCTGACCTAGGGCCTCGTTAACATAATTAGTTTCAACCCTAATCTCTTCGTCGGTGGTCGTAGTATCTTCAGCGGTTGAAGAGTGGATCTGGGCTAAGATCCTGCTCAAATTTTACGGGAGAAATATAGCTACTAAAAATAGGAGAAAACATGGAATGTTTACCGCTGGATATTACAATCCAAAGAGGCTACAACTTCATCATCCTCCTCAGGAAGGGCTTCCCCATCCTCCCCCTCTTCCCCATCCTCTAGTTCCGCTAAGGGAAATGGTTCTTCTTCTAGAGGTTCAACTGGTGAGGGCGGATTGAGAAAGTCGAACACCTCATCACCAGGAAGTATTGGATTGGGTACCCTAAAAACCAAAAAAACTTAGTCTATGATTTCAGGAGAAAAAACATTATACTCACATGTCGAAAGTTTGGTATCGTCAGGTTTAAAGTTATTCGTCAGTGTTTAGGTTGAGAGTGATTTTTGTATTGGGTAAATTTTCATATTTATAGTATAGAGAATCCGGGTTGTAATGACGCTAAATCACGGACCCTCTAGATTATTATGTCCTTAACAATATACAAAACCTAAGATTACACGTAATAGAGCTCACCCAGGATGTAAAGATTTATATAATCATGTCTAGACTTGCTAGAAAAATTAGGCCTCTATGGTTCTTAACTAAAAAATGATTTTATTGTTCAGCATATATCACAGTTAAATTTATCCCAACCTACAAAAATAAACGTGCCCAGACTTGGCGCCCCTTGCTAGAAAAAAATGGGCCTCTACGCTTTAAATTAAAAAATGAATTTATTGTTCAACATATTACCGTTAAGTTTCGCACGAAACTGGCCTAGGATGTTTTCCCTAACCTACATCGTGTCTAGACTCGAATGTCTATTCAACAATACCATGAAAGAGGTCATATGGTAACTATAACTAAAATGCTTTAAGTGTGCCAAGGTTACATCATTTCGGTTTAATTAGAAATGGGGCCCAATCGTCTCTGTTCCTTAACAACAATCCCCAACTAACGGATCCTTGCAAAACGTATTCAAACACGTTCGCTCTCTTTGCTAGAAAAAAATAGGCCTCTTCGCTTTTAACTAAAAATGATTTTATTGTCCATCATATTACAGTTAAGGTCACACGAAACTGACCTTTTCCCAACCTACATCGTGCCTAGACTTACCTCTCTCTCTCTCTCTCTTGGCTAGAAAAAAATAGGCCTCTGGTTTAGCGTATACCGTTATAATCAAATATCCTGATAAAAGGACAAAAATTACGTTTTAAAAATATTTATTTCATTAAAAATTTACACCAGGCCAAAAAGACTAACGACATTTAAACGCTTCTTTAAATAAGAAGTTTGAGACAATAATATATTGAATATATTATACGATTGAAAATCAAAACTTATTGCGCGTTCCTTTAGTCTACCTTCGAAATCCATTAATATTTTATACGGCGAAACGTACAAGCTAAAATATGATAAAACACGGTCAAAATTAATATGATCTTCGATTTCGTCAAAAGAAAAGAACTCTCCATAATCTATTTCTAGTATTTTATATATGGTAATAAGCTCAGTGCAAATCAAATCGCATAGCAATAAATAAAACTGTTCATTCGCAACCAGTTTCTTCATGTGGTCATTGATATAAGGCATTAGACGATTTAACTCGCTAGCTTCTGAGGCGTTCAACGTGAATTCATGAGTCTTTCCGCCCGTGATATTGGTTTCCAGCTTTAGACTGTTGAAGGTGGCGTGAGCGGACGTCGAAGATACTGGAGTATCGGCTAAAATAGCGTCGTATGACGTGTGCTCTTCGCAGCTAGTCCAACCGCTAAGCGGACCAATTTTGGATGCAAAAGCTTGCCAAGTGTCAACATCAAAGCGAAACGTAGAAAAATCTGGTTCTTTCATGCATATTCTAATCTCTATATTGAGATCAGGCGTGAATCCGAAAGATAGAAATACTTGTCCTAAATGAAATCTCGAGTTGATTTTACGAGGTTTCGATGGGAGTTTCCGTTTACGAAAATTATCAACTTCCATTCTTATCTAAAGAAAGCATCCGGTGTTATTACCAAACGAACGCCCAAAAACTGTAAGGCTCGTTTACACAAGCGCGAGGTTCTCTAGCTGAAGCGGAAAGTAGGTTCCGAAGTATGATGTCGTATCTCGCGCATAATATCGGTTTCGGCGTAAGCTTGTTCTCTACGCGAGGCCTATCGTTCACATAGGCGCTTCAAATTAGCGCGCTTTTGGGTACTCTTGCGAGAAGCCGAGAAGGTAAACATACAAAATGGCGGCGGGACTAGAAACGACGTTATCTATTAATACAATATTAATTGCTTGCCATTTTCATTTCCCTGGCAATGGCTTCTCATTTTAAGTTTTGCAAGTCCCTGTCTCGATAATTAATGTTGGACTGTCCCAAATCTCCGAGTAATCGCGAATTATATCTATTAAATGTTCCTTTCTTTCTTGTCCTTTTTTCTATTGTTGGCTTTTAAAGTATTTTCATGTTCTTCTTTTCTTTCAAAGACATCGTTCTTTCTATTCTGACTAATTTTACCCTCAAAATCAAGCGTGAATGACTAGCAGACAAAGACAAAATAACCACTGACCATGCGCCGACTAAATAAATGCTTGTCATTGGATAGCAAAGTCACATGACTTTCCGATTAAGCTGAACTCGTGCGAGAAAATCTGCCTTGGCAGATCGCGAGCTTATTCGGAAATCAGCTTCATCTTAGGCAAAAGCTCGTTCAAGTGATATTCTCGCGGGCATATGAACGGTCACGCGAGAAACAGAAGCATGGGTCAGCTTCATCTCTGATCTTTAAGCTTCATATTCTCGCGCTTGTGTAAACGAGCCTTTACGTAAATTTAACTTACATTTTAAGCGACTTTCTCACTCGAAGGTCTAGCTCAAAGTGAATTTCTACCCTTGGTTACAAGCCTTCATTCTTTAAGGAGGGGGAGGGGGTGGTTAGTTCCAGTTAAAATCTGGCCTCTTTCTGTAGACTAGAAGGTGAACGTGCCTGGGCAAAGACGGACGAAGAGGAGTTTAGTTTTGGGTGTGGGGTGGTGAGATGGGTGGGGGGCTGGTTCTAGTTAGTTCCAGTTTAAGGTTAGTTTTTGGGTGGGGGTGGAGTGGATGGGTATGGGGGGGGTTTATAGTTTGGTTCCAGTTTGAGTAAAATCGGGCCTCTTTCAACGTGTCTGGGCAAAGACGGGTGAAGATGAGTTTTTGTTCTACTTAGAGTATGGCCTCTATCGGAGGGAGGGCGGGGTGTATCTAAAACCTTACGTTCTCGCCGGAACTTTTTCTTTCCGTTACGTACAGCATGGGGGGAGGGTAAAGAGAGGGCTAAGGCCTATATAAGACAATATGTCGAGCATGCAAAACTCATTCTCTACTTCAGAGTTATAAAGTCAAGACGGAAAGCATTTTTACTAGTCTCGCTTTTAAGATAAGGTTTTAGAAAGCTTGCCCGGACGCGTCTCTTCTACGATTTGAAAGGTAACGTATTTTTTTTCTTTTTTTTTTTCACGGGGACAGCATTTAACGTAAGTTTTTTTTACTATAAAAACGCGTCAAGATGGACCAAGAATCTATTTTATTCGAGGTCGAGGAGCTGGCTGTCTTACGACCATGGCCCCTTAAGAAGATTTACGCCTTTTCTTTATTTATGTACATTACTCAAACTTAACCCAGCTAAACTTAACCTAGCTGCAGTCGGGGAAATTTTACCGGCCTTTTTATCTAATAGAGGATACGCTATTCTCGAAACATTTACCGACATATTTAAATATATGTTAAGCGTACCGCGCGAGCCTGAACAATGCCGCGACATTAAAGAGTTGGAAACATTCTACAATAATTTGCCTTTAGCGTGTAGTGAGCTATATATGGCTCGTTTCGAACAAAGGGCATTTGAAATAGGTCAACGCGATATAGACGATATACGGGCTGAAAATCTACTCATTGACGGGCAGATGATGAAAGTATGATTAAGGCTTTAAACAATTTTGAAGATTCGCTTGTTCGGGATTTTGAATCTTCCAGAAATGATCGTATAGTTCAGACTTTTTCATTTTGAAGATTCACTAGTGCGGGAATTTGAATCTTCACAGAATGACCGTCTAGTTGCCGACTTTTTAAACGCTAATCCCGAGCTGGGTTTCGCCTCTCAAAACGATTTCGCCTCTATAGATTTTTCAGGTCTTAGTAATTTCCCTGATCAATCAGGTGGCGGGGCGAGGGAAGCAGTTATGACTCCAATAGATTCTCTACCCCACTGTGAAATTACGGGTCAAAGGGTACAAATGTACCCTAGATTTAACCTAACTGGTCTCGAAATCACTGTAAGAATAACTAATAATTTGGTTGAGGCTTAGCCAATATTGTCCAAGCCGTTCTTAATAGGCTAGCCCCATCTGATATGATACAGATTACGGCCGAGAGTTAAGCTTGCCAAACCGGGGCGAGATATCACTCTCGTTTCGTAGAGCCGATCAATTGGACTCTAAATCTGTTTAGATGAGATAGAGTCAGTTTTATACGACGATGAGTTTGAAAGATTCTTTTGTGGACCCATCGTCTTAAAATTTCACGTGGTGAGAATCCCGGTTGAAGGTTTTGGCCGAGCTGCTCCCAAAGGAGTGCGGTCCTTTGATATCTTTTCTCGCGACTCCCGAGGAATTATCAGGATAGTGAACAATGATAATCTGTGTTTGCCACGCGCGCTTTCCGTGGCAATTGCGCATTCGGAACATAAGAGAAATCCGACTAATATCGCGCTTAAAAACAAATTTAAATCGATTTCGTACACGCGAGCGGATCGAGGCGATACGGCTTCTCAACGAGATGCCGTCATAAAGCAAAAGTTAATTCAAAAGACTGCGGCAAAGTAGAATCTATACAAAAATTTAAAGCCGAATTAGCGCAATATAGTATATTAATATATATTTTAAAAATAATTTGCCCGAGTTGATTTTGGGGAAATCAACATTGACGACAATAGACCTCGTTTGATATAATTAATCAAAACAGGCATTACAACGTCGTCACGTCCTTAAGACCTTTATTCGGGATGGACCATTACTGTGAAAATTGTCTGGTAGGATTTAGAAACAAGAGAGATCATAGTTGCAATCTTTATTGTTACAATTGCTTACGAGATCAAACTTGTACGGGTGCTGACCGAGCGTGTGATAAAGTCTCAAGGTTTTCAAAGGAGATGAATGCTTTAATTATCATAAACAAGATGGTGTAGACGGGAAGAGTATCTGCGCGCAACTATTTCATTGCAAACAATGTTTCACGCAAATAAATTATTTAAGCGTAAAAATCAACTCCATACGTGCGGTGAAATTTATTGTTCTATCTGCAGTAGATACACGCCCAGTCCGCACTATTGTTACGTTCAGGTAATTAAAGAAGAACCTCCTAAAGTTCGCCAAGCTAAGAAACAGAAAGTTGCCCCTGATATGCTTTACATTTTCTATGACTTTGAAGCGATTCAGATATTAGAATCCGAGGAAAAAAAAGGGGCGTTAGTCCACCAGGCCATTCTCTGCGTGTCAGAGATGGTCTGCGAAAGTTGTATTGACGTGCCCGAGGCAGCTTTCGTCTGCGCGAAATGTGGGTCACTCGGACCAAGACAGAGAGTTTTGAAGGGGCAAAGCCGGTGTCGAATTTTTTAGCTTTTCTAAGAACATTAGCCTCTGTCAAGAAGGTGATTCTATTGGCCCATAATGCTAGCGGCTACGATAATCAGTTTCTATTACGAGAGATTATGGCTCTAGGCGAAGAATTTAAACCTAACTGTATAATTAACGGCACTAAAATTATAATTTAACTGTCTTTAATTTAAATTTCCTTGACTCTTTCAATTTATCTCCGTACCACTCTCTAAATTCGCCGACACTTTCGGGTTACAAGACGCTACAAAGGGTTATTTCCCTCATTTTTTATTTAACGTTGTGAAGGATCACGTCTTCGATCTTAATAATCAATTAGCAACAAATTATGTCTTAAAAGACCAAATGCCACCACCCGAGGCTTACGGGTCGGAAAAATTTAACCTCCAAAAATCTAAAGAAGAGTTATGGCGTGGTACGATAAGCAAATTGAGGAGAAAAAAGGCTTTAATTTTCTGGAGGAATTAAAGTTTTATTGCGTCAAGGATGTTGTGATATTAAAGTTAGGTTGTCTAGCTTTTAGAAAAATTTTCTTGGATATTGCCCAGGTGGAGCCTTTCCAGGTCGCGTGTACTATAGCCGGTTTGTGTAGCTGGGTATACAGGAGGCACTTTATGGATAAAGATTCTATAGGCATTATTCCGCATAACCTCTATAGGATGACTGATAATCAGTCACTAGTGGCTATAGAATGGTTATCCTGGTATGCTCACGAAAACGGCGTAAATGTACAGTCTGCGTTTAATGGCGTTGAAGCCAAGAGTTTTGAAAATGAAAGTGGACGGCTTGTATGAAAAAGATGTTCTAGAGTTTAACGGGTGTTATTTCCATGGTTGCCCCAAATGCTACAAAGTCAACCGCAACCAATCTTTACAAGGTGATCCGGGTCAAACCTTGAACACCTTGTACGTCAGAACTTTAAAAAAAGAAGGAACGAATCGAGAAAGCTGGCTTTAAAGTAATAACGAAGTGGGAATGTGATTGGGCTAAAGATAAAACCGATAATCCGGCTATCGGGTGTTTTTCTGGAGGCAGAAAACATTAAAGATAAAGTCCGCGAGCCTTTAAATCCTCGCGATGCCTTTTTTGGTGGAAGAACATCGGTACTTAAACTATACCATAAAGTATCCGGCAGCGAAAAAATGCATTACGTTGACGTAACTAGTCTCTATCCTTTCTGCAACAAGAGAAAGAAGCTGCCAGTCGGGCACCCAGAAATTTACTGGATAATATTCCCGACATTTTCACATTCGATGGATTTCTGAAATGCGAAGTTCCCCCCCGATTAGCCTCTTTCACCCCGTTTTGCCAACAAGGTTAAACAATAATTAGTGTTCACTCTTTGCCGGGAGTGCGCCTTGAAACGTCCAAGGAGACTGCCGCCATTCCGACGAAGAGCGAAAACTAGTCGGCANACCCTGTTTTGCCAACAAGGTTAAACAATAAATTAGTGTTCACGCTTTGCCGGGAGTGCGCCTTGAAAACGTTTCCAAGGAGACTGCCGCCATTCCGACGAAGAGCGAAAACTAGTCGGCACTTGGGTGATTGACGAACTTCGTGCCGCTGTAAATC
This sequence comes from Phalangium opilio, assembly GCA_019434445.1. Taxonomy (NCBI): domain Eukaryota; kingdom Metazoa; phylum Arthropoda; class Arachnida; order Opiliones; family Phalangiidae; genus Phalangium; species Phalangium opilio. The sequence continues at coordinate 1,071,687 of JAEQBA010002799.1, forward strand.
GGGTTATGTTATCTTAAAAAAGATAGAGGCCTGGAAATACAAGGTGAGATTGAGACATAACCCCGAAACTGGCGAGGTCGGCTTGTTTCAAAAATACGTTGATTCGTTCCTTCTTCATAAGCAGACGGCTAGTGGGTACCCATCCGATTGCGTTACCCCGAGGAACGTGACAATTATATTAAAAATTTTAAAATTAGAGAGGGCGTACTTTTAAACCCAGCCAAGATTAAAAAAAAACGAAGGGTTGCGTAGCGTAGCAAAACTTGCCCTGAATAGTCTGTTTGGGTAAATTCGGGGAAAGAGTCAAACCAACCAAAACGGAAATTATCAAGAACCCCGTAGACTTTACGAACTCTTAAGTAACCCGGATGTTGAAGTAAAAGCGTTTTAACAATCAATCAAGAAACGTTGCTAGTCAAAGGGTTCCTACGACTGAGGCCGACGTTGTTTTGAAGCATACCAACGTCTCCATAGCTTGCTATACAACGGCTATGGCGAGACTTTGTTTATTAGAATATCTGGAAATGGTTGGGGATAAATGCTATTATTACGATACAGATTCTCTTGTGTACATGTCCCCCCTGGGAATACCGCTAATAGAAACTGGTAACTTTCTGGGTGAAATGACCAACGAATTGGAAGGTTATGGTAAAAACGCCTACATTGATACCTTTGTCAGTGGCGGATGCAAAACTACAGTTATTGGGTAACAGATCCCGACTCTGGCAAAAGGTTCAATACAACCAAAGTCAAAGGGTTTCGTCTTAATGTCTCTAACGAGAAACTAGTCAATCACGAAACTTTAAAAGGACTACTAGGCGTCGATTTAGATAAACCCCTTTTACCCATAACTGTTCCAATTCCGAGACATATTACTAGGCTTCCCAATCACACGCTTGTCTCTATAGATACCCACAAAGTTTATAGAGCCACGGTCGATAAAATCCGCATACTAGACAATTTCAAAACAGTCCCCTATGGTTACCAACGCCCAACTTAATTTATTGGCTAATTTAAAACTAATTTATTTATTTATTTACCAATTTAAAAGTTTTTTTAAAACTAATTTATTTAAAAGTTTTTTTATAATTTAAAGTTTATTTACAAAAATTGATTTTATTGACTAATTTAAAAGTTGAATTATTGACTAATTTAAAAGTTTATTACAAATTGCCTAATTTATTGACTAATTTAAAAGTTTATTGCCTAATTTATTGACTAATTTAAAAGTTTATTTACAAATTGCCTAATTTATTAATTGACTAATTTAAAACAAATTTATTGATTTAAAACTAATTATTTATTTAAAACTAATTTATTGACTAATTTATTTATTTATTTAAAAGTGTATATTGTATATTTAAAGTTTTTAAATAATAAAAAATTTTAAACTGATTTTGTTCTTTTTTCGCTTTCCTGTCATACGCGTTTATACGCGGCGCGTTCTTTCCCGCGATGCACGGCGCGTTTTCCCGCACGACGCGTTATTTCCCGCGAGAAGAAGATGCGCGCGAACCCCCTATATTAACGCTAGACTACTTAATGTTTAATTTATTTAAGCTCGAGAACTCGGAGAACAATGATTCCTTTTTATCATCCGTGTACCATAACGGTAAATGGACCGAGTGGGGCTGGAAAGACGTTTCTTTGCGAAAGAATCATTAAAAATCATCGGGAAATGTTTGAACCCAATATCGCCGAAATTATTTTCTATTATTCAGAATATCAACCATTTTACGACAGATTGAAAGGTTTGGTTGTCTTTAAGGAAGGTTTGCCGGATATGAACGAGTACGACGGCTCTCGAAATTGTCTTCTAGTAATAGACGATTTAATGGATCAGAACAAATCAGGTTTGATCGGTTCAATTTTTACCAAGTTTAGTCATCATCGTAATTTAAGCGTGTTATATTTAACTCAAAATCTTTATCATAAATCCAGCGACGCTAGGGACATCAGTTTAAACACAAATTATTTGATACTGTTCAAGCAGGTTAGAGATAAATTACAAATAAATTATCTAGCTAGACAAATGTACCCGCGTAACCCGAAATTTTTAATGGAAAGTTACTTGGACGCTACAGAACAACCTCATTCGTATTTGCTACTGGACTTTAAACAAAACTGTCCCGAAGATTATAGGGTTAGAACAAAAATATTTCCCGATGAGACAATGGTAGTGTACGTGCCCAAAAAGAGATAAATAAGACACGTATCATACAAGAGCATTCATTTGAATTATGAAACGCCGAGCGATTACATCACAGCGAGACGTTCTCGCACTCTTGAGTAAACTTAAAAAAGGACCTAGACACGCTTTTATAAGATCCGCGGATAAAGGTTTAATAGACGCTATATCAGAATTAGTTTTAAATACGCTACACGGAAACGTGAAATTGAATTTGGCCCAAAGAAGTAGGCTATACAGGTATAAGAATAATCTGCGTAAAATAGCTAGTAAAAGAATAGCTTGGAAAAAGAAAAGGGCTATTTTATCGAACCAAAAAGGCGAAGGTCTTTTTTCTTTGCTCGTACCCCTTCTTTCATCGGTTATCGGAGCCTTTAGTTCGTAATGTACCATAAAATGACGTTGGTACCCTTGAATGAACGGAAAATACCGTCTCAACCCGATATTCAACCCGTTGATACTCTAAAGACAGATGTTATGCAAGAATTGAATAGGGAGATGCAAACGGTTTTAAACAACAATTCGTTAGACGATCGCTCCAAATGGATTATGTACCAACAGCTAGTCCAAAGGTACAATAACGTTTCTCGAGAAATCGTGCCGGATCCTACCGAAAAATGGATTGACATGTTCCCCCTTAAATATAAGGGGAGAGCAAAGAAGGTTTTTACTCAGTTGCAATCGCTTGGCGAAACCTTAAGGTGGTCGAAAGAAGGAAGAGTTTTTGTAAACGGACGAGAGATCAAAAATTCTGATATAGCGCAGTTAGTATACCATTACATTTCCCCCCTTAAAGAAATACCCGAGGGCTGGAGCGATTTTCATAACATTGTAAAAGAAATTGAAGGACCAAAAGCCACCGTCTCTCCCGAACCAGTCCCCATCCTTCCCCCTCCTCCTCTCCTTCATTTCACTTCCCCGCCAAAACGAACTCCGTTAAAGCGGAGGCTAAGAAATTACGGTAAAGAAAATTCAAGCGGGCCACGATACGTTACGAAAAGGAAATCTTCTTCTATAATACCAAAATGGCTGAGCTTCAACCCGACAACACAGAAAAATTAAAAGCCATATACTATGATCCTTCTAACCCCGCATCGTTTTCAGGAATAGACGCTTTACATCGAGCTGTTAAAGATGATGGTATATCGAAAGCGGAAGTAATTTCGTTTTTGGAAAGTTCCACCCCGTATACTTTGCATAAAACGGCTCGTAAAAAGTTTAAGAGGCGCCAAATTATAGTTCACAATATCGGTGATTTGTACCAAATAGACTTGGTTGACATGCGATCCTTGGCCAAAGATAATGATAACTACACGTTTCTATTGACGTGTATAGATTGTTTTAGTAGAAAACTATGGGTCGTGCCTTTACTACGTAAGACGGGAAAAGAAGTTGTTAGAGCCTTAGCTCTTATATTCAAAGATCAAATACCGATTAGAATAGAAACGGATAAAGGGAAGGAATTTTTGAATTCCTCGGTCAGAAAATTTCTCAAAGAAAAGGGGGTTAAATTCTTTACAACCGAGAATGACGTCCACCACGCCCCCATTGTAGAAAGAGTGAATAGAACGCTAAAGTCTCGTATGTTTAAACTGTTTACCCATCTCCATACTAGAAGGTATATCGACCACCTGCGAGATATAGTGACGGCGTATAACGGCGCTTGGCATAGTACTATTAAGATGACACCAAATAACGTTAAGCCAACCAATATATTAGAAGTGTATAGAAATATTTACGGGACTGAAAGCAAAGGACAGAAAAAACGCCCTCCCCCCCGAATAAAAGTGGGTGATTACGTCAGGGTTAGCAAAGTAAAAATGGTTTTTGAAAAGGGTTACGAAGCCAATTACTCCACCGAAGTTTTCCAAGTTGATTTTATCGGAACTGCCCGTGATCCAGTGATTTACAAGTTAAAGGATCTGGAAGGAAACCCTATAAGTGGCGTGTTCTATCGCGAAGAGGTTCAGAAAACGGTTAAACCCCAACGGTTCAACATTGAAAAAATCATAAAGCGGCGAAAAAGGCGTGGTAAATTGGAGTTATTAGTATCTTGGGAAGGTTACCCGAAAACCCAAACCTCTTGGGTTCGTGGAGAAGATGTCGAATCAATCGTTTTACCTAACCCTACCAAGTAACGTCAACGGCTCGTTATTTCCCGATAATACCAGGGCGCATTACTGTACCAAATTGCCTAATCCTATTCATTTAAATGGAAAATGGGAAGTGGCTCTAGTAGATATAATGTATACGTCTACTTTTTACAACGTGCCAAGGCCTAAGGAAGAACGTGATGTTAGTTTTCATAACGTTTCCAGATACGGGAGCAAATATACAGTTGGGGATGTAGTCGAAGGAAAGAAAAGAGAGAAAAAAAGTAAAGACGCTAGGAGGGAGACCCTAGTTATGCCCGACGTTCCCCCGGGGTTTTACAAGTCTATAGAACATTTAATAAACGTCATAAATAATTCGTTCGACAAAAATGGCCCAACATTGCGGTTGATTTACGATAACGTAACCGGGCACATTACTATAAACCAATCTGAAAAATTATTGAAACCTTATTTAAAATTCGAAAAAGCCGTTGCCGAAATTCTTGGATACGATGAAGCTAGCGAATGTATAGGTCGTAGCCAAAGGCCCTCTAATTTGAATTACCACGTTCCGGACCAGTTATTCATCTATTTAAATATCGCTAGCGATCAGATTGTAGGCGACCACTCGGTTCCTTTACTACGGATCGTTTCGGTCGACGCCAAGAAACCTTACGGGTCTCAAATATTTCAAACCTTTACCAATCCTCATTACGTACCCGTTGGTAAAAATTACTTTGATATCATCGAAGTTAATATAAGGAATAGTTTAGGGGAACCGGCGCCATTTGAATACGGGAGCTTAACGGTTAAACTACACTTGCGATGCCTAAGCCCGACGTCTTAGAAAGGCGAGAATGTTGCTACAAGCGATATTACAATAATCAAGCGGGGGCCGGAGGGTATTATATAGGAAATAACCCTAATTTGAAAGGTCACGGGGGGTTCGGATCCTTTTTTTCAGGTTTGGTAAAGTTTGTTAGGCCTTTGCTTACAAGCGGTGCCAAATTTCTCGGCAGAAAAGCTGTTAGTACAGGGACCAAAATTTTCAGTGACGTAGTATCGGGCAAGGATATTAAAGAGGCTGCTAAGAAAAGAGTAACGGAAACTTTAGATGATATTAGAACACAACATGGGGCAGGGGGGAAACGTCGCAGACGTAAAAAACCCTTGAAACGAAAACGGGCTCAAAGTAAAAAAGGTATAAAACGAGCGGCTACCAGGAAAATAAAGCCAGTTCGCCGTCGTATACCCTACAGGTCAAGACGACACGATATATTCTCCTAAAAATGTTTCAAGCGACAAAATCTGAGCTGGATTTTTTCGAATCTGTCCCGATTCAAACATCGGTAGAATCGACCAAGTATGTTTGCTATCGACCTATTTCGGTTTTGGATGGAGACTCTCAGATTGAATTTTACGTTCCCGGAAATGGCGAAGAATATATTGACGCCTCTCTAACTATGCTTTATGTTCGAGCTAAAATAGTACATACGGACGGTACAGATATCGATGATACAGATAACGTAGGACCCATCAACAATTTTTTACACTCGCTCTGGGATACGGTAGAAGTGACCGCCAATGATACAGCTATTTCATCTTCAACCGGAAACTACGCCTTCAAGGCCTACCTAGAAACATTGCTAAACTATGGAGGAGACGCTAAAAAATCTCATTTAACTTCTTCTTTATGGCATAAAGACACGGCTGGGAAAATGGCTTCTGCAACTGAAAACCAGGGACATCTTGTTAGAAAAGAGTTAGCAAAGGGATCGAAAGAGATTGAAATGTACGGGGCCTTACACGCTGATATGTTTAACGTTTCAAAATTCATACCCAATGGCGTCAGTCTTAGAGTCAGGATGACCCGAAATAAACCAGGTTTTGTTTTGCTCGGAGCTCCTCCCCCGGGCGGCGTATGGTACAAGCACGAAATACTCGAAGTAGGTTTATATATTCGTAAAGTGAGAGTAGCCCCTCGAGTAATGCTAGCTTTAGAATCGGCTTGGACTAAAGCCACGGCTAAATATCCATTCACTAGGACAGAAGTGAAAGTTTTTACCATTTCGGCAAATATTCAAAAAACTACTATAGATAACGTATATTTAGGGGTTTTACCAAACAGATTAACAGCGGGTTTAGTAACTCATAACTCGTATAACGGCAAATTGAGTTGGAACCCTTTTGACTTCCAAAACTTTAACGTGAATTATGTTAATCCGATTATCGGTTCGGAACAAGTACTCGCTAAGCCTTTGCGACCAAATTTCAAAAAGGGTCTTTACGCTAGATCATATTATTCTCTGTTTACCGGATCTGGTACTCATTACAAAGACGACGGTAACGAAATATCTATGAAGGAGTATCCCAAAGGCTATACGCTTTACTGTTTTGATTTGACTCAAGACGGTACTGCGTCAGATATAAATCATTACAACCCTATACGACAGGGACAATTACGACTTGAACTCGGGTTCGAAGAACCGGTTCCCGAAACGCTGAGCTTGATCGTTTATTCAGAGTTTCAAAGTTTAATGCACATAGATCATAATAGAACAGTCGTTGTAGATTCGCCATGAACGCTTCAACCATAAGAAGGGTTTTGAGATACACCCGAGGATTCATGGGCGTATACCCGCGTGATATTCTACCCAAATATATCCTTCGATATCCGGCTTCCATTGTTATAAATCTAGATAATCACAAAGGAAACGGAAGTCATTGGATTTGCCTCTATATCGATGGGAATAAACAATGTTATTATTTTGATTCCTTGGGCTGGGTCCCTTGACAGAAGATATTAAAACATTTATGAGAGAAAATTCTACGAAAATAAACTATAATAGGAGGGCTTTACAGCCCCCCGACAGTTCCGCTTGCGGTATATACTGCGTTGTATACATTATGCACAGAACGAGGAGAAGAAGCACAAACCTGTTTTTCAAGAAATTTAAAAGGGACCCGTGGATGAATGACGTCATCATATCCAACCTCTATAAGAGAACCACGCCCCCCTCGGAATTCTCGTATCCAATCCCGACTCGGTATTAGTCCACGTCCGGGCCTCATCGTTTCCAGCCTCTATAAGAGAAGCCCAACGGTCGTTTGAGGTTTCATATTCAACCTCTGTTCGGTTTTACACGGTCATACATAGACTCGCCGCTAGTTATTATTATGAAGTCCGCCGTTATTGAGTTAGAATACCTGAACGGGTGCACTCGTAGTGACGGCACTACAGACCTCATCGTTAAAGAACTGGCCATAACGACCATCGAGGCAAAGCCTTCAACCGTTTCCTGGACATTCGCGCCACCCTACAATAAATCTCACGTGGCGATTTCAAAACAACGCCAGAACCAATGGGTCTCGCGTAATCTACACCAGCTGGACTGGACTGCTGGCCTAACCTCTTACAGCAAAATCGACGAATGCCTCGCCGCTGCTCTTCAGGGGGTCGATTTGATCTTCTCCAAGGGCGATTCCAAAGTCGCCTTTCTATCGGACCGCCTTAACAGAACGGTGCACGATCTAAACGATTTCAAGTGCCCGAAAGCCACCACCGCGGACATTTCTTCTCTCCCCGTACGTTGCTTGTACCCACATCCAGTCGGTGAGCACCGAACGGCCTGCGCCTTTGACAAGGCTTTAATTTACGCCTTATGGGCATATTCTAACAAAGCCGAAATTAATATTTCGTGCAATCTTGATACACTTAACGAATTTTATATGTAAAAAATAAATAAATGTCTTTTTCCCCTAAAAATGATTTTATTTTTTCAACATACACATATTACAGTTTTAAACAGGGCCTATTTTTTCTAGCTAGGAGAGCGAACGTGTCTAAACACGTATTGCAAGGACCCGTTATTCGGGGTTTGTTGTTAAGGATTGATTGGGCCTCATTTCTAATAAAACCGAGATGATGTAACCTTGACACGCTTTAGTTATAGTATGCAAGTCTAGACACGGATTATTTTTACAGGGGCCTCTTTTGTTTCGTTTTGTCGAGGGGCCCTAGGTCTTGTTAGAGTTTAGTTTTTATGGAGTTCCGGTTATAGGTTGGGTTCTAGTTAAAGTTTAGTTTTTGCTGTGGGGGAAGGAAGGAGTGGGCCTCATTTCTAATAAAACCGAGATGATGTAACCTTGACACGCTTTAGTTATAGTATGCAAGTCTAGACACGGATTATTTTTACGGGGGCCTCTTTTGTTTCGTTTTGTCGAGGGGCCCTAGGTCTTGTTAGAGTTTAGTTTTTATGGAGTTCCGGTTATAGGTTGGGTTCTAGTTAAAGTTTAGTTTTTGCTGTGGGGGAAGGAAGGAGTGGGCCTCATTTCTAATAAAACCGAGATGATGTAACCCTGACACGCTTTAGTTATAGTATGCAAGTCTAGACACGGATTATTTTTACAGGGGCCTCTTTTGTTTCGTTTTGTCGAGGGGCCCTAGGTCTTGTTAGAGTTTAGTTTTTATGGAGTTCCGGTTATAGGTTGGGTTCTAGTTAAAGTTTAGTTTTTGTTGTGGGGGAAGGAAGGAGTGGGTGAACAGGTCTGGACATGAATTCCTTTAGCCACTAGGGGGTGTATATGCTTTTATATAAGCAAACGGGAAAGGCCGTTGGGCTTCATAACCCAGTATGAACGTCGAGGCGAAAAGACGTGAAAGTTTCTCTCGTTGGGAAGCCCCGTATACAAATCCCAGAGATTTAGCTAGAGACGGATTTTTTTATTTATATACGTATGGTACCGATACCGTAGAGTGTTATTTTTGTCACGGTATATTAAACAGTTGGAAACCTCGAGATTCGGTGCACGAAGAGCACAAACGGCATTTTCCTAGTTGTCCCTTCATCCGCGGACTTCCAACAAACAACGTACCGATCGAAGACGACAAGGGTCACGACGTTCCACCCACCGCCCGCTCTGATTATATGGAGTTTCGCATTCCAAAGTCTGTCATTCAAAAGGCCATTTTGGATACCTACGTCAAAGAAATTTTCAGCGACCCCAAGAACCGCGATATGCTAAATAGGACATGAATTCGGAAAAAGCCCGTTTAAAACCTTTCCAATCGTGGACGTCGCTTTACGTTGATACCGCCGAACTAGCGCGAGACGGGTTTTATTTAGACCGTAGAGATACCTACAGATGTTTCTTTTGCCACGGTACTCTTCAAGTATGGACAACCTCGGAATCGGTACACGATAAACATAGACAATTGCACCCCGACTGTCCATTCATTTTCGGGCAAAAAACGCTAGTCCAAACGGACCATACCTTCAGATGTTTCTTTTGCCACGGTACTCTTCATGTATGGGCAACCCCGGAATCGGTACGCGATAAACATAGACAATTGTACCCCGACTGTCCGTTCATTCTCGGGCAACAAACACTCAATGTGCCTATCGAATCATACGTTACTTCGGAAAACGAGGAATATATCTTCCATATCAAGAAAAGACGAAGCTAAAAGACTCTTACAATGGTGAAAAAAAAAAAGTTACTTTTTGCCCTTTAATCGTAATATATAAAATACCTTACGAGGATCGTTTGAACTATTATTATATCGATAAATTGCATTTTAACGAGCGCATCCGTAATATTAATACTTTACTTGAAAAAATACTTTGTGTAAATATATAAATAAACCTTGTTAAAAAATATTCAATGTTTCTTGCTTGATAACATACATAGCGCAAAAGTAAAAATTCGGGAGAGATTTACTAGAGAGAGGGAAAGTACATTTCAGTACGGAGTTGACCAAAGGCGAGAGATCGCGCGCAGGCTCGTACACGGGAACCTAGCTAGAGAGGAGGAATTCAACAATACGCGGGAGAGACCAGATTGCGCGCTAGAGAGAGTGAGATGGTAAAAGATCCCCCGCATTGACAGCGCTTTCGCCGGTATGGAGCTCGGGGCGAAAGAGAAAGTGAGAGAGAGAGAGGGGCGGCGTAAAAAAAAATACAGTGGCGGGAAAGGAGCTGGGGTAAAGAGAGAGACGGGAATGGAGCGGAGGTAAAGAGACGGCGAAATAAAGAGATGGTGAAAGTCAGCGAAATAAAGAGACGGTGAAAGTCAGTGAGGGGGAACAAAAAGTACCACCCCCTCCGGGGGCGGAATTGAAGGGGGCAAAAAGTACCGGGGGGCCAAAAAAATTTGACCCACCCTGCGCGGGTATCGAGGATGGGGGAAAAAAATTCATCCCCCCCTGCGCTGCCCGCGGGTATCGCGGCTTACTATTCTCTGCGGACTAGTACGTGTAGAACGGTTTCTTTCGAGGCATTGTGGCACTTTTTTCTGGGATAATTCTTGCGTAAGAATTCGACGTAACTTCGTAAAATCTTCTCAGTTTCCTCTGAATTTTTACCATTTCGAATGAGGACATCGACGAAGGTTCGAACCACTGCAAATTCCTTTTTTAATATTGTTTCTCGAGTTAAAATTGACAATTTCTTCCCGGCGCCTGTGTTTCTTCCCGTATCTTTAGCCAGATACAAAAGGTAATCCACTACGAAATATTCAGCAAAAGATTTGATGTAAAAACGTCAGATTTCCGATATAAACTCCCACCTTTAAAAGTGAACCCTCAACTTGACCACCTTCATCCTCAAGTTCCGGATAATTCAATTCTTCATATACGTTTTCAGGCAGTAAAAGTTGAAGAGCGTATTGTCTGTGTTTCTGAAGTATAAGTTTTTCCGCAATTTCTTGCGCGTTGGTCAAAGGTACGTTACCGTCCGTCGAGGCACTTTTTTGAGTATAGTAAATTTCTATTTTACTTTTGATAAAATTTTCGTATAAATCCATTAACGATACTTTGTCAATCATTGCGAATTGGCCAATTGAAATTTTACGGAGCATATATGACGCTAAAAATCTGCATTGTAATGGGACTCCCATGAACTGTCTTTCGTTATCTTTTATAGAGTTGGATAAATTGTCAATTGATGTTGAGACTTATTTGTTCAAATCTTCATGCGTTCCAGGGAATTTTATATTCACAATATTAAATTGTTTTTGCAAATATTTAACAATGAACTCCACTTGATCTTCTTTTGAAAATGGTACCATAGTATGAGCCCAACAGCTGAAACAATTTTCCAACTGTTCCTTGGTGTATGGCCTAGTTGATATTATAATTTTCTCGACACGAGTTTTCATCAACGCTTCTAGAATTTTTATGACCTGCCTATCATAAGTCGGACTAATTTCGTCAAATCCGTCGAAAACTAACACCAGTCTCCCGCAATTGGTTAACGAATTTTCAAACAACTTTGTTTCAAATGTATTTTTCAATTTAGTGTTTTCGCTGCAAGGTAAGATATACTTCAGCATAAAATTCGATAACTCTTTCGGATTTGCGATGGAAATTTCCTGTTTCTTCGCCGATTCTAAAGTCTTGGTGCACGTGTTCAAGTTGACTCTAATAACCCAATAATTTGGATATTTAAGTTTGATTTTTTGGCCCAATACAGAAAGAACAGTTGATTTGCCCATCCCAGGAGTGTCGGAAATTATCAATGATTTGCCAGATTTTTTAATGAAGGTTTTTTCAGAATAGGAAGAGCTCTGATCTTTGACCAAGTACTTTCGTAAATAATCCAGTGTACCACGTGACTTGCACAAAATTAACTTTGATTTTGAATCATACTTTAGCCAATGAATGTATTTCCCTGAATTTTGTTCGCAAAAACGTTGAAAATCCTCATCTTTCGTTATTTGAACGCAGTTTCTACCTCTCCGAGTGACGTATGTCACGGAGAGGTATTACACCGGCCGTGTCTGTGTGTCTGTGTGTGTGTCTGTCAGACCCCACGTGACCGCGTTCGCAGTTTGCGAATCGGAGCAAACGTGTTCCCAATTTCCGGACTGCATTGACAGTTCACGGAAATTTGGGTTTGTCTCCTCTGGCTATTCTACTTGAGTTCCAACACCACCAGCTTTAGTTTTCGTCCACTCCACATGGACACTAGTCTGTACTTGCTAGCTTCCAAGCACAACCATCTTCTGTTCTTCGTCAATTTCACCTTGACACCAGCTTCTATGCACCACCATCTTCTGTTCTTCGTCAATTCCACATTGACACCAGCTTCTATGCACCACCATCTTCAGGTCTTTATCCATTCCACATGTACGCCAGTCAGTCCATTCTGGCTTCTTTTCCTTCGTCATCGTTTGGTTTCAAGATATACGCGGCGATCGGCTAGGGTTACGAGAAACGTCTAGCCTCCCAATGGCAGGGCTTCCACCATCGGTTCACGCGAATGCGTTTTTATCTATTATAGGTTTCAAGATATACGCGGCGATCGGCTAGGGTTACGAGAAACGTCTAGCCTCCCAATGGCAGGGCTTCCACCATCGGTTCACGCGAATGCATTTTTATCTATTATTATAATGGAAACGAATCGTATATATACCCCAAAATTTGAAAAAAGCGGGCAAGAGGGGTACCCTTCACTTTAAACGTCAATATTAGCAAAGTTTCGAAAGATAATAGGAACAACTTTATTTTAAACGATTTAACTATTTTTAAAGTTATTTACTGGCGATTAAAATAATTAATATCATTTATATTTAATTAATTATTTAAGATAAACTTAATTCTATGTAATGGCACAAGTGAGAGTTTATATAGAACGAGTAATGAAGATTGCATCCGAATCGAAACACTACACGCATATCGAAGTTAATATAAAGCGAGTAGGATGATAAGATCTCTTATAAAACGATAACATTTCCTTTTTGCAGAATATTAAATGGAAATATTTTAAATATTTTTCGGCATTACGATTCTTTTAGTAGTTGTGTAGCTATAAAGCTCTGTTTCATCTCAATATTCCAAGAACATCTTTTGATATTAACATTTCAAATTTGCTGTTTACTTTTTAGTTCAGCTTTACTACATTTATATATAGTGTAAACGCAACTTTTAATTTCACTACATAACAGGGATTTTAATTCTTCGTCTCTCTGTAAGTGTTGAAGCGATTGGGTCTATGAAACAAGATATTAGAATTGACCTTGTTTCGTGTCCTCTTACAAGAGGTGTTAACGGTTCAGAGTGAGCCGAAAGTTAAATACACACTTAAGAGATAGATATTAGGTCCTCATTAGAATTATGAGAATAGACAGGGAAATGTTAAACGATTAAACCTTTACTAATGACCTTCGCGATATCCCGCCAATTTGAGTTGCGTATTTCCGGTTTTCTCATTGGCTGGTGGACCCATGGACGAAGTAATACTGAAGAACCAATGGCAGCCCATTACTGCCCCCATTACTAAGCGACTAAACAACGATTGTAAAGCTTACAGCCCCAAAATGGAGGGGGTTATGAAAATGCGGAGTCAAATCCCGGAAAACGCTAGCGCCATCTAGACAAAATAAGACGTTAGCTGCTTCTCTTGTTAGAACGTTGATTCCCCCACTATCCGGTTTGCTACTATCTGCCGCTAGAAGGCGAATCAACAAGTATTTTTCAACTTTCTCCATCTGCCATCCGTCCTTCAGTATTAGTTCGTCCATGGTGGACCTGTGTTTGGAAAGTAAATTCGTCTCGACTCGGAGAGGTTTATTTTGGTTTCCTAACTTGTCTTGATTTACGAAACGCGGATTGCTTAGAGCTATTAATTCGGAAGAGTCTATTTTCTTTAAACATTCTTCATCAATAACTTTTTTTAGTTGGAATTCTCGTGGAATATAATAATCCTCGACGTCACCCAGACTCTCGAGCTCCTTTCCGACAGTTATGACTTTATTTTTAATCATATTAACTAGAATTTCCCCTTTCAGAACTTCTTCAAGTTGAATAAAATCCTCTTCGCGAAAGAGATCTTTTAAACTTGAGTTTTCATTTCCTTGAAATTTGATTACTTTTCTCTTCATAAGATCTTCCTGAGCTTCAGTGGTCAACTCGCCAAATGTGATTTGATCATGTTTTATCACATGCTCTATCATTAAATCTTGGTTATTCCCATCCGTTATTAAAACTAAGTTGATATTAGATTTAAGTTTTATTTCTTTTCGCAAATCTTGAAGAAATTTCCTACGTTCGGTATTCGAGCCGAGTTCGCCAGCGCATTCGATTAATATTATCATTTCTCCCAAATTTTCGTGCTTTAAAAATTCCTTCAAAGTGAAGAAAGTTTCCGTTGTTAATAAACTTTGCAATTCAAAGGCCAAAATTAAATTATTTCCCTGTGAACTTGGAATTGTCGTCAGAGCCTTTGCCATAGCGACATCGGTTCCATACTGAGCCTGAATTTCACAAACTTTATCAGGCTTATTTTCGAAAAAGTTTATCAAAGCATGCCAAGGATCTTTGGTGTCTTCGATCTTTAATTTGATTAAATCGTTGATTTGTTTTCTGTAATTTTCGCAGATGTTGTTGTAAATTGTTTTTCTAACTTCATAATCGGTTAAGGCATCTTCGGTTTTCTTGTTTAATTCAGGATAAAGTCGAAGCAAGCATTTAACGTATGGCACAAGTTGACGAATATCCGAATCAGAGTCGAAGGTAACGATATCATCTTGGAGGCATAAATGTTTCAGTTTATTCACTATCTTGCTTGGATGATCTTCTAAAATTTGATTGTAGTCAAAAATTCTATTCGGGATTATTTTCAAGTGCTGGAAAAGCTGCAGAAACTTTAATTCCCAATCGGTGAAAACACTGACGTGGCATTGATTTTTCTGAACGAGTTTCGCTTGATACCGAACTTTCAAATCTTTTTGCGCTTTTGAGTTAGGTCCATCGGTGTATGTTAAATATGCCGTCGTATCTTGCGGTTCAATTTTATTCACTGCTTCGGAAAATTGCCAAAAATTGGCAAATTCCTTACCGAAAGATTTGTTTTGCTTTGTCCCCAATACTTTTCTTCCAATAACTTTCATACCAGTCCACAAAGTGGGTTCAATTTCGGGCCAATCGACTTCTTCTATTTCATCCGATGATGGATTTTTCATTTTTGCTAAAAGACCTTCGAGGGAGTGAGACTGTTTTGTGTATTCAATAATATCTTCGGAGTTATTAATTTCAGGGAAAATCCAGTACAATTTTCCAACATGTTTATTGCAACAGTTGACGATATTCGGTGACGAGATATGGTTGGTTATGTCCAGGTGATGTAGTTGGATTTTTCTATCAGCATATCGAAAATCAAAATCATCTTCCATCTTTGCCAGCATATTCTTGCAACCCGGGCTATCAAAAACTTCAGTGTGTGCATGATAACCTTCGTAAGTCGCGCCTCCATCTTCTTGGTTTCGAATGTTGATAAAAAATCCTTTTTCCAACTTCAAGTACTTGAGGGAAAATGTCGTTACTTGGGCTAACCAACCTCCTAAGGAATGTCCGGTGAAATATATTTCGAATTGGACGTTGTATTGTTGCTCAACTGAATTGACAGCTTCGTAAACTCTGTGCGTAAACGTGCAAGCGGCGTTCATCTGTCTAACATAACGATTCCACACGACTCCCATTAAATCGGCTCGTATGGTATCCAAGTTGTTGGTTCCTCTATGCGCTATTACAATTCTGCGATGCTCTTGATGCCAAAATGCAGCACCAAAATATCCCCATCTTAAATCCCAGAACGCTGGACTTCTAGCGGTTGTAAGAAGTTCCCAACCTTGATGTAGTTGCAAACGTTTTTCGTAGTACTCATCAGTATCCTCTTTCTTTCGGTCTTTGTAAGCACTATTAGAGAATTGCGCAAGCGTGTAACGATCCAAGAAAGGCAATACACTCCCCAGCTCTTCTTTTTTAGCCCTTGTTTCTTTCGGTGTTTTAGTTTTGAGGTCATTGAGAAAATGTTTGTTGCTGAATTCTAAGTGATCCTCGATAGTTAATTTGACTGAGGCATCTTCAAAAGCTAAATTGTCAATTCCATTTTCCGCCTTTGAAACGTTCCCTGTTATAAAAACCAGATTCAATATTCAAAATATTTAAAATAGAACCATGGTCATAGCAACACGGAAGAATTCTCTGAAAATACGATTGACTTCTTCGGACTCGGGGTGTGGAATAATTAGAGGAAACAGACTGTCATCCTTCTATTATCCCCTCCTGCTAAAATGTAAGTGGAGAGACCTTCCTACCCTCACCATTGTAAGCAACAGTTTTCGCACTATAACCATCTAGCTTAAAGGACTATGAAAATACATTCGTAGCAAATTATAAAATATCCTACCTGGCCCTGCCATTGTAGAATTTGTATATTTTCCGCAGAAACTTGAAAACCAACCACGGCAAGGTTATGTCATAATTTCACACTACAAAAAAAAAAAAAAACATGTAAATTCATTGAAAACTAAACTAAAAGTGAAAATATATGATTCTATTTAAAATAGTAATGAGATCACTCACGTGACTTGGAATATTTCTATCCATATTCTTCATCCGCCATTCAAAGAATGGAGTGCAATTTATATTGGTTAAGAACTAGGTATCAGCATAACGTCGTTAATTGTAAATCATGTTTCAAATACTGAAATCTAAACTTACTTTTTATCTTGCTAATCCTTTTCACGAACAATCTCCGTAATAATTAGCCGTTCAGATTAGCGAAAGAACAGCGCATATTAAAATAACTTATAACTATCATTACAATGTTCTTACTGAACGATCTACATCTGTTAAACTAAATATTCCGAATTTAGCGTTAATTTCCGTTAATAAGGCTATGGAAACGACTGAAGTAATTTAATCTTTCAAAGCCCTTATCAGCTTGCAAAATTTCACTTCATTGAGTAATAACATCAGCCGAGATTAGTAACGCGGTGAAACTTACCTTAAAAGGTTAAAATAAGATAAGACTACAACACGCAGAGTTTAGTTATATCATAGTGAGATTGCAAAGGCATAATCCAATTGAAAAAAGAGTTTCAACGAGAAATTTCTTGTTACTAAGGCAAAATAAAAGAATTGTCTTTGAGATTTGAAAAAGTATTAAAACCCAAGATGCCAGCAATTCCCAAGAAAAGCTAAAGAACGCATACTTAAGTGTTACACTTATTGTTGTCATGTTTCTTATAATAATAAAAATATTGTAATAAATATAGTTTTAATATTATTTAGTTTAATTTAATTGCGTTCTGGTAATTCATGGCGCGTAGATTTCAACGGAGGAACGGAGGCAAGCTTTTTGTGAATTAGGTTATATTTCACGTATTAATTATTTGAATATGGGCATATTCTGCGCGTATAAAAGCCAAAGTTATTATCTAAAACGATGAAAGCCTAGAACCATGCTGCCACTATATTTTGAATTTGCTAAGTCGAGACATGGTCGAGAGAGGGCGTGATAAATGTAGCCAAAGGAGCATCATGGTGGTTTTACCACAGTGTGCAAGAATCTTTCCCCATTCCATCCCCCACAGTTTTCTCCCACTTGGGGGTGAAACTTACTACGCATAGTGACCGAGAAACGCTACTCAACTCGACTCCTCCCCCCTTTCTCCATGCTTCATCGGACGCTCGACGAGACAACCGCTAAATTCACCACAGAGAGACGACATTTCCCGCAAAAAATGCCCACACACAAATAAGGCGGGAAATTAAAAAATCCCTCCAATCTGAGAAAGAGAAATTAATTATACCGAGAGCGGCAGCAAATGGACTTTGAAATTTATCTTCAAGATATTCTTTAAGTGCACTAAACGCCAACTTACATTGTTGTGGAATTAAGCGTAACTAGTCATTGAAGGAAAAAGGAGGTTTACTTGGGTGGTGACACAGGGGGGTTGTATGGGGTCAAGTCACCACCAGGAGGGACAGACACTGCCACCATGTGTCGTATTCCCACCAAATTTTGTCGCTCAGAAGTTTGGCTTACAGGAGCGCGTAACACTCCCGACAAATTCGAGATAATTAAGTACACGTGGCTTTGTGGTGCCAAACGAGCGCCCGGGGTTAAAGTTCACTACAGAGAGATAACGCCCGGATTTTTTAGAATGGTTAAAAAATAATTGGGTGGGATTAAAATTAGTCTTTGGAAATCCCCTGTTGTTATTTGGAATAAGCGGGAGGAATTAGGTGAAAGAATTATAATGACAAATATTGGTTGTTTTTTTTTCAAGGTTACCAAAGGTCAGGGAAAATCCCGTAACGGGTGCAACACGTCACGTGCTGCAAGAAAAAGCGTGAAAATAAATGTCAGAAATGATTGAAATTTATATAAATTTATTAATGAAAAATTTTGCGTAATTAATTTTCGTTCGTTAATATTGATTACAAGTTAAGCGAAAAAAAGTACAAAAGTAAATATGAACTAGATATCGACGCGTACAGTTTCGATTGTGTATTAATTGTTTAAAGAAAACCCTAAAAGAATATTTTCACACAACAGTTTCACATAAACCATATTTGAAAGCAAGAATTTAATCAAAGAAGAATTTAATTTTAATTAACCTTGACTATTTTTTATTTAATAAAATTAATATTAAGAAATTTAAATTTATATTTGTGATTGTACCATTAGTTAACAAGGTTAATTTGAAAGGATAATATAGCGTTATGAAAAAATCATTAAATTTTGTATTGAAATATTTAAAGCCCATATTATAAGAAAATAAAGCATTTTATATAATAAAAAATGTAGTACCAATTAAAAACCAAAATTAACTTTCGTATTCCATTTTTCAATTTTAGAATTTAATACCAAAAAGAATAATACATAAATAAAAAAAATAAGTCGATATTCATGTTTTAAACATTCAAAATATCTAGAAACAATTGAGAACTTTCGTCGGAAAATTTTTAAAAAAACAATAAAAAAATTATTTCTTTCAAGTGAAATATTTTTTAAAAAAGTACGATCCTAACTTAACCTAATCTAAAGCTAACCCAAGACTCACGAGCTTTCATTCTTTAATTATTAATGAAGGCTTGGGATTCTAAACGGCTTAGTTCAAAAGATTTAGATAATTTCTTTTCACTAACCAAAACATTTTCAGTCAAACAAATTGCATTGCTTCTGACTAATTTAATTTGAAGGTGCTGAACACGAATATCGACTTAATTTTTAATTTAATTAAGTGGCCGGTAAAGCGCTCTTATGCTCTTTCGCTTAAGACCAAACCGCCATTTTAATTACGCGTTATTATTCTAAAATTGAATTATAAAAAAGAAATCGTTTTCATGAAAATGAAAAATACACGAGTGGCTAAAAGTGCGACTCTTCTTAGTTAAGAAAGAAACACAAAGAACAATTTTGTGGAAAATGTGTCAATAAACAAAGCTAATTAGCACTAATTTGGAATAAGTAGCAGTATTTAGGGGTAAAAACATATCCAATTTAGTAATATTTTGGAAAAGGTAGAAATTTATTCAGTTGATAATATGAAAAACAGGCGCGCATTTAGCCGTTCATAAAAAACACGAACTAGTGAAAACTTTAACGGAAATTTCAGGTAACATAACAGATTATCAGTGGCGTAACTACAGGGGAGCAGAGCCCGCAACTGCGGGCGGGAACGTGGCCTTTGGGGGCCCTTTCGAAATTAACCTTATACAGTATAGTCCGAATTTTTTACTCGACACTACTGTCAGAGCTGGAAGGCCCTCAACGAGCTTCAGTAACTAAATAGTCCAAAATTGTGCCAAAATGTGTAAGACCTGTAGAGGAAAACTACACGTTGAAGCGTCAGAAAAAAGGAAATAAGCGTAATGTCAAGCAGTAATTTGTGCAGACATGCTCCAGCCCACTCCTCACTGCAGATATCATGTTTCTGCCACGTGACCAGTGAGTTAAGATTAATATATACCAGATTAATACTTACCGAGGCTGTCAGCTACAATGGGTGAATACGGTCTGCTCAATGCTTATGCTGCCCCTAATTTACCATTAAACTGGCAAAACTGCCACTCTTAGTATACTGTATAGTGATGTCAATGGTTAGTGGAAGAATACAATTCCAGGGCCCCCAGAGGTCCTAATATTAATTCCTAAAATTTCACAAATCATCTTATTTTTTGGCATTTCGAAGTAATTTTTTATATTCCCAGGTGTACGACGTTTTAAACGCAAAATTATTAATTAGTGAGATCTCATTCGGTCAGATATGAGCAGGAGTTCATAATAACCCCCCTTCGGGGGGGGGGGGAAGTACGAAACTTGCCATAGACCTAATGGTAAAAATCGCGAACAACAAGATTTTGTCGTTGCGCATATAAAGGACTAGCCTGTTGATGGACATACAACTTTACAGTAGATTGTAGTAGTATCTATACTCCTTGGTTTTCGTTCCAAAACTTCGCTGGGAGCCTGGGATCTCCGTCGTTAAGAAAAATGGCGACGTAGAAACACGATGGAATTCTCATATTAAAGATACTGGGAATCAATTTGTCCATACCGTTTTAATTTAACCACGGAATTCTCACACATATCACAAGAAAACATTAATGACTATCGTTTAAATGTTTTGTAGAAAACTAGAAACCATCGCAAAGCCAACATCTTAGCCAAGGCTTAATGTACACCGCGGCTGACCGCGCCGACACCCGACAGACGCGACTCGCGAGCCATTTTCGCTCCCAAAATCACAAGATAAAAATAGTGCTAACCCAGTATATGGGAAATTAATGCGCGTGGGGTAACTATTTCTTTGGGAGTTAAGCGGTGTATAAATCCGCTGAGCTTTACGGCGAAACTTTGTTGTTACGGGCTTTTTAACTAGTTTCGTACTTCCCCCCCCCGAAGGGGGGTTATTATGAACTCCTGATATGAGTAGTGCTTAAAATTATGAACTATTTCTTCTTTTATGACTTCTGATTGCGATTTCTTTCCCGCAAAATCGTCAACACTTCATTGAACGTCGTATTTACTTTCAGTTATTAAATCTGATCTGATAAGGTGATAATTTTCATCCGACCTAGCGCTATCTGAACGATTTCTAATCTTATATCTGTTCAGATATCTTTATAATTTTACAGATATCCGTGTTTAACTTTATACACTGATTATATATACAACCATTCCAGTACACATGAAAACCTTCAATTATTTATGCAAGACAGAGATTCAGAGATTCATGTAATTTTAGAAGCAGGAATAGAGAGCAGGATAGTTTTTGCGCGCGTAAAAGTCCACGACACCTTTCCTCGAGACGGGGGGGTATGAAAGAAGAGGCAGGTCATTGCGACGGAGGTAAAAAGCAACGATGTATTTTTGGCCCTCTCCGTCAGCAACGTCTATAAAATGTAGTTTAAATGAGCCAGTTAGATAATTTAAAATTTTCGTTACGAGTTTAAGGGGGGCTATGAGTCAGACTGAAGTAAATACTACCCGTTCTTCATTCCTGCTAATAAATCTACACGGATACTTGGTCAAGACTAGGGCTCGGGGATCGGTTAACTATTATTCAAATAAATTAACATAGCAAAATTTCTTAAACGAAGATTATATAAAAGTATTTCCTCTCGATTTGTTTTGAAAAAAGGTAGAGTGATGCAATTATTAATCGTAAGTATTTTTTCCGAAAAACTAAAATTTACAACATAATCAGCACAATTTTGCTTAAAAACGTTTTTTGCAATACGTTTTATTCGATTTCGAATAAAAAATTATGATCCATACGTCTCTTGATACAAATATGGTTTTGGTTTCTTTTATCGATTAGTATTTGGACGAGTAACCGGCACTATTACTTTTTTACGATAAACTTTGATCTTTTTTAAATTTTTTTAGGTCTATATTAACGAAAAAACGCAAAGTTTTAATCATTGACAAATAATTGTATTTAAAAATCTGATAATGGTATGAACTATCAATAAAAACATTCTGATTGTCAATACTATCAGAAGTATATAATACTTCTCTTTGAGAGAAATGTACCACAAAGCGTGATAACGTGAGAACATGAAAAACAAACTAAATCTAATCACATACGCGATAAATAGTACCCTCATCACTACTCTATTAGCACTTGACTATTTCTTAATGCGTACACTGTTAAAAAATATTGTCCAAAATTGGATGTAAATGGATCCAAACGGCTAACTCTGAGACAGCACAGTTTTTTATCTATTTTTGGATTACGTAACTAGTGTCCAAAAAAGAGAGGGTCGAACGATAAGCCAGATTTGAAGTCTCATTCAAAATTGGATCCAGAATCATCTATTAAGGGATCTATTATTACCCACAAATGGTCAGGATATTATCCACACATCAATCAAACCCATGCCCACATTGGACAAATTTCTAACCAATATAGGACTAAAATCAAACCCTCATTAGACAATTTCTTACCTATATTGGACTGATATCGAGTCCATATTGGTGTAATATCTAACCGACATTGGACAAATGTCAAACAATTTTGGACTCATATGAAGCTAATGTAGAGGCTAGATTTTTTATTTCACCGAGTGATGATTGTTTTGGAAACGTTCTGTTCTCGACGTATTCATCTGTCTGTGTGTTTGTTGGTCTGTCTGCCTGTTTTTACACCCCATCTGAAAAACTGTACTGACCACTATTCTATTAACTGTCATCAAAATCCAACTACAGCATTTTAAGGTCTTTCACACACTCGCGAAAGAGGCATACTCTAGGAAAAACGTCTCTAAAAACGATACACCTAGAAGAATAATAAGTAACTTCAGATAAAATAATTAATATCATATAATTTTAATAAATTATTTGAGAAAAACCTCTCTTAATTGAAAAATTAGTAGTCAAAGTTTATAAAGGACCTTGTGTCCCATTCGACCGAACGCGTTTCCCATTCAACCGAAAACAGCCCAAATGAGCGGTTTTGGGAAAGTATATATCAAAATTTAAAAAGCAAACGTATTCACTTTTTTAAGGAATTTTTTTAACCCTACAGTATTGATGTTTGAAATGCAAAATTTAATTTTAAGAGTGATTGATAATGGAGAGAATTGCATTGTTTTGGAAAAGGTGGCAGCTAACTATTAGGAGAATATTTTAGAAAAGGTGGCATCTAATTAATAGGAGAATATTTAGGAAAAGGTGGCAACTAATTAATAGGGGAATATTTTGGAAAAGGTGGCAACGAATTATTGGAACCATTGTTTTGGAAAAGGTGGCAGCTAACTATTAGGAGAATATTTTGGAAAAGGTGGCAGCTAATTAGTAGAAGAATGTTTGGGAAAAGGTGGCAACGAATTATTGGAACCATTGTTTTTGAAAAGGTGGCAGCTAACTATTAGGAGAATATTTTGGATAAGGTAGCAGCTAATTAATAGGAGAATATTATGGATAAGGTAGCAGCTAATTAATAGGAGAATATTTAGGAAAAGGTGGCAATAATTAATAGGAGAATATTTAGGAAAAGGTGGCAACTAATTAATAGGAGAATATTTTGGAAAAGGAGGCAACGAATTATTGGAACCATTGTTTTGGAAAAGGTGGCAGCTAACTATTAGGAGAATATTTTGGAAAAGGTGGCAGCTAATTAGTAGAAGAATGTTTGGGAAAAGGTGGCAACGAATTATTGGAACCATTGTTTTGGAAAAGGTGGCAGCTAACTATTAGGAGAATATTTTGGATAAGGTAGCAGCTAATTAATAGGAGAATATTATGGATAAGGTAGCAACTAATTAATAGGAGAATATTTAGGAAAAGGTGGCAACTAATTAATAGGAGAATATTTTGGAAAAGGTGGCAACGAATTATTGGAACCATTGTTTTGGAAAAGGTGGCAGCTAACTATTAGGAGAACATTTTGGAAAAGGTGGTAGCTAATTAGTAGGAGAAGGTTTAGGAAAGGATGACAGCTAACTATTAGGAGAATATTTTGGAAAAAGTGGCAGCTAATTAGTAGGAGAATGTTTTGGAAAAGGTGGCAGCTAATTAATAGGCCAATATTTAGGAAAAGGTGGCAACTAATTAATAGGAGAATATTTTGGAAAAGGTGGCAGCTAATTAGTAGGAGAATGTTTTGGAAAAGGTGGCAGGTAATTAATAGGAGAATATTTAGGAAAAGGTGGTAGCTAACTATTAGTAGAATATTTCGGAAAAGGTAGCAGCTATTTAGTAGGAGAATGTTTAGGAAAAGGTGGCAACGAATTATTGGAACCATTGTTTTGGAAAAGGTGGCAGCTAATTAATAGGAGAATATTTTGGATAAGGTATCAGCTAATTAATAGGAGAATATTTTGGATAAGGTAGTAGTTAATTAATAGGAGAATATTTTGGAAAAGGTGGCAACGAATTATTGGAACCATGGTTTTGGAAAAGGTGGCAGCTAACTATTAGGAGAATATTTTGGAAAAGGTGGCAGCTAATTAGTAGGAGACTGTTCAGGAAAAGGTGGCAGCTAACTATTAGGAGAATATTTTGGAAAAGGTGGCAGCTAGTTAATAGGATAATAACCTAACCTAACCGAACCAAACCTAACCTAACCAAACTTACAATTTCCTTCTCTGGGTATGAACCCGAGCCTCTGAATTAAAAGCCTGATATTCTACCATGCTGCTGCGGTGATTCGAAATCCTTACAGACATTTTATTAACTAATTCTTTAAAATAAATTCCCATTCAGCAGAAACCCGCCATTGGGCTGGAAATTTAAATATATTCTCCATAAAAAACCAAAAAGCGGTTTCGGTCCAGTGGGACTATACCATAAAGGACGAATAACGAAGATTGGGAATGAAGTACAAAGACTGGATACATTTAATAGTTTGTATAAAGCGAGATACTGAGTCTTTACTCCACTGTACCATGAAATTCTTTCCAAAGTTAATATAGGATGAGTATCGATATCGTTAGTTAATAAAAATGGAATAGAGAAGTCATTTAGAAGTAAATGATCCAAAGATGTTTCAAGTGTGTGACTCTCTGAAATAATAATAATCTAAGCTTTGCCTATGAAGGGATTTCCACACTAAGCCTTTGGCTTGTTTACAGGTGGGTCCCTTTACAATGCATAGAGGGGTGGTGGCTAGCCCCTATGCCACAGCTAACCGACAGCGCCCTATACTAACTATTACCGTTAACCTCTGCAAGTTTTGATGGAAAGGAGAAACCGGGTTAGACCGCGGAGGAAAACTCCTTTGACAAGCGGGGAGAGAACTTGCAAACTCTACGCAGAAGGATTTGTTCCCAGATTTTCACCCGGTGCCACAGTCCGGGATCGAACCCGGGATCCTCTTGCTGCGAGGCAAAAGCGCTAACCGCTACGCCACCCCACTGTATATATTTAGTAGGCGGTAGGGACGAGTGGATTTTTACTTCTCCTGAGAGACAGGCTTTGTAACTGACGTGTCTGGCTGTGTCTTGTTTTAATTTCTGCAATTGTTTATCAATAAATTGAAATGATTGCATGTCTAGGTAAATAGGAATGTTGCTCCTCATATATTATTTCACTTCCTCTTTTTATCTAAACTCTTTTATATTACACTAACCCCTCTTTGTTCGAGTCTCGGACGTTTATGTTTAGATAATATGGATGGTTTCGCAACAAGAAACGAAGGCATCCATTTTCGAATTAAAAAGATGGCATTATCTATTATTCCCTTCTGATGTTACACATTAATTGTTCTTCTGATGTTACACATTAATTGTTGTTGCTTTTATCGCCATTTCGACGATACGGTGAGCAAAAGTAATTCTCAAGCCCTGTAATCAAAGACGTTAAGATCATACACACTTACTTCAGTTTGCCCACTAAAACCTGTGTAATTTTGCTACTAGTTTAAGGTGGTTTCACGAGATCCCTATAGCAAAAATATCACAGATATACTCTTTTTGGTGTTTGGAGGAAAGTATTTTACTATAGAGTCCACTAACGTAATAACTATGGCTTTTTGGAATTGAGTTTTATCGAAAAGATAGTAACAATAGGTGAGTTAGGCGATCTTATCATAAATAACTGATACGGAGAAAAATGTATACATGTTAAATTCTAATAAAAAATAATAGTGACAATATTCCAGATGAATGTCTACTACAAAAAAAATGATTTGGATATTTTTTACAAAGCTTAAATTACAAAATATTGAGCTTAAAGTTAAACTTCAAAGCAAGTGGATTAAGAAAATAGAATTTTTTTTTTAATTTAAACGAACGTAGAGTAAGACCCTTTTTTCTACATAATTTTTTTTCGGAAAATTTTGTCCATTGAATACATTTGTCGGTTTAAATCTTACTAAGATTATTCAATCTAAAAAAATATCATCTAAAATTGTTGTATTGTTTAAACGAATAAACTTCTGAATAGTTTTCGATTATTTGTAGTTAATCGTATATTTCGAAATATTCGATCAAAAAACCCCGAGCCCTATGACTAATTAAATGTACAAATTATCATATTGTAATAAGACATTATATTAATTTCAAATTTTAATTCCTTTTATATTTAGAAAAAGCAGCCGTTCTTTTAATTAAGGTATAATCAGTTATGTTACCTGAACTTTTCCTTTAACAAGGTCTCGCTAAAATCATGAAGGAACATTGCAGTATTGAAACTCGATCTCTCGACGAAGTTAATCGTTTCTAATCTCGCTCGCGTGAAAACCGGGCTTAATAATACTAAAGGGAAGGCTTTCACGGCGGTAGTGTCTCGCTTAATTTAATACAAATTTTGGGGTGAGACGGATTATAGACAGCAATGGGACAGACCATTGTCCTCTTTTTGATCACATTCAGACATTGGAACTTAATAGTCGATGATCAATTTATGATCACTTGTAGTTTTCTCTACTTGACACTTTGACAGACGACAATTATAATCATTTTATCCGATAAGTATTTCATCTAATTTTTAGTACCCGACAAGCATTTTCCCGCTGAATTTTATTACCCGGATACCCGATAACAGAATTCGGGTACCCGCCCCGATACCCGATAAGCAAATTTATGAGTACCCGAATTCAGTTCGAAATACAAAAATCGCTATACGCGCACAGCTTAAGAAAGTTTATATTTGAAATCTTGATAATAACTAAAGTTATTTTGAAGCATTCATTACAGTCATATTGCTCCTCCTGGCTAGGGCCGGTTGGGGTCTGCGAACACCTAGTGCCTAGGGGCCCCCGAGGGTGTTAATCCGGCACTGCTTCCATTTTTAGAATCATTAATATCAGGCCGTCGAGGGGGTTTGTGGGGTCCGGAAAATTGACCTAATTGCGGGCCCTCGTCAAGACACTCCTTAACGCGTTCCGGGCCCGGGAAAACAGACCGAATTTCCCCCTCTCTCGACGGCCCTGATCAATATACCCACTAAAAAATTCCACTACATCTTCATGTCTACGTCCACGAGCTATCTTTAATGGCGTTTTTCCTTTTTTATTTTTTAACTGGGGATTAGCGCCGTGTTCCAGTAACAATTTCACGACATCAACGCGGCCCCCATAAGCGGCATGGTGCATTGGAGTTTCACCCCTGTCATTCTTTAAATCTTGTTTAGCGCCGCGTTCTATTAACAATTTCACGATGTCAATGCGGCCCCAAAAAGCGGCTTTGTGCATTGGCGTTTCACCCCTGTCATTCTTTAAATCGTAATTAGAGCCGCATTCCAGTAAGAATTTCACGACATCAACGTGGCCCCCATAAGCGGCACTGTGCATTGGCGTATCACCCCTGTCACTCTTTAAATCGTATTTAGAGCCGCGTTTTATTAACAATTTCAGGACATCAACGTGGCCACACAAAGCGGCACTGTGCATTGGCGTTTCACCCCTGTCATTCTTAAAATCGTGTTTAGCGGCGCGTTCTAGTAATAATTTCACGACATCGACGCGGCCCCAATCAGCGGCACTGAGCATTGGCGTTAAACCGTCGTCATTCTTTAAATCGTAATTAGCGCCGCGTTCTATTAACAATTTCACAACATCAACGCGGCCACACAAAGCGGCACTGTGCATTGGCGTTTCACCCCTGTCATTCTTTAAATCGTGTTTAGCGCCGCGTTCTAATAACAATTTCACGACATCAACGCGGCCTCCATAAGCGGCACGGTGCATTGGCGTTTCACCGCTGTCACTCTTTAAATCGCAATTAGCGCCGCGTTCTAGTAACAATTTCACGACGTCAATTTGACCCGGAGATGAAACAAGGTGTAACGGTGTCTTTTTATCCTTATAGTCTTCACAGTTCACGTCAGCACCGGCACTTATTAAACGTTCTGCAATTTTAACGTGGTTGTTTGAAGAGGCAGGTTGTTTTCGAGTCATGTCTAGTTAAAAAAAAAGCATGTATAACTAATCACGCACCCAAGTATAGCCAAGGTCAGGAGTTCGTAATAACCCCCTTGTTATTTAATTTAACCGCGGAATTCTCACTCACACCATGGCCAAACATGATAACCTTCTTTAGGCGGTAGAAGGCCAGCCAGCTTTAACCGAGCCCCATGTTAAAAAACAACTAGCAAAAGCCAAGTTCTTTGAGCAAAAGCGCCCCGAGTTCCGACTTTCGCCGATAGGTGAGCTACCAACCCTGTTTTCCTCGTCATGATTTTTCCATGGATAAAGAATGCGCGCGAGGAAATTGGTTTTCACTCTACAAGATAGGCAACTCCCTATCTCGAACGACACAGCTTATTCTGTATATACTCTATTAAAGCATCGGTTGTCAGCAGGTGCAAAGCTAGGTGTCTATGTAACGTAGCTTTGTGCGTACTGACAAGAGACGAAAAACTTAAAATTTAAAATACCCGCGAGTTTTTTAGCTCGAGTGCACGGACCTCTAGGCCTTAGTTTCAAATACGTGTGAAATTGCCTACAGCTACTACCGTCTCTTCTCAGTACGCACAAAGCTAGGTTAAATAGAGACCTAGCTTTGCGCATGCTGACAACCGATGTTGTAACAGAGTATATTCAGAATTAGCTGTTGTCCGAGATAGGGAGTTGCCTATCCTATAGAGTGAAAACAAATTTCCTCACGCGCATTTATTCTTTATCCATGCTTTTTCTATGGAAAAAAAAATCGGAAGTGGACTCAGTTTTAGAGCATTTTTAATACATTTACCGATTTTTTTCATGGCCAAATTTTAAATGAGAAGTCAAGTAAGTTCTAATTTATATTTTGAGACCTATTTGATAGTTTTCCGTCCGTTATTTGACGAATAATTTTCATTCAAAGTTGGAGTTCTTTTTAAAAGCATCAATGGAAATCACCAATGAACGAAGATTTTCATTAGTGCATTACCCCTCAACTCCTTTAAGTGCTCAAATGATTACCCGTAACATCTAAGTGAACCTTAATAGAAGAACAAAGTTTCAGTGATTATCTCCAAAAACGCTCAATTAATACACGCTTTGAAAGTTTAAGTTTGCAACATAGACTTATACCCACGCATATTTATAAATGTTTAACATTGACTTATGTCCAGGAGCGTTTGAAAGAGAAAGAATTCGGTAAAACACCCAACTTGAGTTCTTTCTTTGTGTAAATTCAAAAGTTTTTATTTTATAGAAAGTTGTTCGGGTTATTAGAATATTTATGACTTAAAAGTTGAGAAATTTTAAAGAGAGTATGAAATCTGATATTTTATGTAGGACAATATGACAAATTTGTGTGTTCACAAAAGACATACAGATACAAGTGTTTGTTCATTTATATTCTCACAGAGCATCCGTATTGTACTGTCATAGATAAATCATAATCCTTTCTCCTTTAAAATCACGAATGAATGAAAAATATCACCTGAACACAATTTGTCCCTTTTCACTCTAAGCGTGTTAATTTTTATGTGCAGAGTACGTTCGCAATGCTCTGTTATAGACAAATAAT
This sequence comes from Phalangium opilio, assembly GCA_019434445.1. NCBI lineage: Eukaryota > Metazoa > Arthropoda > Arachnida > Opiliones > Phalangiidae > Phalangium > Phalangium opilio. The sequence continues at coordinate 1,101,664 of JAEQBA010002799.1, forward strand.
AATCCTCTCCCTTTTAAAATCACCAATCCCTCTTTTCATTCTCCCTTTAAATGGACGAACGATACTACTACTTCTTCTTCTTCTTCTACATCTACATCTTCTTCAGACTAAGTCAAACTAATACCCCTATCGTTAGATTTACATCAAACGATGTGGCTAAAAAGGCCGGTTTACACGATCCAAAAAAAATAAATAAATTGACAAAAACAGCACTTAGCAGTGTGAGGAGTAACGAAACACTGCAGCTTTTTTTACCGTTCAGAAATCATGCAAATAAACTGACGGCGCTTACTCACTGCGTCACTACAAAGTGCTGGGCATAAAATTCAAGTGACTGAAACGTGAATAGTGATGCTAGAGAACAACGGAAAACGGGCTTTTTTCAATTTTATTAACTCAAAAAAAAACCGATTCGATTTTAATCAAAGAATTAAAAAACCGAAAAAGGCGGTGCTCCGGATTAGACAAACAGATTTCGGTTAAATCAGGCTGTTTTTGATATGCTTAATAAAATATTAGTGTCTTTAAATATAAGGATATAAAATTCAGTAAAAACAATCAGTAGATAGAATTGTTTAGTCTTATGACCAACTATGTAAGAGAGAATTTCTGTATTATTAATTTTGGCAAGAAAAAAAATTACCCATGAAAAAAATCAATGCATTTTAATGAATGCAGAAACAAATAAAAACATTGGAACTTACCTATATCAAGACTTGTTTCAACATCTGCACCATTCTGCATAAGACTAAATTTGCAAGCTACATACAATGGACTAAATCTGTCACACTTTAGTGGATTTACGTCACTTCCGACTTTTAATAGCTTCTCGACGATTTCGGTATAACCAAACCGGCAAGCCAAGTACAAAGGCGAAAAGAATCCAGCGGAGCCATCAGAATTCCACCGTTTAACTTTTTCGTTTTGTCTTTCCCGATACTGAACTAAAGACTCTAACAGACTTTGGTTATCTTTGGATAAAATGTCGATCAATTTGCTCAGTGTATCAAGTTGACCTTCGCGGATTAGTAAGTGTAGAACGGTTTCTTCCGAGGCATTGTAGCACTCTTTTTGGGGATAATTCTTGTGTAAGAACTTGACGTAACTTCGTAAAATCTTCTCAGTTCCCTCAGAATTTTTGCCATTTCGAATGAGTACATCGAGGAATGTTCGAATCACTGTAAATCCCGCTTTTAACATTATTTCTCTAGTCAAAATTGACAATTTATTCCAGGCGCCAGCGTTTCTTTTCGTATTTTTAGCTAGGTTCAAAAGGTAATCCACAACGAAATATTCAGCAAAGGTACGATGTATAAACGTCAGATTTCCGATATAAACTCCCGCCTTTAAAAGTGAATCCTCAAGTTGATCTTCTTCGTCCTCAGGTTCGGGGTACTTCAATTCTTCATATACGCTTTCAGAGAGTAAAAGTTGAAGAGCGTATTGTCTGTGTTTCTGAAATATAAGTTTTTCTACAATTTTTAGCGCATTGGTCAAAGGTATGTTACCGTCCGTCGAGGATCCTTTTTCGGTATAGTAAATTTCTATTTTACTTTTGATAAAATCTTCGTATAAATCCATTAACGATACGTTGTCAATCATTGCGAATTGTCCATTTGAAATGTTACGAAGCATATATTACGCCAATAATCTGCATTGTAATGGGATTCCCATGAACTGTCTTTCGTTATCTTTTATAGAGTTCGCTAAATTGTCAATTGATGTCGAGACGTATTTGTTCAAATCTTCAAGCGTTCCCGGGAATTTTATATTCACAATATTAAATTGTTTTTGCAAATATTTAACAATGAACTCCACTTGATCTTTTTTCGAAAATGGTACCATAGTAAGGGCCCAACAGCTGAAACAATTTTCTAACTGTTGCATGGTGTATGGCCTAGTTGATATTATAATTTTCTCGACACGAGTTTTCATCAACGCGTCTAGAATTTTTATGACTTGGCTATCATAAGTTGGACTAATTTCGTCAAATCCGTCGAAAAGTAACACCAATCTCCCGTAACTGGTTAACGAATTTTGAAACAACTTTTCTTCAAATGTATTTTTCAATTTCGTGTTTTCGCTGCAAGGTAAGATATATTTCACCATAAAATCCTATAACTCTTTTGGATTTGCGTTGGAAATTTCCTCTTCTATTAGCGTTTTTAAAGTCTTGGTGAACTCGTTTAAGTTGACTCTAATTACCCAATAATCCGGATATATATTTTTGATTTTTTGTCCCAATACAGAAAGCACGGTTGATTTTCCCATCCCAGGAGTGTCGGAAATAATCAATGATTTGCCAGATTTTTCAATCAAGGTTTTTTCAGAATAGAAAGAGCTATTTTGGAAAAATATTCTTCTCAAAAACTTGTAATAACGGATTTCTAAAGAATCTAAAATGCTCTGATCTTCGACCAAGAACTTTCGTAAGTAATCGAGTTTTCCACGTGACTTGTACCAAATTAACTTTGAATTCGAATCATACTTTAACCAATGAATGTTCTTCTTTGGATTTTGTTCGCATAACAGTTGAAAATCCTCATCTTTCGTTATTTGAACGCAGTTTTCTTGATTTGAGAAACGCGGATCGTTTATAGCTATTAATTCGGAAGATTCTATTTTGTTTAAACATTTTACATCAAAAACTTCTTTTAGTTGGAATGCTCGTGGAATATAATAATCCTCGACGTCACCCAGACTCTCGAGCTCCTTTCCGACAGTTATGACTTTATTTATAATCAAATTAACTAGAATTTCCTCTTTCAGAACTTCTTCAAATTGAATAAAATCCTCTTCGAAAAAGTGATCTTTTAAACTCGAGTTTCATTTCCTTGAAATTTGATTATATTTCTCTTCATAAGATCTTCTTGAGCTTCAATGGTCAACTCGTCCCAAGTGATTCCGTCATGTTTTATCACGTGCTCTATCTTTAAATCCTGGTTATTCCCATCCGTTATTAAAACTAAGTTGATATTAGATTTAAGTTTTATTTCTTTTCGCAAATCTTGAAGAAATTTCCTACGTTCGGTATTCGAGCCGAGTTCGCCAGCGCATTCGATTAATATTATCATTTCTCCCAAATTTTCGTGCTTTAAAAATTCCTTCAAAGTGAAGAAAGTTTCCATTGTTAATAAACTTTGCAATTCAAAGGCCAAAACTAAATTATTTCCCTGTGAACTTGGAATTGTCGTCAGAGCCTTTGCCATAGCGATATCGGTTCCATACTGAGCCTGAATTTCACAAACTTTATCAGGCTTATTTTCGAGAAAGTTTATCAAAGCACGCCAAGGATCTTTGGAGTCTTCGACATTTAATTTGATTAAATCGTTGATTTGTTTTCGGTATGTTTGGGAGATGTCGTTGTAAATCGTTTTCCTGACTTCAAAATCGGTTAAGGCATCTTCGGTTTTCTTGTTTAATTCAGGATAAAGTCGAAGCAAGCATTTAACGTATGGCACAAGCTGTCGGATATCCGAATCAGAGTCGCAGGTAACGATATCACCTCGAGGGCATATTTGTAGCAATTTTCGTTTTATCACCTCTTGTAATCGATAAAAAGTTTGATTGTAGTCAAAAATTCTATTCGGGACTATTTTCAATTGCTGGAAAAGTTGCAAAAACTTTAATTCCGAATCGGTGAAAACGCTGACGTGGCATTGATCTTTCCGAACGAGTTTCGCTTGATACCGAACTTTCAAATCTTTTTGCGCTTTTGAGTTAGGTCCATCGGTGTATGTTAAATATGCCGTCGTATCTTGCGGTTCAATTTTATTCACTGCTTCGGCAAATTGCCAAAAATTGGAAAATTCTTTACCGAAAGATTTGTTTTGCCTTGTCTCCAGTACTTTTCTTCCAATAACTTTCATACCAGTCCACAAAGTGGGTTCAATTTCGGGCCAGTCGACTACTTCAATCTCAGCCGATGATGGAGTTTTCAATTTTGCTAAAAGACCTTCGAGTGCGTGAGACTGTTTTGTGTATTCAATAACATCTTCGGCGATATTAATTTCTGGAAAAATTCGGTACAATTTTCCAACATGTTTATTGCAACAGTTGACGATATTCGGTGAGGAGATATGATTGGTTACGTCCAGGCGATGCAGTTGGACCTTTCTATCAGCATATCGAACGTCAAAATCGTCTTCCATCTTTGCCAGCATATTCTTGCAACCTGGGCTATCAAAAACTTCAGTGTGCGCGTGGTAACCTTTGTAAGTCGCGCCCGCATCCTCTTGGTTTCGAATGTTGATGAAAATTCCATTTTTCAACTTCAAGTACCTGAGAGAAAATGTAGTAACTTGGGCTAGCCAACCATCCAAGGAATGTCCGGTGAAATATATTTCGAATTGGACGTTGTATCCTTCCTCAACTGAATTGACAGCTTCGTAAACTTTGTGCGTAAACGTGCAAGCGGCGTTCATCTGTCTAACATATTGATTCCTAACGATTCCATTAATATAGGCTCTTAGCGCGTCTAAGTTGGTGAATTTGGTTCCTCTATGCGCTATGACAGTTCTGCGATGCTCTGGATGCCAAAATGCAGCACCAAAATATCCCCATCTTAAATCCCAGAAAGCTCGACTTCTAGCGGTTGTAAGAAGTTCCCAACCTTGACGTAGTTGCAAACTTTTCTCGTAGTCCTCATCAGTATCCTCTTTCCTTCGGTCTTTGTAAGCACTATTGGCGAATTGTCCAAGCGTACAACGATCCAAGAAAGGCAATACGGTCTCCAGTTGTTCTTCTTTGGTCCTTGTTTCTTTTGGCGTTTTAGTTTTGAGGTCGTTCAGAAAATTTTTGTTGCTGAATTCTAAGCTATCCTCGACAGTTAATTTGTCCGAGTCCTCTTTAAATCTTAAATTTTCAATTGCATTTTCCGCGTTTGAAACTGTCCCTGCTATAGAAACCAGATTCAATATTCAATGTATTAAAATAAAACCAAGGTCATTTAATCTAGACGGTCATAGCAAGAAAAATCAACAGGGAAAAATTCGATGAAAATGCAATTCCCTCTTTCATAGTGAAGAATACACTCTAATTTGGTTCCAGAATCTGATGATTTTTATTAATATGAAAATGAAATTGCCCCCTATTTTACGTCTTGAAGGAAAGATGACCGTTCAGGGCCGGAAATAAGAAAAAATTCTTACAGGACATGTGTCCAGTTAAATATCCCCTTTAACTGGAACATTTATAGGACATTGTGCACTCGAGTGTGCAAAAATATTTTCGCAACTTCATAGTCGCGCTATCAAGTCTTCGGAAAAATCTATTGGTCAAATTGTCCAGTTACCCCCTTTGTTTTCAAAAACAATTATGGGGCATCTTAAAAGTTGGACAATGTCCAGTGTCCTGCGCTTATTTTCGACCCTGAGACAAGGCCGCGAAGATTTTAGAAAGGGGCAAGTCAACCCCAAATATTAGCTATCACAGCGGAGGGGTCAGCTGTAACCGAAGAAGGGGTTTGGTAAAATATTTTAGGAGTTCTTGCTATTCTTTTTCTTTTATTTCTTTAATTTTCTTCCAAATATCCGATTCACCATTATTCGAACGAATTAGACTTCGTAGGAATGCACGCTTACCGGAAGCTTAAATTGAAAACATGCAAAACGAGAACTTTCTAGCCTAGCTTTCTACTTACATGTTTATTCCCTCTTTGATATGATCCATAGACGGGGGGCGTCTCATTTTGTTTAAAGTGCAAGTGTTATTTAAAATGTAGTTTCTAAATCCAATTAAATAAGGTAGGTGGATTTTTCTCTTTAAAATAAGACAGGTGGATTTTTCTCTTTAAAATAAGACAAGTTTCCTTAAAATCGGTAACTATTTCACCGGGATACAAATTTTTGAAATAATTTTATTGTTGCCTTTCCTCTTGCGCGTCATAATTACGCAGTTTAAACTAGGCTTAGCAATAACATTACGAATAATATTAGGCCTAAGCCTTACTTCTTCTATACATTTCACTTTCTACGCCAACAGGAGGGAACTAACGTGAACTTCCGGTAGCTCGAAATTTTAGAGATGAGACTTGGCCTTCTAAGAAACTTTTCAATTTATACCAAGAATTAATTTACTATAAGAATGCCTAAGTCACTAGATTTTACGCTTCTACTCTTACGCCGGTGTTAGTGGACAAATAAGCCCCACCCCTTTCATGTCCGTCATGGCTCTACGCTTTCCTATTGGATACCGTGGGGATAGGTCATACAGTCGCGATTGACGTATTCCGAATAGAGAAAAAAAACCTCGAGTAAAGTAAACGGAAAATGGAGGCTGCCAGCGGTGCTGAAACGGTTAGGAAATGGTTTTTAATTGCCATTAACAAGTTAGTTAAAGGTTTTGAACCTAACTTAATGGATTTAGAATACGTGTCTCTACGTGAAAATCGTTCGTTCTATAATTGTTTCTAAAACGAATCAAGTGTACTATACTTATGATTTCGCGAGTTCCAAAAACCAAACCAAGGCCTAACGATAGATGGTGGAAAACAAACATAGAGTAGGAAAAAATATTAAGTCCCGCCTTGGTTTCCAGTCCAGGGGGGATTGTCGACTATCACAGCGCGCACCGGACGCCTTTTTAGGCCTTCTTTAGTAAATTCCTTCTTGTTTATACTTAGTTCGAAATTTCATCTAAATCTAAGAAGGTCATTGTTTTTTGTTTTTTTTTTTTGCTAGCTAGACCAAATATTTTCCGACACACTAACTTCATAGCACTAATAAAGGCTCAAAAGTTATAGTAACTCAATTCTCATAGCGTGGATTTAAATTGACAAATTTGTAAAGTCTTCGCAATATTTACTTTTTAATTTAATTAAGATTTTCAATTCGAACTTGGTGCTCCATTTCACCATTTCGGTTCTCAAATTAGGGTCTCCTGATTTTCCAAAAAAACCTTTTGAGCCTAATTTATGCCTTGCCTAAAGTTAGATTATCACAATTAAATACTTGGAGAATTATTATAATTGTCTCTGGTAATTGTCAGTTTCCCGCGGATCCATGCATAGTGTGCTTTTATACGGTGCTTTGTATTTTCCGATCTTTGCAATCGTAACGCGTGAGGAAATTTGTTTTCAAGCTAGAGGATAGACAACTCCTTATCTCCGACGACATATTATTCCAAAATATGACAATGTCGTATTTTGCAAATTCGATCCTGTCTAGAAATTCGGAAAAAATACTGATATGACAATTTAACTTAAGTTGCAACCGAGGGTTGCAACAAATGCTTTTTGCTAAGAAGTCCGACCAATGTTTTTTTAACCAAATTTGGGTAAAATTGAGAATTTTTCCAGTAAATGTTCAATATTTTTGAGCTATTGGAATATTACTTTTTGGCGGGAAAATACTTTTTAATATTTTAAGCAACGTGAAATAAAAAAATAACAACGCCCTCTCTGTTTCTGATGATGACCGTCTAGCTTAAAGGACTATGAAACTAAATTCGAAGCTTATTATAAGACAATCCTACCTGGCCCTGCCATTGTAGAATTACTACTTAGTTTTACTTATAAACTCGAAATTCAACCAGATCGAGATTATGTAATAAATTTACACTACAAAAAATATATGCAATTTACATTGAAAACTAAACTTTGAATAAAATTAAAAGATCATAGAATTTCGTAGTTAGTAAAGAAAAGTTATCGCTCACGTGACTTGGCACTTTCAATCCAAATTCTTCATCCGCAATTAATGTAGTTAATTTCTTTTAATTGAGAACGAGGTATCAACATGACGTCACTAATTATACATAACGTTAAAGGAAAACTCAGGTAACATAACATTAAAAGAACGCCTTTTTCTAAATATAAGAGCAAAAATAAATTATCTGTTATTACAAATTAGAACATTTAATTAGTATTAAAACCGATCGAGGACTACTGTGTCGCCGTCCGCCATTCGAGGGTATTTAGTTATTAATTATTATATAAAAAGAGATAAAAGTTAACGGTATAAGTAAACTAAAATAGGTTCTATAGTTGAACAAGAGAAAAGCAAGTCATCCTTTATATTGGTAACTTCAGTTAGTCTCGAAACCCTGAGGATAAAACCAGGAACTTATCCGATATTGCGTAGATATTGCGCAAGAGGAAATAATACTTTAAAAGGGTCTGTAAAGTCTCGGCGGAAAGTTGATTTATTTTAAAGGTGATACAATAGGACCAATCAAAGCGCCTTTGCTATTGCTACGGTCAACGGTTCTAGCAAAAGCAGCGGGGTCTCGGACCCTCGGGAGTGGTGACTAGGGAAACACCGGAGCGGGGCGGCTCACAGCCAATCACAAGAGATATTAACCCTGACGGAGGAACCGCTTTACAACCACGAAATATTTCCTCTTTGACGCGTTTTACATCAGCTGCTGACGTCAATAATGGGGGGAGCACCTTTTTCCAAAAAAAGTCAACAACTTTACAGTCCCTTTAAAGGTAAACTGGTTGATTGCTCCCACCCCCCCCTAAAAAAGCAACCATTATGAGCTTTCATTTTGGCGTGAAAAAAAAGGGTGGTACATTTTCAAGTTAACAAACTTACCAAGAGCGTCTGTCTGTCTGGTCGTGGGTATTGGTATATGGTAAACGTCTAGACTCTGTCTTACACTCGAACTAAGTATAGCAATCGAAACAAAGCGCGATGGACCGCAAACCTGAAGGTAAATTAATTTGGTTTACAAATGTTTATTAACGTGACGGATACTTCATGGTCACGTTATTAAACATTTGTAAATTTGCTCCCACCATGGTCAACAAATTCAATTTATATTACTAAATTAATTTGGTCAGTTAATTTCGACAGTGGATTTATAATTTTACATGAATTTCATTTATTTTAGTTAAAATTCTACTAAAAGGAGGACCTCTTCAAGGGCCGGTATGAATAGCACTTTTAATTAAAATTAATTAATTATTATAATTATAATTTATTAAATATAATTAAAGTATATACTTAAAAACTTACGCAATTACTTTTATTTTACTTTTTTAAAGTTATTAAACCAGGAACACATAAAGCAAAATAGCAACCATTGTGTTCTCCCATAAATATATCCCTTGTTAATTTCTATGAATTCGGGTTTTGTGGGTATACCGGGCTTGAGAACTAAGTATCACCTCCGTCTCTCATAATTCTGATGGCGTCTTTTTACTGTGATATTTTCATTGGTTGGTTGGGTAGCAACGCGAGTTCCAAGGGGCGTATGCGCAAGGTGCAACAGGCAGCGAAATTGATTATAAATTCGCCTGGTAAGATTCGTCATAGATAATGATTAGTCTAGCTAACTCCTCCCACAAAAAAAGCTACCTAAATACGTTGAGTGAAAATGGCTGGTTACACAATGATTCTAATTTGCTGTATGTATTCCTGAATCCTGGTTGAATTAAATATCTAAATGAAGATGGTATTACTAAAAAATTAATGATGTAATTTTGCAGCAACACGTTAAAGCTCCTAACCCACTGACACCGGATAATAGTGACAAAGAAGGGCAGAAGAAATCTAATTCCCATTAATAATTAAAGATAATTAAATGGATTGTTAATCTCATTAATAAAATTGAATTTAAAATTTGTTTGATTGTCTAAATTAAAATTTATTTAGAGTAATGGCGTCCTTGCAAAAATAGGTTCAGCCAAACAGGGTATGAAGTGGGGGAGTGGAAGCTAGCACTGTAGCTTGGCAAGGCATTTTTTTTTGAGTTCTCGCTTTTCTTTTTCATTTATTTGTTATATTTTCGTCAGTTCACCGTATTTTGACCAATATGAGGGCAGAGAAAGATGCGTGCGCACACCGGAAGCGTAGAGGGAAAACTTTCAAAGCGAGAACACTTAAGCCAAGGCTTCTACTCCCCCTCTTTCTATTCTCTTTGGTTTGGGCAAGGCCATGATTATCAGTCTGTCAGCTCGACTTCATAATAATAAAGTAAATTAACTTCTGAGGTAAATTAACACAACCTCCGCTTCAATATTTTAAAAATGGCGGCAGTAGTGATAGCCACCTAGATATGCAGAGATCCAAGATGGCCGCCACCCCAAGATGGCCGCCATCCACCCAAACTTCCAACCCTAGATTGGTTTCAAACCAAGGTTTTGAGACAAGTCTGGACTGGCCCGAGCTCTTACAGACTATTTTCAAACCCCATGACGTCATCTTCTTAACTCAAACCAAAACTTAAACTATATTCATCGCTGGCCTGCTAGTAATGGGCTCGATTTCGTAAAGAGTTAATGAAACGTTAACTATGAACCCTTAAAAAAAAAAAAATGCGGCACAGCATATTGGGAGGGTTCCAATAGTAAATGATATTTAAATAGCTAGTACAATAAGCCTATAATTATAAGTCTGAAAAGAAAATACAGATTTACAAATAAAAATTTTTAATAACATAAAGTATATACAATAACTAGCAAAAAGACATGTATAATAATAACAAAGATATTTACAAAAGAACCCACCCCCATTAAAAAATGACTAGACACCAGTCGAGCCAAACCCCCCACTCCCACGAAGCGTTGGGGTTAGATTCTAGAAACAACATATAAAACGTGTTACACGCTGAATCCTAAATTAAAACTAAAGTTATTTACCGCTGCTTCCATCGGCCTTAACAAGAGCACCGGTGTAACTATTAATTGGGCAACTCTATCGCCCCGCCGGACAGTGTAGGGGGTTTCCCCTACGTTGGCTATGACCACTTTCAGGGGGCCCCGATAGTCGGCGTCTATTGTTATTCTTTAGAAATATTATACTGTTGGGCATTATAAAATAACTAATAAACATACCTATAGTCCCTTCGGCGACAAACAGCCCTTGGACCGTTAAGCTACTACGGCCGACAATGCGACCGTAGCTGTTCGCCGGTAGCATAACGGCTAACCCGGTCGACAAGATTTTGACACCATGCGGTTCAATCATGGTATCTACTGGACAATATAAATCCAGTCCGGCCGAGTGGGGAGTGGCACGACGAGGAGTAAGCGCTGCCGGATGAATTTTGACAAAGGACAGGGCGGGTAATCGAGGAGCGGTAGAGAAAGACATCTTGGTTGGGATTGGTGTTTAAGTAACAGAAGTGAAACAACTGATAACTTTCACCTTGAAACACGGGGCTTATATAGTAAATTATGGAGGTTAAATCTAATAGTGTCTAGCTTTCAAGATTCTTAAAAAACTAATTTTTCGATAATAAGGAAAAAGTTAATTAGGTATATATTCATAGAATGAGAAATCTCTCCAAGGTCTAGGTTTATTTTTCTATAAGCAAAACTTGTCTAGTCACGATTTAAATAAATCAAATAAGATCGTGTGATATTAAAAAATTTATGCGCGAAGGTTAAGAAGGAGTTACCTTGACAGAAGGTCGAGGGGTTAGGTTTTTTTATTGGTATGCGAAGTTTGTTTGACCCTGTCTGGGCGTGATTTGAATAATATATTGTGAATAATATGTATAAGATTTCCTTATAGGAAAATTTTTTGATGAAGGTTAAAAGTAATTATTTTGGGAGGAAGTGAAATTATTTTTAACATGATTTAAATATGAATAAACGTATATTAATATTAAACTATAGAGGTGTTTTTTATATGCGTATCTACGCTAATATCCTTCATAATCTCCAGTATCAACTCGTCAATAAAAAATGCATTTAAGGTTAAATTAACAAATCGCTTGTTGATACACTTAATAAAAGTAAAATAAGGTGGTTTTATAAAAAAAAAACCATATCTGGGCCTGTATTCTAAAAAAATGGCCCTGAGATTTTGGTATAAAAGCTGGAGCATCGGCATTGTATTTTCACAATCTAACTTGCCACCATGAACAAGTATCAAGAATCGCAGTCTCTATCACAATCGCTCCTTAATTCACCGCCGTCGTCGCAAGAAGATTTTCCAGCCCCTTCTACCAGCAGTGGAAAAAGAACCATCACCCAGTTCCTGAAGCCAGAACCCATCGAAATACTGCTGGACTCGGACGACGAAAGCTTTGTGCAGGACGTCCTGCAGAAAAATATTGTCGGGTCCAGTGGTATTGAGGGCTCCTTTCGCGTTAGAAAGGAAGGGCAGTACTACGAAACTAAAGTCCCCCCACGCCAGGGGGATTACTTTATAGACGCGGCAGTCTATAAATTTTTCGATATTAGAAACTCCCAGCCTGATAAGGTCTGGGAGTGTAACCACAAAAGACTGAAAATAGTTTTAAAAAAAAACAACAAAGAAGGCGTTAAATTCCTTAACGCCTTCAAGAAGCTGGTGGAGACCGTCAAACAGGACGAGGAGGCTAAACAGCAGCCCCCCAGCAAAGTACGTATCTATTTAACAATAAATCTGCAAGCCAAGTTTTTTCTAAATTTTTATTTCTGATAGAAATTCAAAAAATGAGTTCGAGCAGCAGCAGCGGCAGCGACTCGGAGGGTAGTGAGAGAGAAGAACACGCGCAGGTAAACCGGTACTACACAATTGAGCGGCAGATTGGCAAAACGAGTCGCAAATGGCACTGTAAACAAATCGATTTGCGTATAGCTTTTAAAAATTTGGATGACATCCCAACGCGAGATTTTTTTCGAATTTTTCGAAAAATTCTCGACGAAGTTATACGTAAATTAGTAACCGAGAATCCCGGGTATAATCGGGTTCGATTTGTTTTAAGCTCCCCCGGATTGACGACCCCCGTTAATATTAAATTTATAAAAATTGACAAATTCACCAGTAAGCGAATTATGCGCACCATCTATAGAGTGACGCAATCTAGTCGGGACTTTGTCTTTAATGGCGAAGATTTTCAGTTTGACATAATTTTTTTAAACCTCGATGCGAATATAGGGACATTGTATAAATCCATTAAAAATAGAACTTTGGTTAATTTGGATTATTTTGTAAAACAAAATAACCAGTTTATTTTTATGGAGAATAATGATAACCTCTGTTTTGCTCGAAGTTTAGTTCTGGGTAAAGAGATGGCCGATCGCAATTTTTGTCAACAAAATAAGCAAGGTCCGCCCTTTAACCAGAACAATTTTAACAAACTGAAACGCAATAGCGACCTTCAAGGTAATATTGCGAAAATCTTGCACAGAAAAGCCGGAGTCCCCGAAGGTTTCGTTACTCTAGAAGATATTCAAAAATTTCAAAATTACTTAGCTCCCCATTATAGGATCGTAATAGTTGATGCTGCGAATAATTTTACCATATTTTTCAAAGGACCTCAAGCTCCTAAATTTATCTATCTCCTTAAAATTGGCGACCATATCCACCCTGCAAAAACTTGGCACGGCATGATGGGCGGTGTTACCTCTTGCGATTTATGCCTGAAATCTTTTTACAAATATAATTTGTTAAAAGAGCATAAATGCCCCGAGGATACAAAACCCTATATATGTTTTCGGTGTCAAGGAGAAGCTTTTCATTCGACCAGCGAGGACGTTTTAAAACGCTGTGACAAATGCCACCGCTACTTTTTCCCGGGCCCCTGCTTCGACACTCATTTACTTAATGGCACCTGCGCGAGCCAAAAACGATGTTTAGAGTGCGGGCGGCTGATGGGTGACGATCACGACTGCAATCCCGAATGCTCTCAATGTAAAATAGTTCATCCGCCAGGTGAACATTTTGTTATGCCTTTGGAAACCAAAATGAAAGCCTCGCGGTTTATTTATTACGACATTGAGACTATTCTTAGAAATAATATCCACGTCCCCATTTTACTAGTTTGCGACGTGCAGACTGAGGCTGGCTTTGAAACCAAAATTTTTTACGGCGCCAATTGCGTCGAGCAATTTTTAAATTATTTATTTAGCGTAGAGCAGGTAGTTTTGACTGGACAAAAACGTAAAACGTACCGACCACGCTTTACTAACACTCAAGTCGTAGCTCATTACGCGAAAGCTTTTGATAACTTCTTAATTCTCAACGCTTTAGTTCATAGACACGTCACCCCTGCCGTTATTTTTGACGGCAGTAAAATTCTTATGATTCATCTCGAGGGACCGCAAATTAGATTTCTCGATAGCTTTAATTATATTAGTCAGCCTCTGCGTAATTTCACCAGCATGTTTAACCTCGGCGATGTAGCGAAAGGATTCTTTCCATTTGATTTTCATACCGAAGAAAATCTAAATTACATTGGCGTCATCCCTGAAGCTTCGTACTTTAACGTAGCTCAAATGAAGGCCAATGATTATCGAGATTTTCAAACTTGGTACGCGTCAATGGAAGGATCTATTTACAACATCAAAGAGGAGCTTATTAAATATTGCATTCAAGATGTCCGAGTCCTGAGACAAGGCGTCGAAGCTTTTAGAAAAATTTACGTTGATCTAACAAAATTAGACCCTTTCTGCTTGAAAAATATCACTTTGGCGGGTGCTCTAACAACTATTTATCTTAACAATTACTATAAACCTTACAGCATGGGTATCGTTCCTTCTAATGGGTATAACGCAAAATTTAATCACAGTCAAATTAGCTTAAAATATCTCGCTTGGGTGGAGAAAACGGAAAATATAAAATTGCGAACGGCTTTAAGCTATGGCGGTGAATATCGCGTGGGTCGCTATTTAGTCGATGGCTATAGCGAAACTCCGCCCAAAATCTACGATTTCCACGGTTGTTACTTTCACGGTTGTCCATGTCAAAAACTTAATGTCTACAATACCCAACTCAAGGCCAGCAACAGATTTCTGTACGAGCGGACTTTAGATAGAGAGTTGTTTATTAAAGAGAATATGCCCGGCTACGAGTACACATCGATTTTTGAGTGTCAATTTGCTAAGCTTTTAAAAGAAAACGCCGAAGCTAAGGCTTTCTGCAAAAGTTTAACTTTTCGACCTCAAATATCAGCTCGTAGCGCTCTCTATGGGGGACGAACGGAAAATTTTGTTCTCAACTGCCACGTGCAAGGTGAGGAGAAAATTTTCTACAAGGATATTATTTCTTTGTACCCGAAAGTTTGTCGCGATTGTCCGTACCCTAGCGGCCATCCCATTATCTATAACAGAGATTTTGACAAATCGCCAGGGTGGTATTTTGGCGTTATGAGTTGTCGTCTGCTGGCCCCTCAAGATCTCCACATCCCCTTAATTCCCTTTCGCAGCGGTGGTAAATTAGCCTACGCCCTCTGTCGCACGTGTCTAGAATTGCGAGCGGAAATCTGCGATCACACTGTTAATGAACGGGCTTTCGAATCAGTCTGGCCAACGGTAGAAGTCTATGCCGCTATGGAGCATGGTTATAAACTCCTCGATATATTCGAGGTTTACCATTATCCAAAAACGGAATATTTCTTCGCCCAGTACATGACTGATTTTATCGCCTTGAAAGTGAAGAATTCCGGATTTCCCGCTCACGCGCAAACGCCTCTGCAAAAAGAGGCGTATATCGCCGATATAAACAAGAATGAAAAGCTTTCTCTGACCGTGGCGGATATTCAATCAAATCCTTCCCTGCGTAATATCGCTAAAATTAATTTAAATTCTCTTTGGGGTCGCATGGCGTTAAATACGGGAAAGATTCGCAGCATCTTTATCAACAATTATTACGAATTGATACGATACGCGAGCGATTACACTCTGGAATTAGTCGACTTACGGCCAATCACAGATTCAATCGCTCTCTTATCGTACAAAGCCAAAAGCGATTACATTCTAGACTACAAACTGGGGTCGGCCATCGTGGGGAGCTTCGTCTCGTGCTACGGGCGACTCGAATTGAACAAGATGCTGCTTCAATTAGACCGCGCAGCTTTGTATTGTGACACCGACTCGATAATCTACCGCCATCTACCGGGAAAGTTTGACATTCCAACTGGCAATCATATTGGTTGCTGGGCGGACGAACTCGGCGGTGATTATATAACTTCCTTTTGTAGTACCGGTGCCAAAAGTTACTCGTTTCGCACTAGCAAAGGAAAAGAAGTCAAGAAAATTAAAGGGTTGACGTTAAATCGAGAAAATCTGGAAAAACTTGACTTTGAAACCTTTGAAAGTGTGGCGATGAATCCGGAAAAGGAAGTTACAGTCAATGTCCCTTTTAATTTTAAACGGGATAAATACAAGCTGCAGCTAGAGGCCGTTAAAATCACCAAAAGATTTCGCCAAACCTCGAATAAGAGATTGTTGAACGCCGATTTGACAACCAGTCGACCGTACGGTTTTAAAGAGTCAGCATCCGCTTCAACATCTCTCGCGCATGAATTACGAGGCTAGGCGAAGACATACTTTCGAGGGCTTGTGGGAATCTTGCGTTCCCATCGAAGCCCTGGCCAAAGACGGTTTCTATCTTGCAGATGTAGAAACACAGACGACGCGCTGCGCCTTTTGCGGCATCGCCTTGTACCAGTGGCGTTGCACGGACAGTCCATCCAGGGAGCATCGCAAGCACAGTCCATCGTGCGCGATGGTTTCCAAAAAGCCGTGCAACAACAAACCACTGCGGCAAGGGTTTCCCGACTTCCCGACCAGCGAGGGCACGGATGTTTGCGACCATCTGGTTCAGACATGCCCAACCACCAACGAAGAGCGGTCGGGAACCGAAAAAGTGCGCGTGCGCATCCATCCGTCGTGTTCGCTACAGTAGTGCGTGTTTACATCCTACCACCCTCCGAGTCGCGCGTCAACTTTAACCTCCTCAACGCCCAACGCTTCCGCCAGCGTTGTCTGGAATTAGAAGAGAAACTTTTTAAAAAAACAATTACTTCATAGGGGAATTTTTTTTTGGGTAAAAGGGTTTCGTTTATATTGTTTAAATATTTTCTAATTTGTGTTTATTAAGGGTCTTTGGTTTTGGGTTAATTGTATTTTTGATTATATATATTATATATATATATATATAAACTGTTAATTAAAATAAAAATGTTTATTAATCAAGATGAATCCAGCCGAGTCAGTCTCGCATTCTTTAAAGTTCCAAACACCCGCTCAGTTTCTAATCGTGGGGCCAACGCAAGCGGGGAAGAGTTTTCTTTTAAGTAACTTATTGCAAAATCATCAGCTTATGTTTGACCCACCGCATAAAAAGGTTATTTATTGCTACGCGGCCTGGCAGCCAAACTACGAAAAATTGAAACAATTGATTCCGGGAATTCAATTTATTCAAGGCTTGCCAACGGCCGATCCGGACTTTTGGGAAATGAATCGCGATTCCTACTTGATACTAGACGACTTAGCTAGCCAATTATTTAAGCAAACTCATATTGCCGATTTAGTGTGCGTGACGTCGCAT
The DNA here is from genome assembly GCA_019434445.1 of Phalangium opilio. Lineage (NCBI taxonomy): Eukaryota > Metazoa > Arthropoda > Arachnida > Opiliones > Phalangiidae > Phalangium > Phalangium opilio. The sequence continues at coordinate 1,118,874 of JAEQBA010002799.1, forward strand.
CATTTAGGGTATACGGTCATTATTATTACTCAACAACTGTTTCCCAAGGGTAGCCAATCGCGGATAATTTCTCAAAACTCTTCCTATTTTATAATAATGAAAAATCCTCGAGATGTTGCCTCTATTAGATATTTAGCGCAACAAATAAGTCCAGATAACCCGAGACGTATTACGGATGCGTACAGGCTAGCCACTAAAGAACCCTATAGTTATTTGTTAATTGATTTAAAACAAGAAACTCCGGAAAATTTACGATTAAGGTCGCGTGTTCTACCTCACGAATCGCCTATGTATGTCTATGTCGATTAAATTTAATTGTCATTTGAATAATGGCCCCGCGCGTTAAACATCGATCAGGAAAACGCTCCCGACTCGTCGTAGCCCGTCCCTCGACAAAGTTTGCCAAATTTGTCCCTTATTTACAAAGTTTGCGTCAAACTAGCTGTAAACAACGGCGAACCCTCTTAAACAATAGTAGCACGCCCCAATTAAAGAGCATTCAGACAATTTGTAAGAATTTAAAGGGCGGGGGCATTTATTTGAGTAAAGACCGTAAGAAAAAGCTAGCAAAGTACAAGAAAATTATTAGACAACTCGGATCAAGTACCTTGTCGCAGAAAAGCAAAAAAAAGCTGTTGTTGCAGCAATCAGGTGGTTTTCTTACGACGTTGCTTGCAGCAATTTTGCCTTCAATTGTCCAAGCCATAGCTGCTAAACTATGAAACAAATGGTTCTTGTCCCGCTAGCGCAGTAACTTCAACAGCTGCCCAAGAACACTCGGCTTTGGACCGAGAGATTGATGATATTTTAAAATCGCCATTGAATGCTTACGATAAATTATATAAATATTTAGACGCTTTTAAGAAATATTTAAGTATCGAGAAACAAATTCCTTTACCTAAATTTGAGGTCGTAACACAAGCAATGTCCAATGTCCCCACGCCGCCATTACCGGTCACCCCTAAAATGCCCCCGCGAAAAAAACAATTGTCATGGCCGAACTATGCCACGTCATCACCGACAACAAGCACGTCGGGCAGTTCTTTTACTACGCCTAAACGAACCGAGCCTCGGCAAAAGGTTTTTAAAAGTGAAACGGCTGCGGGGACACCAACACGAGAAGATTTTTACCAGCAATATGGGCCGACCTATGTTGGAGATATGGTGAAACGGCAGGCCGAAGTTCTTGCAAATCGTTTGCAAAACACATTTTTTACGCCAAAAAGAGAGCTAGAAGAAGGGGCTGTCGGTTATGCAAATCCGGACGCTTTTCAAGAAGAAATTGTCGATGAACAAGAGAATTTAGCGGAGGCAAACGGGGACAATTTAACGGACTTGGAAAACCTGTTTGAGACGGCCTCCGCTAAACAGAAGAACAAGAAAAAACAGAAAAAACCTCGGAAAAAGAAAGACGAACTTCAAAATCTCGGTCCAGTAGTGCCATCTAACGAACGAAGAGCTAAACACCATAAATGGCGTGATATTGATTAAATGTAATATTAAGACAAATAAAAAATTGTTTTATTGCGAACAATATCTGTGTACATGTTTTTTTAAATGTAAAGATAAATATAATAAGGCGACATAGTCGTTAAGTTTAAGATTCTGGTCATAGATGGCGTCTAATATCGTCTGTCTAGCCACGCCCTCGCAACGGAGCGCTAGGTACAGACTACAATGCAGACCGCACAGTTGAAAAAATGGATGTTGAATTTGTTGTTTATTGTAAACAACTCGTTTCCCGTATCGTTTTAAATTAACTTTATAGTATCGCGGCGACTTTCCGTAAGTGCAAAACATTTCTACCGTGTCATTGTTAGAAAAGCATGCTATCCAATGTTCTCCAGCCTCTCCAGCAGCTTCGTTATTGAATATAAAGCAAAATTTGGGCCTTTTAGGACGTTCTGGGAGTTTATCTACTGGGAAGCATCCTAAATAGTAGGGTCGCGTTCTTTTGTCGCAAGTTAAAAGAGCGTTTATTTGCGAAGTGTTCATAATTTAGTCTCGGGTAACGAGACTTTTTGTAGTTCGGCGCCGTAGAAAACACCCAAAATTTGCTCCCCCTTTAAATCCGCTACGCGATAGACGGGTGGTGACCTGGGTATGACGTCAACAACGCGGAATATTTCGTCAGTAAACGTACCTCCCGAGCTAATTTTTCTAAATACCCGACTAGCTATAGAGAGACGCACGTGATCGCCAACTTTAAGCCTCGGTGCGTATCGATTAATGCCGTTTGATTTCCCGTACAGTTTATTCCAAATGATTGACTCGTTATCTATATTAACATGAGCCGGTGCAATTCCAGTAGTTGAATGAACCCGTTCATTATAGGCTTGAGTAATTAAAGGTAAATATTTAACGTAATTTTTATTCCCTGTGGCTGTAATAACCCGGGCAATTTGTTCCTTAATTGTTCTAATAAAGCGTTCCGCTAGACTGGCCTTATGCTGACTCCGGGCAAAATGTATTTGCACATTGTGCCGTTTCAAGAAGGAAGCAAAGTTGCGCGAACTAAATTCCCCACCAAAGTCAGTGTATATTTTTAAAGGGATCCTCTCTCGAAATATTTTTTTAAAAGCTTCGATAACCTCGCCAGATGTTTTGTTTCTAAGAGGTATTGTCCATCCGTAGCGGCTTAAGACGTCAATGACGCACAAAACATAGCGAACATTTTTATTAAAACGTTTCAATTTCGGTAGATCCAACAAATCAGCTTGAAAAACATCGTCCATGCTCGAAGCGTACACCTGGTTGGTTTTGAATCGGAAACGTCGAAATCGGTGTTTCGTGTAGGCCGGTTGTTTCTCGAGAAAGGCGACTAATTTTGCTTTTGGCACGTGCGGTAAGGCCTTTTGTAACCTCGCTAGCGACCCATAGGCGGCCGGATTAGCCACGTCGTAATAAATTTTTCTAATTTTAGCGTCCATGTCTTAACAAGTATAAATAACGACTAAATGGTTTCCCAATAAACAACTTTATTTAATACACACAAAGGTATTTTATAAAAACAATATCAGTTAAACAAATACGCTATATCAGTACATTTTAATAGCCATAAATCAAGGCATTCTTTAAATCGGCAAAACTGTTGACAAAATAAGCGTAAATATCCTCTTGATCCTCGATCCATCCGTGTTCAGTCTCAAATTGATGCAAAATTTTCTCACGATCCAATTGAGGCAGCGCTTCGTGCAAATTACGTTCGACTCGATCGCTGAAATTTGTGTCAAATTCCGAGCAGCTTTGAGAGTGGCATATTTGTTTTCGACACTCGACGTTGGCGCAAGTGGAAGTGACGTCAAACAAAGTGGTAGTGAGCTCGTTTAAAATTAATTCGCGCATGCGACAGACAGCTATCCCTTTAGCTTTGAGATCCTCGTCAATCAGCGGCTTTAAATCAATCAATGTCTGCCATCCTGTTTTGTTCAGGCTGAATCCTTCGCTGGTGCTAAAGTTCAGGAAATAACGACTGCCGCTGCCTCGTTCATAGTATCGAAGATCGATTATACGTTCATCTTTCGAGTTGACGAAGCATTCCAGCTTGAGGCGCTCTTTGACGGGCAACCAAATATGATAGCGAGGTATTTTTCCGTCAAAAAAGGACGTGAGTTCATTTTGAAACCGAAACAAAGCGTACCAGGCGTTAGGTTTTAATATAGTTTTTGTACGCGTATCCGATCTTTGAATTAATATTTTAGGTTCAATTGACTCAATGACGCAAATGTCGAGCTTTGGCGTGACGGTGTGTACTTGGTGCATATTGGCTCGCGACTGATATTGTATTTATAAAGTTTTAGTCTTTTATACGTTGGGGTGATTATAAATATTTCTCTGTTTTTAGATATTATTAATTGGTTGTTTGGAAATTCGGCCATGACAATACACGTGACGTTTTCGGTTAGCGGAGAGCTAAATCTTAACGATAATCGCAAGTTACCAGTCTGGGGCATGGAATTTAAACCTAACGAAGCGAGATGTTCTCTACTCAAATCAAAAACAACGACAAAAAAGCCCTTCTTATATAAATCGTAAGAAATTATATTTCCCCGGTCAAGACCTAATATCTCGAGACCCTCGAATAAAGAATTGTAACATCTAACGTATTGATCGTCGTCAAAATTAGGCGTAAAGGGAATATCAGGATAATTTTGAGAATTTAAAGAGAATTGCATGAAATCGAGTTTGAAATGTTGGAGATCCAGGGGGTTGGAAGTTGCTTCCCCTACAAATTTTTTATTAGTAACGAAAGCCACGACAGTTCGCGAGGGTAATTGCCCCGTAAACAGGCTGTCCCTAATAAAATCTTGCGTTCCGGTGGTTATTAAGAAATTTTTCATAACAATAGAGTTTACTTCGTAGCGAGCGTTTATTCCCGAGTTTAACATCTGAGCGTGAGCTAGTTGCAGTTCGGGATTAACCTCAATTTCGCGCGTAAACAAGGTGCATTCCGTTAAATCAATCTTATACTTTTTGCCCTGCTCATTGTGAATAATAGCGAAATCCGTGGAGCTTCGATGAAGTCTAATTCGCACCTCGATATTATCTAGTAAGAATTTGGGCGTTTTGAACATATCCAGAAATAATTCGCCAATTACATCGCACGTCTTTGATTTTGCCACGCGTTTAGCGCGACGACCAATACCATTATCTTCTTTGTTAATATTGGCGTCTTCTAAAGCCGTCGCCGGATCGATAATGGTATCCAAATAATATAACATAGAAGTTAACCAGGAATTGGCCGCCGTTTGTCCATAATTTAAAAGTATTTTAAAATAGGCCATATATGGGTACATATTATTAGGTTGTTGGACAGCGACGCCATTAAGAAATAATTCTACTTGACAAAATAGCGAGGCAATTATTAAATTTGTTACCGAGACTTTCTTTTCCGCATCTGGAACGGCCGTGCCGTCCTCGTGTAAAACGCGAAATTTTAATCTCAAAAGAGTTTTAGTCAAATCATGATAATTGTTTGAGGGAGGAATGATAAATTCTACATATTTAGCATTAGTTAGTGGGGCAATTGGATAATGAGCAGTCGTTTTAGTCCCCACAATATTATTATTCACCACTGGCTTTTCAAATACTTCAAAATCGGATAGAACACTTTCGTAGGTCGACATGTTTAGTCTAGAAAATCGCGTTTAGTGCGTCGCTTAACACGTTTGCTCCGGCTTGTTTTAGCAGTCCTCTTTCGTTTTCGGCCCGTCCCGCTCTGAGTGTTGACGAACCGGTCCACGCCTTTATGTAGTAGGGAATTTATAGATTGTTTGACATTTCGTTTAATCGATTCTCGAGGTGATATTCCGGGGTTTTGTGCATCGCTAATTACTCTACTCGTTAACCCAACAGCTTCGGACGCTAAAGTACTAATGGCCGGCCTAATAAAGGGTGTAATTTTGCGCAATAAAGAATTGAAATACCGCCACACTAAAACGACCCCCCGATTGGAAAACGTTTGCGTGTAAAGCCGGAAGGGACGATCCTCTTTGGAAATACAGAGTGTATCTATTAGGCACCATTGCTCAAGTTCTATTGACGTCGACGCCTAAAAAACAGTTTAATATATACTTTGCCTAAATTAAACGGGATATTTTCCCCGTAATCGGATTTCAATTCAATTTCAATTTCTTGTATATCGCTAGTTGAAATTGGATAAAAGTCGATATTATTAAATATTTCCTGGTTCTCTTCGTCTAGCAGCGAAAAAAGCTGGCATTTTATGAAACGTAGCAGAGGGGTTGACCACCACCCACCACTTGTTGACGGATAATATTGGTATAAACAAACATGGCATCGACGCCTCTCATGATAT